>CM076679.1:39090636-39508136 GCA_038501925.1 Xenopus petersii | reverse complement strand
CCTATAGTTTACTACACATGGGAAAACTATATATTTTATTACGTAACCCTGGCGTTACTAATAGCATACTTAACTTTATTCTCCAGATAAGTTTTCACATTTTAAAATATTTTTAACAACCTTAGAGAGCCCACACTCTGGATGGGGAAACTGCTCTTTAAAATGCTCTTTACAGGGAGGGAGCTTTCATTGATTGTGGCTATGTTGGGGAGGGAACATGCATGTGTATAGTTATCAAGAGCCCCAGATTTTTTTCTAAGGATAGAACGCCACGAGTGTTTTTCGTCAGATTGACGAATGGCGACAAAACGCACGCCCAACTTGATGCGTGTGACTCCATCTGACACGTAGTGTGTGTTTTATCGCTGGGCGTCGATCCGACGAAAACAGTTCATGGAGTTCTACCCTAAGACAATTCTCCTTGTGAGTTTTCTTTACAGGGAGGGAGCTTTCAGTGATAGTGGCTATGACATGTGCGAGGCCGTTGTGTGCGAAAATAGCGTTGTCCGCAATTTAAATTTGCAATTAGAATTTGAAATTTGCATTACAGCCCGACCGGTTTTTGCAAATTTGCATTGTGAACCAATTTTTGCAAATAGCTTGCATGAGCCATTTGTGAAAATTTGTACCCAATGCAAATTTGCAAAAACCGGAAAGATGGGTATAGCAGTGCAATATTTTAGCATTCAGGAAAAAAGATGGCAATTCAATCATGTATGATAAATATGCGCTGCACAAACTTTATAAATGACTCCCCCTCATGTTTGTGGAGGGGGAAACAATTTTTGGTGTGGATAAGTGCCCTTTAAGCTAAAATCAGCAGGCAAAATCAAATCTAACAAAAATGCAAGAACTTTGTGCTGACAGCTGGTCTTTTAAGAGTTTTAAAGATCTTTTCATGAAAACTCCATTTTACTCTAAATCCACAGAAAATTGCCAATATATTTAAACTATGTGCACTTTGTCGTATACCTAAATTCTTAAAAAATGTCAGAAGCAAGAGCTTCCATGTATTGGTAAGTCTCCTGCAGCTAATCAAACTTTGCATTTGAAAGCAGGGAATGATAAGTCATTAAATGCTTCCAAGCAAATATGTCCTTTAAGATCTGATTAATGATTGCTCAAGCCTTTTGGCACAATCAATCATAAAGAAAACCCTGCATGAGTAAAGGGTATTGGGATAAAAACTCCTCAATTGAGGTATTTTGTCAAGTCAATAGAATTTACCATGACAGAGGCAAAATAAATTGTCCAGTGAGAATGTTATATTACGTAAGAGAAGTGTAATTCTTGTATTCTTGTATGTGCTTTAACTCTTGTATTACACTGGAGTGAGGGCATACAAAAATTGCCAGATGTCCATATACAGTAGTAGGTAGGTTTTTCAATAGTCGATCACTGTGCATTTTAATATAGATGCTGGTTCTGGAGGTCTGGGGGAAAATCTTTAAAATCTTTATCAGCCTTGATGTTTCATTTCCAGCATGGTTTAACCCTTCATAATAGTTAAAATAAAAAAAGATCCCAATATAGAAAGAGGACAGAAGACAACTGAACCCACCAGCTTTAAACACACAACTAACCTTACTCACTTGACCATAAATAAAGCCTTCTACAGCGTAGATTACTTTTCTGCATTCACCTTCTCTCCATCATTGCTTTCCTATGCTTAGCCAATCACATCACTCCCGGAAGTGCATTGAATAAGCTCAAGGTGAACAGCCATTTGCACCAGGAGAACATTCTGTTATTCAAGTTTAAAAATGGGTTCCACTCCTTTGTTCTCTTCTATGTGACAAATGGTACCACACTATTTCTACATTATATAATGTCCATATTTGTAATCATGTCATTTACCAAGCATCTTTATTAGTTCTTTATAGTTCTATTGTTCCACTCCCTTTACCAGCTGAGTTGCATATCTCTGTACTATCTCCAGCTCATTAATAGCCTTCTTGAGCCCAAAACTGCACTGCATATTCATGTGTTGAGTACTTTAATGGCTTTTGTTTAAATTGTTTATGATTTCTCCTCCAGCACCATACTGTGGGATCATCTTTATAGATAAATATTGCATACATATATGATGTATTGCACAATATAATACTTTGATTGCATGGTGTTCCTGCTACTTCCCTTACCTTCTCCTCCTCCCTGCAAAGCCGCCCACTCACTTCCTGCTGCACAACAACTCTGCACAATGGTGTCTAGAATTGTTGCCGTTGTCGGAATTGTCGATGGCGGAAAACATATGTTGAGTTTGCCAGCAAATTTTTGCGGCAATTTTGAGAAATTATTCGCCAGCAGCGAAACGCTGGAATTTGCAGCAAGTTCACACCTGGCGAATAAATTCGCCCATCACTACGGATCAGTTATTTTGTTATTTCATTTACACAATTTTTGTGGTTTTATTACAATTTCAGCCTCGCATTATTGTTCCTTATGTATCTTTTGTATAGTTTTTCTGTGTGGTGCTTTGGTATAGAAAGATATATTTTATTTTACTTAGTTTCATCTTCCAGAATATGTGCTTTCCAAAAAATGTTCTGGGGGCCTTTTTATGGCATATAACGCACAGTTGGGGCCCTTTTTTCAGCAGCTGAGTTGGCCTGCATGAAAATTCATATGCATGTTTTTCATCTGGGGTCTGTACATAACACATAATTTGGTAAATCTATGCATATTGGACATCAAACTATTCAGTAGACCTCTGAGGTCCATATTTAGGGTGATTTTTCTTTGTATGTAAAACATTGTGTGAGATGAATGCGGCAAACTGCAAAATATTTAGGCGATTTTCAGAAACCTCTATTTTTAGAAAAGCTATGTTTGGTAGTTTGGTGTAGAAAGACATCTTTATCTTTGTTGGATTTGTCAGAATGTGTGCTTTCCAAAAATATATGGTTTTGGGGGGGGTCTTTGCTGTTAGGATGGTCTTGCGGCACATAATATGAAGTCAAGGGTTTATGTTCACAGAAGGCGAATCGGCAGCAGAAAAAATTCTTATGTACTATTTGTGGGGTCCGCACATGCCAGCTGCCTTGGTATATCTATGCATATTGCGCATCAAACTGTTCAGTAGACCATTGGCATCAATATTTATGGTGTTTTACAATTGTGTGTAAGAAATTAGGTAAGCAATATTTTGAGGAGATTTTCAGTATGGTAGTTTGGAGTAGAAAGACAATCACCTATTTTTGATTCGTCAGAATGTGTACTTTACAGAAATATATGGTTTTGGGGGGGTCTTTGTGCTATTGGGTGGTCTTGTGGCACATAAAAAACTGCCAGTAGCCTTTGTTCACAGAAAGCGAATCGGCAGCAGAGAAAATAAATATGCACTATTTTCATTTGGGGTTCGCACATGTCAGCTGCTTTGGTATATCTATGCATATTGGGCATCAAACTGTACAGTAGTTCCTTGGTGTCAATATTTAGGGTGTTTTCCAATTTTATGTAAGAAATTGGGTGAGGTAAATTAGGCCAATTGCAATATTTTTAGTTGATTTTCAGAATTGTAAAAACCGCTGCCTTTATCGACAAATTTAGGAAAGGTTGGCACTTGGTGTTTGGAGTATTAAAACATGTATACCCAATTTGGATTCAGGAGAATGTGTACTTTCAGAAAATATATGGTTTCCTGGGGTGATTATACGTTTTTCTACCTTTGTACCTGAAATGACAGACCATATGGGGGGGTCTTTATTTCGGGGCCCCTATATGCCACGTGCTTTGGTAAACATATACATTTTAGGCATAAAACTGTTCAGAGGACTCCAGACTTTCATATTTGGGGTGATTTGTCTTGATACCTAAAAGTATGTGGGAAATACGATGCTACAGGCTGAAAATTGTGATTTTTAAAATCAACAAATTTAGGAAAGGTTTGTGGCTTTGGAGTAGAAAGACATGAATACCCAATTTGGATTTGGGGGAATGTGAACTTTTCAAAAATATATGGTTTTCTGGGGTAAACACTTTTTTTCTACCTTTGCCCCCCCCCCAAACTAAAATGTGATGATTTTGCAGTATCTGGAATAACAGAACTGATAGCTCAAATGGGACGTCTGCATTTTTGGGCCCCTACATGCCACATGCTTAGGTAAATCTATACATTTTGGGCATCAAACTGTTCAGTGGACTCCTGTCAATCATATTTAGGGTGTTTTACATTGGTACCTAATGATGTGTGGGAGATACAATGCTGTAGATTGAAAGCTTTGAGCTTTTTAGGAAACTATTGCAACTTGGTAGTTTGGAGTACAGAAATACATCTACCCAATTGATGAACAGTTGTATGGTTTTCTTTAGAACCTTTCTCTAACTGAATTATGAATTCTTAATCGTGAATACGGTCTTACTGTTTCAGAGTATACTGTAACCAATTTGCTTATTTATTCATATTAATTAGTAATTGTGACACAATTATAATTTTATTAAAGGAATTTAATACAATCCCTTAATAATTTACTTGCTGTCTGTTGACAATAAATAATGAATACTGCAGTAAAAATTGTACTCTTTGTACTTCTTGCCTAAAGAAATGTGCTTGCAATATCATGTTTATTGCTTTATTTCCTTCTTGTAGAAAGCTTTGATATTACTAGATGACATACTGTGTTCTGACAACAAGTCATATCCTGTTTCATCTGTCATGTTATATTAAATGGTGTAGCTACAGATAACCAGACATGATAAATTGCGATTGATGTATTTGAAAAGGAATGTCCTAAAATGATATACATGTACCAGTTTAGGAAGATGGGCAATAAATACCAGTGTTAAAATAATTTGTACAAGTCAATCCAAATACAGCTTGTGTTGCAAAGGAGTCACTAAATTATTTGAAAGTCCCAACATAAATTTCAGAACTTTAACAATATTATTCAAGAATTTTTGAAAATCCCTTATAAGTTGTATTTTTTTTGCCTTTAATGAAATATCTCCATGTGTTCTTCCATTTTGCTAAAGCAGATAACATACATAATTTAAAAATCTCTCTCAACAGACCAATAATTTATACTTGTAATGCTGTCTAACCAAGCAAAAGGGATCATTTATAAAAAGCTGCTTCAATGTTAAGCGCCCATTGAAATACCTACTTGTGCTTGGCTATATGACATACTTCTTGTATCCGTCGAGGCAAATGAGACCCAAGGAGCTCTATGCTTAACTGCTATTACTATTTTATTTAATATAAAAAAATATCTTTTTGTATATTGCACTTATAGGCAATCAATATTGAGACATTTGGATTGCACACAGCTGATGGGCATAATATAAGACTATGCATCACATCCCCTTGCAGGAGAAAGTTTAGTCTATTTTCCAGTAACCTACCAGAACAAACATTTGTACCTCTACTTGGAAATATTATTGGGGCAATGTTGTACCTTTATATTACACTATGCACTTCCTTAATAAAGGAGCTGTCGAGTGTTAGTGCTTAAACTCGTCTGGCCTATGCAAAAAACATTATAATAATAATTTGTCCTTTGAGCCTAAAAGTTTGTATTATACATTATGAAAAACTTAAAAGATTATAGAAGAAAAGTTCTATTATTCTATGTCAATTCTATGTCAATATTGTTATTATTAGTAGTGGTTAACAGGGATAATATATCAACAGCACTTGGGAAGTAACCTACAGCAAGCTAACGAATTTTTGCTTAGATTGTCCTACCTGCAGCTGAATGAAATAAAAGTAAATAACTGGTTGGTTGTAATTATAGCCTAGCTGCACATTAAGGGCTGAACTACACAGCGCGCTTATGTCTGATTCGTCAACATGCGATGATACGCATGCGATGAGTCGGATGTGCAGAAGATAATGGAGCTGAATGTGAAGTCACAGGTACAAGCTAAATAAAAACTAAAGCCTGATAAAGTCCCAGGCGGATTCATGAATTTATATTATAGAACCTTCATGCAGCAACTCATTCCACATATGCTGAAAACATTACAAAATATAATGGACACAGGGGAAGTAAATCAGGAATATCTAAAAGCTCACAGTCACAATCCCTAAAGCAAGACATCTGCCAAAATCTCCGCCCAATAATGCTCCTGAATACAGATCTTAAAATCGACTCCAAAGTACTAGCGAATAGATTAAATACAATACTCCCGTCCTTAATCAACCCCGATCAGGTGCAATTCGTATACAACAGGCAAGGATCAGATATATTTGTTGCTATTTAGAGAATTGTTTTTAACTTTTAATGTTTTTTATGGATAATGTTGGTAAATTATTTGGGGAACATATTTGAGAAAATAGCACTGTATCACATAGTAGGAATGTTTTTTAACTTTATGGGGGGTTAATGATGTTTAGCATAATTATATGTCATTATGACACTGCTGTTTCCCACCAGAAATGCATATTTAAGGCATACTTGCTATGTTTCAGTACTTTGAGAAAGGCCTTGGATAGGGCCAAAACGTCAGACTGAAGTTCTGTATATAAAGACCAATTTTATTCATCTATAAGTCCTGAAAGTGTGGATTCTTTTGGAGGTTTTGTGGAAATTGTCATTTCTGCACCCAGGCATACTTACTAACTTTGTCATGAGTGCTGGTAAAAGTATGGAGGGTTGTTTGTATGGATGCTGGGTTTTCATTTGGAGGAGTTGAACTTGATGACCATATTTTTTCAACCAGATTTAATGATGTAACTAACTATGTACATTCACTCGTTCAGGGAAAAAATTGAGAACAGTAATGATTTAACCATTTCTGTTCTGTGTTTTTAACTGAAAACAAAATGCCCCAGTCTATGCTCTGAAGGGCAACCCTCAAGGCATTAAAATTAGCTTTTCTGAAATTCATGGTTTTTGCTGACCCAGGGTATATTTTTTTTTGTACCAGACATTAAATAATATAACATTATGGTCACTATTACCCAGGGGTTCAATTACTTTCGCATTCGCTATATGTTCTGGGTCATTAGAGATCACTAGATCCAAAATAGCATTTTTCCTGGTTGGCTCCTCAACAACCTGTGCCATAAAATTGTCATGCAACAAATTTATAAACTTGTTCCCATTAACGGTCCTGAGAGTACTGTTGCTACAGTCAACATCTGGGTAATTAAAATACCCTATAATCATAACTTTCCCCAAAATAGAAGCCTTTTCAATTTGCATCAGAAGCGTAGCCTCTGCCTCCTCACTTACATTAGAGGGTCTAGAGCATACTCCTACAATTAATTTGCTAGACTCTTTACAATTGGTGAAGAGGTCCACCCATAACACTTCTGCTTCCTAATTTATATTATGTTTTTAATCCTGCCTAACAAACAGACATTTCTCGCCTCCTTTTCTATTGCCTCTGTCCCTTTGAAACAAAATATAGCTGCTGATATTAACTGCCCAGTCATGCGACTCATTCAGTCATGTTTCGGCCAAACCAGTCACATCATATTTTCCCTTCAGCACTAGCACCTTCAGCTCTTGCATTTAAATATTGGTACCATATTGAACATTTAACATGTGGTTCTCCCTATCCTTAATAGTGCCCCCAACCAAAATCTCCTCCCCAATGTCCCTTCCTTTGCCCACTACCTCACATAACCAGTCTTCTGCGGAATCCTTTACGGAAACACCCCCCCCCCAATGATTAGTTTAAAATCTCCTCCAACTCTCTAGCCATCTTCTTCCCCAAAACAGCTGCACCATCATCATTGAGCAAAGAGCCTGTAGCCGACTGAGAAATAAGCCTAGTTCTCCAAAAACCCAAAACAGTCCTTCCTACACCAATCTCTCAGCCACGCATTAATCTCCCTAAGCTCACATTGTCTTAACATTGCTCATGGCACAGGTAACATCTCAATTAACCATAGCAAAACACAAGCACTCCCTATCCACATACCACATCACATACTCCAGGCATACAAACAAATGTATAACTTCTGAGTGGAAAGAATCTGTATCACATATTTAGGGCTTAAACTACCCAAGGACCCTTGTAACATTTATGGCCTAAATTACATGCCCCTATTGAGAATTAGAAATGGAATGTACTAAATGGAAATCTAAAGCAATATCTTGGCTCAGGCAGATTAAATCAATCAAAATGAACTTTTTTCCTAAAATATTGTGTGTGTTTAGAACACTGCATATTGTTTTGCCTACCCAGTACATACCGTCCTTGCAACATACTGTTAACAAGTTTAAATGGCAAAACATGCCTCCAAGGATAGCTTTTGGGGGCTTGCAGTATTCCAGGACTCAGGGCAGATTGGGAATCCCAGATATCATACTATATTACATAGCCTCCATCCTAGGTTGCAGAACTCACTACCAACCACAAAACTTTCTATTGTGGTATGGGACAAAACATCTACCAAATATAATTGGAGAACCTTTCAGTCAACGATGATACCAATCTCAGCTTTGAGATATCTAAACCAAAATATTTATCTCCAGGAGTGGTCATTCTACTTAGCCAACTCTTTAAAAACATTTGAGGCCCTGGTAGACAGCTACGGCTTACCACACTCTCAGAAATACACATATATCCAAATCCTATATCTGCTACAAACCTCCCTTTCAGGCTACAAAAATTGACCACTATGATGGAGCATCTCTGTAGCAAAGAATGGAATGGTAAAGGAATCTTATCAGAGTGCTATAAACAACAACTTCAGCTGCAGTAGAATCATAAGTTTTCCTACGCAAACAAATGGAAGGAGGAATCGCAACTCCAAATAGAACCAAAGCAGTGTCAAAAGGAGTCCCTAATTGTACCAACCTTGTGGAAACACACCAAAATAACGCACAGATGGTATCCAATGCCAAAACATATAGCTCAAATAAACCCAAATTACTCAACTCAATGTTGGAGACAATGCAGACAACAAGGAACATGATTACATATGTGGTGGCAATGTCCGGAGGTGTTCCCTTTCTGGAAATAAGTCTTCATCCATGGAAAGATACAATGTGATCTGCTAGTCCATCCTCAAATAGCACTCCTGCAGCTGCTACCAATGGGAATACCAGGAGATACCAAAAAGCTCCTGTTCTATATATTTAATTCAATGGGCACCCTTATAGCAAAAACCTGTAGGAGACCCAGCACCCCTAGCATAAAAAACTTGATGCAACAAATGGACTTCAGAGCGAATATGGAAACATTAATAGAGAACTGTGGAAGCTAAAATGGCATGGGCCAAAATCTGGGACATATGGCACCCAACTGACCCATTAATCAAGGTTCTCGCACCTGAGCCTCTGGACTTCTGGTATAGCTGCCACCTCATTCTAACCATGTTCAATTTAATGAGAATGTGTGGTTTACCCTTTAACTTCTTAGTCCTTTTGTTTGTTTCTTTCAAAACTCATTGTACATTTATTGACTGTAATTATGCAACCAAAACTAGAGATGTCGCGAACTGTTCGCGCGAACATCGGGTGTTCGCGCTCGCCGGAAGTTCGCGAACGTCGCGCGACGTTCGCCATTTTGGGTTCGCCATTGTTGGCGCTTTTTTTTGCCCTCTCACCCCAGACCAGCAGGTACATGGCAGCCAATCAGGAAGCTCTCCCTTGGACCACTCCCCTTCCCTATAAAAACCGAAGCCCTGCAGCTTTTTTTCACTCTGCCTGTGTGTGCTGAAGAGATAGTGTAGGGAGAGAGCTGCTGCCTGTTAGTGATTTCAGGGACAGTTGAAAGTTTGCTGGCTAGTAATCGTTTTGATACTGCTCTGTTATTGGAGGGACAGAAGTCTGCAGGGGTTTGAGGGACATTTAAGCTTAGGTAGCTTTGCTGGCTAGTAATCTACCTTCTACTGCAGTGCTCTGTATGTAGCTGCAGTGGGCAGCTGTCCTGCTTCTGATCTCATCTGCTGACTGCTGCAATAGCAATAGTCCTTGTAAGGACTGCTTTTATTTATTTTTTTGTTGTTTTACTACTACTACTACTACTACTACTACTACTACTACTACTACTACTATAAGAGCCCAGTGCTATTAGTCTAGCAGTGTTGGGGAGTGGGACTGGTGTGCTAATCTGCTGCTCCTAGTAGTTCAGCAGCACCAACTTTAATTTTTTTTTTTTAATATTCATTCTTTTTTTATTTAACTTTTTTTTTATTTTACTACCGCTGTAGTAGTGTATAAGTTGACCTTTTAGGCATTATTTGCCCTGTAGGCATTTTTTGCCCAGTGTGTTATTCAACCAACTGCTATCTAGCTGTGTGCCCGTGTTCACATTCTGTCTAAATATCCATAATATTACCGTCTCCAGAAAAAACACCGGAGTGACTTTTTTCAAGCAGCCATAATAAATTTTACGTAATCCGTATCCATCGCTGTAGTAGTGTATAAGTTGACCTTTTAGGCATTATTTGCCCTGTAGGCATTTTTTGCCCAGTGTGTTATTCAACCAACTGCTATCTAGCTGTGTGCCCGTGTTCACATTCTGTCTAAATATCCATAATATTACCGTCTCCAGAAAAAACACCGGAGTGACTTTTTTCAAGCAGCCATAATAAATTTTACGTAATCCGTATCCATCGCTGTAGTAGTGTATAAGTTGACCTTTTAGGCATTATTTGCCCTGTAGGCATTTTTTGCCCAGTGTGTTATTCAACCAACTGCTATCTAGCTGTGTGCCCGTGTTCACATTCTGTCTAAATATCCATAATATTACCGTCTCCAGAAAAAACACCGGAGTGACTTTTTTCAAGCAGCCATAATAAATTTTACGTAATCCGTATCCATCGCTGTAGTAGTGTATAAGTTGACCTTTTAGGCATTATTTGCCCTGTAGGCATTTTTTGCCCAGTGTGTTATTCAACCAACTGCTATCTAGCTGTGTGCCCGTGTTCACATTCTGTCTAAATATCCATAATATTACCGTCTCCAGAAAAAACACCGGAGTGACTTTTTTCAAGCAGCCATAATAAATTTTACGTAATCCGTATCCCTCGCTGTAGTAGTGTATAAGTTGACCTTGTAGGCATTATTTGCCCTGTAGGCATTTTTTGCCCAGTGTGTTATTCAACCAACTGCTATCTAGCTGTGTGCCCGTGTTCACATTCTGTCTAAATATCCATAATATTACCGTCTCCAGAAAAAACACCGGAGTGACTTTTTTTCAAGCAGCATTCTTATATTTTACGTAATCCGTATCCACCGCTGTGTATACGTTGACCTTGTAGGCATTATTTGCCCTGTAGGCATTTTTTGCCCAGTGTGTTATTCAACCAACTGCTATCTAGCTGTGTGCCCGTGTTCACATTCTGTCTAAATATCCATAATATTACCGTCTCCAGAAAAAACACCGGAGTGACTTTTTTTCAAGCAGCATTCTTATATTTTACGTAATCCGTATCCACCGCTGTGTATACGTTGACCTTGTAGGCATTATTTGCCCTGTAGGCATTTTTTGCCCAGTGTGTTATTCAACCAACTGCTATCTAGCTGTGTGACCGTGTTCACATTCTGTCTAAATATCCATAATATTACCGTCTCCAGAAAAAACACCGGAGTGACTTTTTTTCAAGCAGCATTCTTATATTTTACGTAATCCGTATCCACCGCTGTGTATACGTTGACCTTGTAGGCATTATTTGCACAGTGTTTTCTTCAAACCGCCATCTAGCTGTGTGAGCTTGTTCACATTTTGTCTAAATATTGATAATATTATCGTCTCTAGAAAAACCACTTGAGTTACTTTTTTTCAAGCAGCATTCATATATTTTACGTAATCCGTATCCACCGCTGTAGTAGTGTATACGTTGATCTTGTAGGCATTATTTGCACACTGTTTTCTTCAAACTGCCATCTAGCTGTGTGTATTATCGTTTCCAGAAAAACCAACTGAGTTTTTGTTGTTGTTGTTTTTTTAAAAATAATGCCAGGCAAAGGCAGGCCGCCACGCAGAGGCCGTGCTAGGGGCCGTGCTGCTATGCAATCCTGTGGCCCTAGCAAATTGCCCAGTTTTAAAAAGCCAATGACCCTGAACTCCCAAAATGCTGAAGAGGTAGTTGACTGGCTTACACAGCACACCCCATCCTCTACCGTTTCTAACTTTACCACAACATCCTCCTCATCCTCCACTGCTATGGCCACCCCACGTAACACTTCCTCCACCACCGGTGCCCCATCTTCACTGGAGTCAGAGGAGTTATTTTCCCATGAGTTTCTTGAACTGAGTAATGCGCAACCATTATTGGCAGAAGAAGATGAAGGAGATGAGGACGTTACACCAGATTTAATTCTGGCAGAGAACACGACAGAGATGGACATAATGATGAGTGATGAGGAGGAGGAGGAGGTCCCCGCTGCTGCTTCCTTCTGTGATGTGTCAGAAGAAATTGATGCATCTGAGGAGAATGATGATGAGGAGATTGATGTTTTGTGGGTGCCTAGTAGAAGAGAGCAAGAGGAGGGTAGTTCAGATGGAGAGACGGAGAGTCAGAGAGGCAGTAGGAGAATAAGACTTAGAAGAAGCAGGGAGGCCAGCCCGCAGGGATCAGTAGGGCAACAACATGTATCGGCACCTGTGTTCAGCCGGCCAACGCACCCGCCATTGCCGCCAATGCCGCCAACTTCTACTGTTACCGCCAGATCGCAGACTTCCAAAAAGTCAGCAGTGTGGCATTTTTTTAATGTGTGTGCCTCTGACAAAAGCATTGTAATTTGCAATGAGTGCAGTCAGAAACTGAGCCTTGGTAAGCCCAACAGCCACATAGGTACAACTTCTATGCGAAGGCACATGAGCGGCAAGCACAAAGCACTTTGGGAGCAACACCTCAAAGGCAACAGGCAAACTAAAAGTCACACTCCTTCTGGTCCAGCATCTTACTGCTCTACCTCTGCTCTCCTTGACCCATCTGAACCACCCTCCACTCCGCCTTCCACCTTGACCACCTGTTCCCATTCCCAGTCATCTGCCACCAGCCAAGTTTCTGTGAAGGCCATGTTTGAGCGTAAGAAGCCAATGTCTGACTGTCACCCCCTTGCCCGGCGTCTGACAGCTGGCTTGTCTGCACTCTTAGCCCGCCAGCTTTTACCATACCAGCTGGTGGACTCTGAGGCCTTCCGCAAATTTGTAGCAATTGGGACACCGCAGTGGAAGGTACCCAGCCGCAATTTTTTTTCTAAAAAGGGAATACCACACCTGTACCAACATGTGCAGAGCCAAGTTACCGCATCTCTGTCACTTAGTGTTGGGCCAAAGGTCCATATGACTACTGACGCATGGTCCTCCAAGCATGGTCAGGGCAGGTATGTCACCTACACTGCCCACTGGGTGAACTTGGTAATGGCTGGGAATGGGAAGCAGGGAATGGGTAGCTCAACAACAACAACAACAGTGGAGTTGGTGTCACCGCCACGGATTGCACGCGGTTCTGCCACCACCTCTACTCCTCCATCGCTCTCTACCTCGTCTTCTTCCTCTTCTTCTTCTTACTCTGCTGCTGGGTCCTCCTTCTCCTCCTCCACACCTGTGCACCCCCAGCTCCCCCTAGGCTATTCGACGTGCCAGGTACGCCGTTGTCACGCTGTCTTGGGGATGACGTGCCTGGAAAGCAAAAACCATACCGGATCTGTACTCCTGTCATCTCTGCAGTCACAGGCCGATCGGTGGCTGACCCCACACCAACTGCAGATCGGAAAAGTGGTGTGTGACAATGGAAGCAATCTGTTGGCAGCGTTGAGACTGGGAAATTTAACACATGTGCCCTGCATGGCACATGTGTTAAATTTAATAGTCCAACGTTTTGTCTCCAAGTACCCAGGATTCCAGGACGTTCTCACCCAGTCCAGAAAGGTGTCGGCCCATTTCAGACGTTCCTACACAGCCATGGCACGCCTTGCTGACATTCAGCAGCGCTACAACATGCCAGTCAGGCGTTTGATTTCTGACAGCCAGACTCGCTGGAATTCAACGCTCCTTATGTTGGAACGTCTGCTGCAACAACAAAGGGCCGTCAACGAGTACCTTTTTGAACTGGGTGGTAGGACTGGATCTGCAGAGCTGGGGATTTTTTTCCCCCGTTACTGGGTGCTTATGCGCGATGCCTGCAGGCTCATGCGACCTTTTGAAGAGGTGACAAATATGGTCAGTCGCACCGAAGGCACCATCAGCGACCTAATACCCTTCGCTTTCTTCCTGGAGCGTGCCGTGCGACGAGTGACAGATGAGGCTGTAGACCAGCGTGACGAGGAGCTGGAAGCGCACGATTTATGGTCGCAATCACCAGAACGAACCCAGGCACCTGCTGCAACGCAGGGAGAGGTGCCAGAAGTGGAGTCAGAGGAGGAAGGTGGCTTTGTGGAGGAGGAGGAGGAGGACCAACAGGAGCAGGCTTCCCAGGGGGCTAGTGGTGACCTTTTGGGGACCCCTGGTCTTGTACGTGGCTGGGGGGAGGAGACCGTGGATGATGCAGTCCTTGATAATGAGGAAGCGGAGATGGATAGCTCTGCATCCAACCTTGTGAGAATGGGGTCTTTCATGCTGGCATGCCTGTTGAAGGACCCCCGTATCAAGAGGCTTAAGGAGAAGGACCTGTACTGGGTCGCAACGCTACTAGACCCTCGGTACAAGCATAAAGTGTCAGAAATGTTACCAACATACCACAAGTCCGAAAAGATGCGGCATTTACAAACCAGCCTGCAAAACATGTTGTACAATGCTTTTAAGGGTGATGTCACTTCAGGAACTCATCAACATTCCAGGGGCAGAGGTGCCAGTAATCCTGCCACGAGCACACCTGCAAGGACAAAGCCCTTTGGCCGGTCTGTAATGTCAGACATGCAAATGTTTTTCTGTCCAAGGCAGCGCCACAACCCTTCGGGATCCACCCTCAAAGAACGCCTCGACCGGCAGGTAGCGGACTACCTGGCATTAACTGCAGATATCGACACTCTGAGGAGCGATGAACCCCTGGACTACTGGGTGCGCAGGCTTGATCTGTGGCCAGAGCTGTCACAATTTGCCATGAACCTCTTGTCTTGCCCAGCCTCAAGTGTGCTCTCAGAAAGGACCTTCAGTGCAGCAGGAGGGATTGTAACTGAGAAGAGAACTCGCCTAGGTCACAAAAGTGTCGATTACCTGACCTTTATTAAAATGAATGAGGGGTGGATCTCGGAGGGTTACTGCACGCCGGAAGACTTGTTCTGACTTCTATGCAGCTGTCCTTCTCTTCAAGCCTCATGACTCCACACACAGCTGTCCTTTAGCGTCCTCCTCCCTCCGCCACCGTTACAAACTAGGGTGCAAACCCTACTGGTTTAATTTTTTCTGGCCTCTGTGCTTCAGTGGCTGCAACCAAAAAAACTGGGCAAACAATGTCTACAAGGTCAACGTATGGCGAAAAATGACTATTTTCAGCATTTATATGGCATATTTTTTCTGGCAACTGTGCTTCAGTGGCTGCGTCCAAAAAAATGCATATTTTCTGCATTTATATGGCATAATTTTTCTGGCCTCTGTGCTTCAGTGGCTGCAACCAAAAAAATGCATATTTTCTGCATTTATATGGCATAATTTTTCTGGCCTCTGTGCTTCAGTGGCTGCAACCAAAAAAATGCATATTTTCTGCATTTATATGGCATAATTTTTCTGGCCTCTGTGCTTCAGTGGCTGCAACCAAAAAAATTTATATTTTCAGCATTTATATGGCATAATTTTTCTGGCAACTGTGCTTCAGTGGCTGCGACCAAAAAAATGACTATTTTCAGCATTTCTATGGCATATTTTTTCTGGCCTCTGTGCTTGAGTGGCTGCGGCCAAAAAAACTGGGCAAACAATGCCTACAAGGTCAACGTCGTTGACCTTGTAGGCATTGTTTGCCCAGTTTTTTTGGCCGCAGCCACTCAAGCACAGAGGCCAGAAAAAATATGCCATAGAAATGCTGAAAATAGTCATTTTTTGCCATACCTTGACTCAACGTATATGGCAAAAAATGACTATTTTCAGCATTTATATGGCATATTTTTTCTGGCAACTGTGCTTCAGTGGCTGCGACCAAGAAAACTGGGCAAACAATGCCTACAAGGTCAACGTATGGCAAAAAATGACTATTTTCAGCATTTATATGGCATATTTTTTCTGGCCTCTGTGCTTCAGTGGCTGCAACCAAAAAAATTTATATTTTCAGCATTTATATGGCATAATTTTTCTGGCCTCTGTGCTTCAGTGGCTGCAACCAAAAAAATTTATATTTTCAGCATTTATATGGCATATTTTTTCTGGCAACTGTGCTTCAGTGGCTGCGTCCAAAAAAACTGGGCAAACAATGTCTACAAGGTCAACGTATGGCGAAAAATGACTATTTTCAGCATTTATATGGCATAATTTTTCTGGCCTCTGTGCTTCAGTGGCTGCAACCAAAAAAATTTATATTTTCAGCATTTATATGGCATATTTTTTCTGGCAACTGTGCTTCAGTGGCTGCGTCCAAAAAAACTGGGCAAACAATGTCTACAAGGTCAACGTATGGCGAAAAATGACTATTTTCAGCATTTATATGGCATATTTTTTCTGGCAACTGTGCTTCAGTGGCTGCGTCCAAAAAAACTGGGCAAACAATGCCTACAAGGTCAACGTATGGCAGTTGTTTAAAGAGAACAGTAGATTACTAGCCAGCAAAGCTACCTAAGCTAAAATGTCCCTCAAATCCCTGCAGACTTCTGTCCCTCCAATACAGAGCAGTATCACGCAGATTACTAGCCAGCAAACTTACTATCATCTGTCCCTGAAATCACTAACAGCTCTCGCCCTACACTATCTCTTCCAAGCACACACAGGCAGATTTTTCAGATACATTTTTGCCCTTGATCCCCCTCTGGCATGCCACTGTCCAGGTCGTTGCACCCTTTAAACAACTTTAAAATCATTTTTCTGGCCAGAAATGTCTTTTGTAGATGTTAAAGTTCGCCTTCCCATTGAAGTCTATGGGGTTCGCGAACCGTTCGCGAACCGCTCGCAATTTTGCGCAAGTTCGCGAATATGTTCGCGAACTTTTTTTCCGACGTTCGCTACATCCCTAACCAAAACCACTCAAATGTTGTATGAAGCAGACATGCAATAAAAACCTTAGTTACAAAACAAAATAACTGTCATTTCAGTTAAAAAACTCCCAACAAAAAGGACTTAACATTTAATTATTAAGGGACATCTCTTCAGCCACGAACCATGAATTGTTATGAAATATACCCATTGAGGTATTATTCCTCAATTTTCGACCAAGGTTCCTCAATGAGAGTTAAAGGAGTAGCTGTAAGGAGCCCAAAATGCTGGAATAGTGGGCACTTGTGTCCAAGTGCCTTTTGTCTTTCTGAGCCCTGAGAGCTGGAGATCTGGTGACTACAAATACTGACTCCACAAACCAGCTGGTATGAGATAGCAGGGACGAGAAAGTGATTCTTTGAAACATGCACTGATATATACCCAAGCTAACGTGAATAATTATAACTGCGGGACAAAATGCAAAGCACAGAGGCAGTGCTTTTAAAGGGGTTAATTTTTACGGCAGCTGTTCTGTTATAACATTAACCATGACTGCAATGCATCATAGCAGCTTAAGCCTAACAAATTGAGCTGATCACTGAAACTGTAAAAATGTCAATACTCTACTTTTCTTTAGTAAGTCCGCTTGACAATAAATATATTACATTTTACATCATAAAAAAATGATTAAAGCAATCTAAAAGTAAAAGGTTTAAATGCATAAACTTTTAGCATGGGTTGCAGTATTATTTTTAAATCTTGCAGGCTAATTATGCATTTTGCTTTGCACATTGGTAAGCAACTGCTTGGCAGCATCTTCTTCAAACAACAACTGTAAAGCTATTCTTCCTGTCTTTACACAGATTAGCAGAATTAATCATATGATGAAAAGTACTGTCAGTGGGTGGTGCAATTAGCACTATGCTGAATGTTGGAATTCATTTAAATGAACAGATGAATATATTATTACATATAATAAACTTTGAAATCATAGGCAAAATATACACCTTACTAAACATCTATTTCTCAAATACCCATCAAATATATTTAAAGTACTAAATAAAATTCAGGAAGTCAAATGATAATACAGTATGTGGCCAAATTTAACCTAGTTCCAGACCCCCCCGCATGTGGCCAAATTTAACCTAGTTACAGGCCCCCTCATAGACAAATCACCAATCCTAACAACAACAACAGAAAAGTAACAAATTATCAGCTAACTTTATGAAAATATTGAAACAACTCAACCGTTAAGATGCATGGAGAAAAAAAATGATCCCTTGCTTTTCTCAGCATTGCATGTATCTGTTGCCTTTCCCCCTTGGTCTCCACACTGCCTATAACCTTGACAATACCCACGACCATTGCTTTTATTTGCTCTGATACCTAGCCCAGCCGCCGTCTCTACTTTATTCCCCTGTTTAGTATTTATTTATTTATTTTTCTCTCTCCTTTTTCTTTCCCCCTTTCTCCCCCCTTTTCTTCATTGTTTCTTTTACTATCCATTTTACTCCATGTTATCTTATTGCTCTCATATTCATGACTGTACTTACTTATAATATTTTCCGATTTTTTGTGACTGTACTCATGCAACAACATGTTGAATTTTTTTATTGGAAAATCAATAAAACATTTCAGTTTAAAAAAAAAAGATGCATGGAGAAACTACAATACATGAAAAAAAAAGATGTTATGCTTTCCTCTGCATTTCATAGAACACATTTCCTTACAAATTCAGGCATAATAACAAAACATAGAATTGAAAAAAATTCAAAAACCTTAACCAAACCCATATAACACAGACACATGGTCAATTTTACAGACATCCCTAAATTCTAAAACATAACCCTGCAAAAAAACAACCTACACAAATTAAATTCAACAATTTTGGATACTCTTGTTCTTCCTATGTTTAAATCACATTTTTTGCAGCCAGGTGGGGATAAGCAAAGCAGCCCTACACAACACAATCTTTTTCCTCCTTCAGAATTCTGACAAATACCTTTGCATTTTACACAAAGTGCATTTCACAATGGGAGAGCACTTTGATCATTCATCAAATGATCAAACTGTTGCCTTAAATATCAGAATTGCTATTGTATTTTTGAATTTATGTAATGTCCTATTTTATATTCCACTCTGAAATGTACGAGATAAGATATAATAGATATGAATAAATAATTTAAACTACAGGTCAATAGTTTGAAAAATATCAGCTGGTGGCAATTTGCATTCTGCAAGGCACCAATGTGGGTAACGAAGGGTGCCCGGTGATGTGGGGAGGTGCTGGGAGAAGAGGGAACCCTGGGACTGGCTACATGGGGTGGCAGGATTGGTTGATGGCACTAAGGGAGGGCTGTTATAAAAAGGGGAAGCTGTTTACCCTCCTCCTCTTGCGACTTCACTGGCAGCATGTCTGTTCTCTCCTAATGGCGGCTGGCTATCCCACCCCCCACCCATTAAAATGTTACACTTAAATTGTTAAACTTATTTGTTAGTAAAGTTTCAATGGACTGATTTGCATATTGTTGATATACAACAAATATTATTGTCACAGCTGTTGGCAGGTAATTGTTTTTGGTCCTTGCCATTTGGGTATGGCCAGTAGGTTTTTCCCTTTACATGCCCACCGCGGCTGCAGTGGTTGTGATCTGTGGTAACCTGGGCTTGGTATAAAATGCCAAGGACAGGGTTATCGGTTTTTGGCAAATATGGTTTTAATAAAATCTGTAGCGACCTTCACCCACCAAAAAGGAAAACTGAATTTTGTGTTTTATTTAATTGTTAGCTCACAAGCGACTGCCTCCCCACAGTCTCTGTTAATGGTATATGGTCTCAAATGTTATCAACTGCAGCCAAAATAATGTTTCATAGATACATCATACTTCTCATCCCAACAATTTAGAAAATAGACAAAGGCAGGAAAAGGGTATGTAGAGCAACAATTTCCTGTTACAGCAAAAACTAAAGGCATCATTTACGTTTTCCAAGGGCAGCACTTTTTCAGCTTTGAATGGCTGCCATCATGGCTAGACAGCAGCTTTAATATATAAAAATTATAGTAGAGTTTTTGCAGCAAATTTTCTTACATTTGTAATAATGTTTTGGTGTTCATTAGAGAGCCCAGCTGAACAATTTATTTAGATACCATTTATACGGCAGGTCCAGTACTGAAATTCCAAAGTAAAATTCAATTAAATTCTTATTCAATCAATAAGGGCTTTTGGCTAATCTCGTAACAAGTCAATTATAATGAGTAAAAGCTGATCAAACTTAGGGGTGTGGCCTGGATGCTTAAGTAAGCTCCATGCTCTCAGGATTCTAAACCAGCTCAAAAGCAGTGAAATCTACTGCTCCATCCATACTGACCTTCTCTAAAGCAACAAGAGGCACAAAGGATGGGGAATAAAAAGAAGAAGCCCAGCAAAGCTGACTGAGTTTTTCCCAGCAGTAAAAAGCAGGCTGCAGCAAAGCAAAGATGGTGACGGGTGCATGTAGGAGGCTGTGCCCTTGAGAGACTCTTCACAGCAGGTGAGGCCACTATCCTCCAACTCCATAGTAGCAACAGATACCATACAAGAACCATTGCTCAAAGAATTAAAAATGTGGGTTCTGCAAATTCCAAAGAGCTCCATGTTAGGAGAACTGAAACAAATGTTGTCAGAGTTCCAGAAAGATCTACAAAATATTGGTGAGCGCACTAATCATATTGAAAATATAATGGGGGAGTTTGCCAGATCTCATAATGATTTAATTGATGCTAATTAAGCTCTGGAAGCTGAAAGAAGTAGCATTGTTAAAATTAAAAATAGCAAACCTTGAAGATAGGTTGCGACATAACTTGTGAATAAGGGGCATACCAGAAGAGGTAGCAACAGGCCACTTGTGCTTATACTTTCAAACCTTGCTGAAAACCTGCTTGCCTGATGTACTGGATCGAGACCTTATCATTGATAGGATTCACACAATCCCAAAACCAAAAAGGTAAACCAACTTCTTTACCAAGGGACACTTCAGTGAGAATTCACTTCTTTCATGTTAGGACAGCGTTCTTACTATTTTCTAAAACAAACTCTTCTCTCCTGTGATACAAATGTGATGTGTGTGTCTATGACTGACTAATTGATTAGCCAGAATAGAAAGGACTGGGGTCAATATAATGAAGCATAGGCAATAGAGATAATGATTAAGGCTCCTGTAGGTTACTAAAAGTCAAAAGAACAATTCATATAAACATGTTGTCACAAGCGTGAATCATAGTCATGAGACTGATATTTGCTGCCAAATTCAATAGTTCCTGTAGGTTACTAAAAGTCAAACTCGCCTGATGTTGTTGTGCAACATCAGGCCCAATCAGTAATTGCCTTGTGGGATCAACCCCACGAATGAAGTATAAGGCTTGAGATTTTCCCATAATATCCAGGGACTTTGCCACTGCTGACGAGCTGTGTGATGTTGTTGTTTATGCTGCCTCCAAGTGCCGTGTCCCCCGGTTGGAGTGATGATATGATATCTAGGTAACGTATTAATTCATTAACTCTGTATATATTAACTCTTTTCACTGATCATTGTAAATAATAAAAAGTGTTGCATGATAATTGATTTCCTGTTTTAATACAGTGAGGTGTGGGTGGGGTAGGTTAAGCTACCAATCATAGCAATACATCTCCCCACTCCATATAAAGGCATCCTCATTTTTGTCTGCTACAACTTTTGCTAAACTGAGAAAATTTTTGGGAATTACAAAATTACTGTGGAATAATAAAATTTTCTATAAATGGGGCTTTCCGGTAAAATTGATTATCGCCAAAAAATGGCGTACAGCATATTGCAATGGCCACAGACTGTGCAAACTTGCTGTGTTCCTGGAATATGATAGATTTGATGGAATCACTGTGCACCACTAGGGATGGGTGAATTTTTTCACCATGTTTAGCCAAAAAAATGACGCACATAGACTTGTATGGCGTTGTGCGTCAAAATAAAAAGACACACGTCAAAAAAATTTTGCCGCGCGACAATTTTTTTTGAAGCCCATAGACTATAATGGGCGTCAGCGACATTTCGCAGGCGGCAAATTTTTGACAAAACAAAACTGGTCAAATTCGCCCATCCCTATGCACCACTCCAGCTAAATGCAGGAAACAAGTGGACAATGACTGGATGCCGACTCCTCAACGGAACAAACCCTGTAATTTACTGAATTATAAACAATGTTTCTACTTGAGAATAGAAATATTTTTCACCCAGCTACTATCCCGAGAGTAATTGATTCACAGACTGCCTATATTACAGTCAAGCCCTCCTTATCCAACAATCCTACAACACCTAGGGGCACATTTACTATGGGTCGAATATCGAGGGTTAATTAACCCTCGATATTTGACCATCAAAGTTAAATCCTTCGACTTTGAATATCGAAGTCGAAGGATACCACATTTTGTTCGATCGAACGATTCAAAGGATTTTAATCCATCGATCAAATGATTTTTCTTCGATCAGAAATTACTTAAAAAGCCTATGGGGACCTTCCCCATAGGCTAACATTGGTGCTCGGTAGGTTTTAGGTGGCGAAGTAGGTGGTTTTTGTTAAAGAGACAGAACTTCGAATGGTCGAATAGTCGAACGATTTTTAGTTCGAAACGTTCGATTCGAAGTCATAGTCGAAGGTCGAAGTAGCCAATTCGATGGTCGAAGTAGCCAAAAAAATACTTTGAAATTATAAGTATTTTTCATTCTAATCCTTCACTCGAGCTAAGTAAATGTGCCCCCTACTGTAGGATAACTCCATAAAAGCTCACTTTTATCAGAGCTAAGTTCCAGTTGCTTTTAGTTGTACTTAAGTTATGTTTTTTCAAATCGTGTTTTAATTCAAGGTACTCAATGCTTAATGTTTCACTCAAGGAGAAATGCTTCCTGAACAAATGTAACAGGATCACTGCTAATGCCTTATGTTTCTCTAAAACCATGTTAGTAGTAGGGATGGGCGAATTTTTTCGCCTAGTTTCGCCGAAAAAATGACACCCATAGACTTGTATGGAGTTGTGCGTCAAAATAAAAAGACGCGCGACAAAAAAAATTTCGGTGCGCAACAATTTTTTTGACGCACATACACTTTTTTTGGCGAAGGCGAGTTTTTGGCGAAACGAAACGGGTCAAATTCGCCCATCCCTAAGTACATTATATAGAATTAAAAGGTTGGATGTTGACTGTTATACAAGGGAGAATATAATGTAATTTGTTATTGTTTCTGCTCATGTCATAAAACATATGGTGTTTTAAATTCTATCACTTAATGCCAAGGGCCTCAATAGCCCTTTTAATTGCTCCATGATGTGGGGCAGAAATACTGAAATCCCAAGCAGCTTGTCTCCAAGAGACTCATTTTCATTGGAATAAAGATCCTAAATTTACTCATACTAAATTTAATTTTATATTTGTTGCATCAATAGAGGCAAAGAAATGCAGGGTCATGATTGCTGTTAAAAATACTTTCTCCTTTATACAGGAAAAAGTTATATGTGATTAGGGCAGTTATAGTTGTTTGCCAAATCAATAGTCTCCTTTACTATTACGAATATATATATGCACCAAAGAGAAGGAGTGCCTAATAATAATGGGGAACTTTAACAAATGAGTATCCTTCTATAGACCGATCTAATAATAAACAAGCAAAATATAAACTAGCACAAATTTTGCACAGGGCAAAACTTTCTGCTATGTGAAGGTGCCAACACCAAGGTGAGAAGGACTTTAACTTTTTTCTCCAGATGTAGTTTCATAAAGATTTAATATTAATGGACAAATGGTTATTAGTCCAAAATCTTCCATTGGACACATCATATGGTCGGACCATGCTCCAATAACAGATATTTAAACGGCCAATAACATAAAAAATCGCAAAGTCTTTATTAAGTAATAACTTACCAAAACCCCACTTGCGCTCCTCGTCAGAAAGCGATTGGGGCACTTGATTTCTCCTTCCTTCCTTCCTTATATAAATTATCCGGGGAGGAGTAATCGAGCACTGCATGATGGATCGTCGCTGTGTTGCCTTTTCTGAAGAGGAGCGGAAGCAGAGTTTCAGTAAGTTATTTTTTAATAAAGGCATTGCAATTTGGTGCCTTTGCCTTGGTGTTTTTTTTTTCTTCTATGTATACTAATGATTTTTTTTTAAAAATAAAAAGTTTGTTATTGGTCCTTTAAGAAACTTCTACAAAATGAACTTAATGAACTAGCATTCCAAAAACAAACATTTACAAAAAGTTGAAATTAAACTTTTATCATCAGGGTGACAAAAGCATCTGCGTTGCTTTCTAAGAGCGTTAAAGGCAAACAAGCCAAACAAAGAATTCCTTATTTATTAAAACACAGAGTGAAAAAAAAAATGTATCCTGGAATCTGTTCATCCCTAATTTTAGGGCAGGAGTCCCCAACTTTTTTTTACCTGTGAGCCATATTCAAATTTAAAAAGGGTTGGGGAGCAACACAAGCATGGAAAAAAAATTCCTGGGGGCACCAAATTAAGGATATAATTGACTATGCAGTTGCCTATATGAATTGGCAGCCTACAGAAGGCTCTCTTTGGCTATAAACCTGATTGTTATCCACCCAAAACTTGCCTTCAAGAATTCAGAAGTAAGCACCTACTTTGAGGCCACTGAGAGCAACATCCAAGGGGTTGTTAATCAACATGTTGCTCACGACCCACTGGTTGGGTTAGGGGCTATAGCAATCAAACCCGATTATAGTATCCCAGCGTTAGCAACTACAAACTATTTGTTTCAGATTTGGCATGAAATAAGTAAACAGAAACAATAGTGGAAACATGATTTCAAATTCCTATTAACTCCATAAATCTACTAGTTCCAACACCAGAACTGGCAGAGTGAAAATCAAAAGGAATTAATACAGTAAGAGACATCTCTGATGAAGGTGGCCTATGGTCATTTCAACAAATACAGATATATTTCAGATAAATCGGTTTGTTTTTATACTTGCAGTTAAGACATATTTTTTATACCTTTTGGAAAAAGAAAGAAGACATAAAGACCATTTCCCAAGTTTATTTGAATGTGAATAACAGCAAGTCTAAAAGTTTATACAAACTATTCAACAAATCAAACTGGAAGGAGAAGTCAATGGGTAAATGGGAAAAAGACCTTAACAAGGATTATTCACTAGATCAATGGGAAACAGCTTTGCAATGGCCTAGAAAGGAAACAAAATGCATTAAACATATTGAAATTAGGATTTTTTTTTTTTAAGATGGTACTTAACTCCACTTCATTTAGCAAAAATAGTGGCTACTACATCAAATAAATGCTGGAGAGGCTGTGGACAGTTTCCATGTGAAAATGCACACAGTTAACATTTTGGAAGGAAGTTTCCAGATTCATTCAATCATTGTTTCCTCAAATTAACACTCCCTCCAGATTAAGCACTCTTTAATCTGGAATCTTTGCCCTATGGAAGTTATGTATCACATATATTAACAGCTTCTAGATACATGATAGCTAGAAATTAGAAGGGGTTACAGGTTCCATAAATACAGGAGGTTACTGATAACATTAATTCTCAAGCAAGCATCGAAGGTCTCTATCAAAAATGTATGGGGAACCCAGATAGATTTAAAAAACAGTGGCATTGTTGGTTTAATAATTATAGTAAAGGAGGAGTTAAAGAGTGGTTATATAGTTCCTAACCTAGCATGGTGAGGTTGGTGATAACTTCTAGCATCTCCACGGTATAATATCCTATACGAAACAAAATACCGTATATACTCGAGTATAAGCCGACCCAAGTATAAGCCGAGGTACCTAATTTTACCCACGAAAACTGGGAAAAAACTTATTGACTCGTATAATTCTAGACACAACTACAGCCCTGTCTCCCAGGAGCGCACATTCTGCCAAAGCGACCCCCCCAGCGATCAACCCAACTTCTTTGCAAAGTTGATGGTGACAGAGAATTGCCAAACGGATTACTGTGTGCATTGTCCCACTGTCCCACTACCACGTGCAGAGGGTACTGTGTGATATTGCCATCACTGTTAATCTTTCGTATAACCAACAGAGGGCGCTGTGTGATATTGCAGTCACTGTTATTCTTTCATATAACCAACAGAGGGCGCTGTGTGATATTGCAGTCACTGTTAATCTTTCACATAACCAACAGAGGGCACTGTGTGATATTGCAGTCACTGTTATTCTTCCATATAACCAACAGATGGCGCTGTGTGATATTGCAGTCACTTATTCTTTCATATAACCAACAGAGGGTGCTGTGTGATATTGCAGTCACTGTTATTCTTTAATATAACCAATAGAGGGCGCTGTGTGATATTGCAGTCACTGTTATTCTTTCATATAACCAACAGAGGGCGCACTGTTATTCTTTCATACAACCAACAGATGGCGCTGTGTGATATTGCAATCACTGTTATTCTTTCATATAACCAACAGAGGGCACACTGTTATTCTTTCATATAACCAATAGAGGGCATTGTGGGATATTGCAGTCTCTCCCCAAGTGAACTGTTGGTATAGGAATGATTAAAAGTGACTGCAATGTCAGCTACGCTGGTCGGTACCGCTGACCCGAGTATAAGCGTGGTAGACTTTTTCAGCACGTTTTGGATGCTGAAAAACTCGGCTTATACTCGGGTATATACAGTATGTACTAAATGCTGGGAAATTGTTATTTTATCTACTGTTATAAATACAGTATATGTGTACCTTGTACAGAAATATACTGCGTATGTTATTGTAATTTGTTTTTGATTAAATGCCAATAAAAATGTATATTAAAAAAATAGTATTAATAGATCATTTAAATGTTCTCTTATCATGGTATATCAAGCAACAGAGTATAAATAATGTGCTCGCATCCAATCAGCAGGTAGCATTTACTGTACCTGTTCTCTGCATAAGGGATCTGTAAATCTGATCACCATATGTTATGTCTGCTAAAAATAATCACAACATAATTAAAATATTACATAAAAAAAGCGTACCAAACTTGGCCAACTAAAAAAATCCTAGATTTGCAACATTCACTGTTAGAAAACAGGATTTATTGATTAAAATGTTCAGCATTTAATGTATAACATATAAATCATCTTCTTTCTTTGAGAAGGGACACACAATCAATAGCGCCACATGTATAATATTCCCTGATCTGCCCTCAATATCTCATGTATTAACCATTTGAGTAAAGCAATGATTGATGAAATCAGTTAGCTGACCCGAGGTCTTTTCCAGACATTTGTATGGTGAAACCATTTTGATAGTATTGTTGAGATCATTGATTTTAGCTAATGGGAGAACTCAGGAAACTATTCTGAATAAAAAAGAAACAGGGATTACATTGGGTCCCAACAATCAAATGTATTTTTAATATAAATACTTTGTTCCCTTAGCAGAAAATATTTTCCCAATAAAGAAGCTCACCCTCTAACAATGTCACTTTTATAAATTAGATATACTGTATAAAGCAGCATACAGAACTTACAAGGTGCACTATATTTCCCATTTATCTCTCTGTCTGTCTAAATATAGTATAATGTATATGTATCTCATAATTACAGTATCATAGCTGTAGCCACCTCTATGTTTTCATTGTATCTACTGGGTCCTAATAAAAGTCATCATGATTTAAAGTAAGTGTTGATCTTACAGTTATGGTTGTATATACAGTTATGGGACCTATTATCCAGAATGCTCGGGACCTCGGGCTTTCCGGATAACGGGTCTTTCCATAATTTGGATCTTCACAACTTAAGACTACTAGAAAATTATGTAAACATTAAATAAACCCAACAAGCTGATTTTGCTTCCAATAAGGATTAATTATATCTTAGTTGGGATCAAGTATGAGGTACTGTTTTATTATTACAGAGAAAAAGGAAATCATTTTTAAAAATTAGTATTATTAGATTATAATGGAGTCTATAGGAGATAACATTTCCGTAATTCTAAACTTTCTGGATACCGGGTTTCCAGATAATGGATCACATACGTGTACCATGATTTGATCATGCACCCTGATTTTTTAAATTTTGTTTAAGAACAGTCATTTACTGATTTTCCTAAACTTATTTAATTTCATAAGGTTTGCCTTTCATTCTTTAAAACAAACATTTTTAAGGACAATAAGGCTAAACACACTTAATTGTGCCAAGTTGTTAGACACCCCAGTAATAATTAATTTAATTAATCACCATCCTGAAAATATGAGCTTCCCATGGTCTTTCTACAGTGGGTCCTGCTCCCATTTTAAGGTCGTCCCTAGCATCCTCTGTGTCACCCTGTGAGCACCTTCACAGTACATTATCAGTACTACACCTGCACACTTTCATTAGACACAGGGGATACTTGGCAAGAAAATTTAGGTTAAAAAAAAAAAATCAAATCGAATCATGTGACTTTTTCAAACTGAAAACTCAAAAACTTTTTCAAGATGTCTCCTGAAAACCTTGAATAATAAACTTTTGAGAACCATGTAATTCATTTTTACATAATTTCATGTTTTAACTGGAGTATTATTGGATTTGGATTTCCTGTTATAATAAATCCTTTATAGAGGACCAAAAACGGGCACTCAACCAAATTTATTCTTTGCATACTCTAATCGCTGCCTAAATTAACATATTATGAAGGTGTAAAACATGCAGGCAATTGTTAGCCCATCAACATAATATCCAGAGCAGTAGTGATTGATAAAAGTTTCAATATCCCAAATATATCTAAATTAGGCTTCCTGTTCTTTGATTAGGCAGTAGAAGAAGTAATCCTCTCTCCCCATGTTTGATATAAGTGTAACACAATGAAGCCATAATGGCATAACAATCTGTAAAATAACACACAATGCTTAGCAAGGTGCTGGTAAGCAGCATTCTCACTGGTGGATTTTCTTTAACTGGAGATAAAATTTTTGGTCAGCAGAATTTTCATTAGCAAATTCATATTTCCGCAGAAAAGCCACCCCTGCACCTTCATGAACAGCATAACTGACTTTAGCTGTAAACATTCACTGTACAAATAATGAGAATATCAGACGAAATTAAAATAATAAAGCTGCATTCTTAGACTTGACTGCTTTTGCAACCTTTGTTTCTATAGTCAATTCCAGCAGCTACCCATAATGTAAAAAATGACTGCCACATATTTATAGATCTATTTTGCCAGTCCAGATACTAACAGGAATAAAAGAATTGGTTATCAAATGCTTACCCTCATAGTATTAACGGAATCCATTATTTATCTGTTAAATGCTTTTTTGAAAAGGTCTTTAAATTGCAACTGGAAGGAAGTCTTCTACTTTAGATTCAATATTCAAAACAAAATGTTATAAAGTCACAATGGAGTTTATGGCTAGCAAGATAAGTGAAGAAACTAAAGCCATTTAAATGTACACATTTTGAATTATTTAATTTGTTAGTACAGGTATGGGACCTGTTATCCAGAATGCTCGGGACCTGGGATAATGGATCTTTCTGTAATTTGAGTCGTCATGCCTTAAGTCTACTAGAAATTCATTTAAACATTAAATAAACCCAATAGGCTGGTTTTGCTTCCAATAAGGATTCATTATATCTTAG
Organism: Xenopus petersii; assembly: GCA_038501925.1. NCBI lineage: Eukaryota > Metazoa > Chordata > Amphibia > Anura > Pipidae > Xenopus > Xenopus petersii. Next base: position 39,478,573 of record CM076679.1, on the reverse strand, counting down.
TCGGGATCAAGTACAAGCTACTGTTATATTATTACAGAGAAAAAGGAAATTATTAGGATAAAATGGAGTCTATGGGAGACAGCCATTCCGTAATTCTGAGCTTTCTGGATATCAGGTTTCTGGATAAGGGATCCTATACCTGTAGTATAAGGTCAGGGAATGCTAAATCACTGCAGCTTAATTGGTTGAACGTGTACTATAAAGTGCACCAGTGCAAATTTTAAGCTTTTCATTACATGTGGGCAGGGCCGCCATCAGGGGGGCACAGGGGGGGACAGTCGTCCCGGGCCCGGAGCAGTTGCTGGTTTAAGGAGGGCCCGGCCGTGACACTTTTAGCCGGGGCCCCTTTACCCAACTCAATAGGGCCCTTACATTGGTGGTCAACGGCTAATTGGGAGCAGGTCCTCTCTTCAAGCAAGTTGTTCCACGATGCAGCACCTTCTTCTTTCTTCCGGCAACAACCGACGGTACCTTATATAGGGCTGGGCCAGTGCGTACATACACATGGGTCGCAGCCAACTGAAGAGAGGATCCGCAGTCACTTGAAGAGATGATCCGCAGCCTGAGGAGAAGAAGCCACCACCACCTGAGGAGGAGAGAACCGAGGAAGAAGAATTCGCTAAGGCGAAACCAGGGCCCCAGTGAACTTTACAGGTAAGTCCCACTGGCCACCAATGTTATCCCCTTGCCCTGGCCACCAATGTAACCCCCCTGCCCTGGCCACCAATGTTACTGCCCTGGCCACCAATATAACCCACCTGCCCTGGCCACCAGTGTTACTGCCCTGGCCACCAATATAACCCACCTGCCCTGGCCATCAATGTTACTGCCCTGGCCACCAATGTAACCCCCCCTGCCCACCAATGTTACTGCCCTGGCCACCAATATAACCCCCCCATGCCCTGGCCACCAATGTAACCCCTGCCCTGGCCACCAATGTTACTGCCCTGGCCACCAATGTAACCCCCCTGACCTGGCCACCAATGTTACTGCCCTGGCCACCAATATAACCCCCCTGCCCTGGCCACCAATGTAACCCCCCCTGCCCTGGCCACCAATGTTACTGCCCTGGCCACCAATATAACCCCCCCATGCCCTGGCCACCAATGTAACACCTGCCCTGGCCACCAATGTTACTGCCCTGGCCACCAATGTAACCCCCCTGACCTGGCCACCAATGTTACTGCCCTGGCCACCAATGTAACCCCCCGACCTGGCCACCAATGTTACTGCCCTGGCCACCAATATAACCCCCATGCCCTGGCCACCAATGTAACCCCTGCTCTGGCCACCAATGATTTTTTTGGTATTTTGTAAAGGGCCCTGCCCCTGGCCAGCAGGCAATTTTGTATTTGTAAAGGGGCCCTGCCCTGGCCACCAATGTCACCCCACCCTGTCCTGGACTGGCCACCAATGTTACCCCTTCCTAAAGGGGCCCTGGCCACCAAGCAATTTTGTAATTTGTTTTTAGCTTTTTGCTCACCAGTGGTGCATATTTTCAGAAAGAGACACAGTTCCATCTGTCATTGCCCTTATTAGGAAAGGTTATTTTTGACCAAGGGGTTAAACCAAATTACTCTTATTTATACAGAAATGCAGAAATTCTGAGTGCAATTTAGGTTAGATTAGGTAGCTGCTTAAAGAGTCTACCTTGATGTAGTGGCAGGCTTAATAACCCTTTGGCCAAAATGATTTTATTTACCGTTTTAGTGCTTGTCTGTGTGGCCTTTGTACTGATGGATGGGGGGGCGTGGCAAGGGGGCCCCAGAAAATTTTGTTGTGAGGGGCCCCGTGATTTCTGATGGCAGCCCTGCATGTGGGAGCTAATATTTGCTGTTGTACTAGCATTTAGAGCCCCCAGAACCACCCCAATCATCTTGGACCAAAGAGTTAGGTTTTTAGTTTGGAGTAGAAAGGAAAATTATTCTGGATGTTGTCTTCATTAATATATGAATGTGTTCTGGGGACAACTTACTGTTCTGTTTGCAGTAAATAGTATTTGCAAGAGGCAATTATCAACCATGAAGATTTGCATGCACAATTTTTGTTGTGGGATCTCTAAGTGCCATATATCCTTATATGTAATAAAGAGAATGAAGTTTGAACAGATGAAGTAACCCCAAGTAATCAATAAGCTTAAGGGTGTAATGAGGTGATTAGGGGTGTTATAACACTATACCATTAAAACTTGTTAATGGGAAAAATGTTCACTATTTGTAAAAATATATGCCTCTGTGCAAACAAATTTTTTGCATGAATTTAATACAGCTTTTGCAACCACTTCCAAAAGTAGAAACTTGTAGTCGTTGTATAGTTTGCACCAGTGCACAGTGTATGCAGTAAGAAGCCTTGTTGAAAAAGTTAGTGCCACTGCCACCTTCAAGCATGCCTTAAAAGTGCACAATTAAAATTCTCAGTGGAATAACAGTCTAATGAAGATTACATTGTGAAATGCAAACTTTTATTCTTAGTTGTGCCATATTTTCTCATTCCCCAAAAGAAGTTGTGTGCTTCCAGAAGCCAAAGTGTCAGCCATGAAAAGTTGTAAGCAATGTTTAATTGTACATGTTACATATTTAGGTAAGCCTATGTATATTTACCATGAAAATGATAAAGGATGTTTATTTTGATTCTGGCAAACTTGACACCTTTGGCATCAACGAAAATTTCCGAAACCGTGAAAACGTTGCCAAATGCATTGAAGACTATGGACAACACTTTTCTTGAAGTGCAACAATTTTTTTTTCACCCATTGGAATCTATGGGCATCTTTTTCACCGTGAAACATTTTGCTCATTACTAGTGATGTAGCGAACTGCCGATTTGATGTTCGCGAACGCCGTTCGCGAACACCGGCAAAAAAGCGAACAGTTCGCGAACAGTTCACGAACTTCGAACGCTCGATAAAATCGTTCGATCGAACGATCGAAGGATTTTATTCGTACGATCGAACGATTTTCGTTCGAATCGAACGATCGAAGCTATTCGATCGAATGATTTTAATTCAATCGAATGCTTATAATCGTTCGAACGAATGGAAATCGTTCGATTTTAGCGATCGAACGGTCGAATGGTCGAATGGTCGAACGAAATTTTACTTCGAATCGAACGCGAACACCAATTGGCGAACGTCGCGCGACGTTCGCGAACATTCGGCGGACGCGAACAGTCGAAGTTCGCGCGAACTAGTTCGCCGGCGAACAGTTCGCTACATCCCTACTCATTACTAGTGGGAAATAAGATGCTGTAATTTCCAAATACTGGGTTGTCAGAAATCTATCACTTTACACTTTAACTTTTCGCAAGAAAATTCTGCATTCCACCATCTTCAAAATTGTAAATTTTCAATTTCCCATTGACTTTAAGGCTGGTGGCACAAGGGAGATTAATCTGTAAGTAATAAATCCTTGCTGCTGCGGGCGACTAAAACTCCCCAAAATGCCTTCCCTCCGGCAAGAATGTGAATCTAAAATGGGATGGGTTTCTCAGAGCTTTGTTTTCTGAAATCGCATGAAGTTGCCTTGCAAGGAAACTTCAGATAATTTTGGAAAACAAATTAATGTGAATGTCATCCCACTAGTGATTCACATTCTTGCTGGAGGGAAGGCATCTCAGGGAGATCACCTGCAGCGGTGATGATTTATCGCTTGGTGACTAATCTCCCTGTGTGCCACCAGCCTAATGCTTTTGGACAAAAAAGTTGCTGAGACCAAAAAGTCACAATAAGAAAAAACATCAATTGACTGTAATGCATTTGGACAAAAAAAGTCACTAAGATAAAAAAGTTGCCATAAGAAAAAACGCCCAGGGACTAATGGATTTGGAGTGAGAAGAAATTATTGCACATGTAAAAATTGTCACGTGTAAGGAAAAAAAACAAATTTATGCACATTGCCTTCAATGCTTTTCACTAATTTTTCAGGACAGATTCGCTCATCACTACATTGTAGCAAATTATTTACATTTGAGTAGTTTAAAGCAAAAGGATATACTTCTCTATCTGAATGTGTCTGAGGAATATTAGCAGCTATCAGGTTTCTTATGATCTGTGTACCTCACATAAGAAATTACACTAAAAGATTGCAGAGAACCTTCCACTTAACATGGGGTGTTGCACTGGTGAAATTTAGCACCAACAGTATGTTAGTCAAGAAGCCTAAATTTAACCCAGCTTAGCAACACAAAGCAATTACAATCATCTAGATTCCATGTTACATCACAACTGGATTTTGGATATTTTTATAAACATAAAAAATACTGGTTTTTACCTATTCCAATAAACCCTTATTTTGCATGAACATAGCGAGTGGAGATTTATGCACAACCCACCAGACATAATTTGAGGACAAACTTTGACAGAAGGTGTATAGGAAAACTATGTGAAGGAAAAACAGTTTGCACAAGCAAAGTATGGGAATGAGTGCTCTCAACATGATAAAAAGACTATCCATGAATCTCAGTTGAGTTTGCTCAGTTATATGTTAATTTGGTGGAAAGATACTTTTTTATGTTATGTAGCTATGCATTTGCATATATTACGAAGGGTTGATGCACTTTCATATACATATTCTGCTGAAATAAACTTTGTAAAGTAAATTTTCAAAATGTTTGCTCAGTATGTACTGTACACCACATTCCTTTTTGTTTTTACATTGATATAAGGGACATTTACAAATGTGAAGGCAATTTTCAAAGTGCAAAAAAACAGGTTCCATTTGTATGCACTTCCTGACTACCTTCATTGCAGCAGGTGTCTATAATTCATTTCAGAGCACAGAGACCTAAAGTCATCCTCACAAATACATTGAGGCCAGCAATAAGTGGGGGTGGGGGTGGGGAGGCAGATAGGCATGCTAGTGGGAGGTGCAGAAAGCAACTAGTTTCCAGGCTCTTTGTATGATCACTAATGGCATGCTATTGCAAACCTAAGTGTTCTTGCACCTATGCTCAGGATATAATATAATTCCCAAGAGGAAAACTGCAGTAGTGTCCTATAATGGCACAGGGTATATCAAGGGTATATCAAGTGAACGGACAGCAGGTTTAGCAGTACATATATTATACCATTTTTCCAGACTCTGTTAGTAAAACAGTTGCTTAAACAAAACAAAACCCTTTCCACACGTATGTTTTAACAAATACACAGGGTATTTTCCCTCTCTAACATCAGCCCCCTACTGTGATTCACAGTTAAACACAAACAATATAGCTCCAAAGGGGTTGTACCTTTTTAAAGTCCTTTTCTTTTCTCCATGCTGTTCCACACAGAGCACCGATCCCTTTCTCAGCTCCTGACTCTCTCTATCTGGGACACTTTCTCTCTGGGCAGCCAGCAGATCTATCCCTCTAATTATTCCCCAGGTGAGTCTTCCTAGGGGAATTAACCAACTCAGGTCTGCTGTTCTCCAGTTCTCTTCTTAAACGTGCATACTGTCTGGGACTTAAGTCCTACAATTGTAAGAGATTTCAAATTCGACACAAACTGACTTGTACTTTGGACCACATAATTTACTGTTTTGTGCCAATATTATGTGGGCAAGCATGTAACTTCTTTTCAGACACACGTGAACAATGTGTTTCTTATGAAATGGTTTCCTTTAGAATAAATGATGATTGTTTTTAGTTTTTTAAAATTTGCTTCTATGCTGATAACATTAGCAATGTTTATATCTTAGGTTATGGGGCAATTATGATTTTGTATTTCAGTAATGCACCTTATATAATGAGGGATTATTTTATTTTTAATCAGATAATATAGCAGATAAAATTGCACTTTATATAATCATTACTAATATCAAGTCCATGGACTATATTCTGGGCTGATATATATTTATATACTGATCCTTAGCCCCTATGGGTATATACAATAAATTGGTATCATGTAAGCTAGTGCCCCATGCTCCTTGGAAAGTGGGTATGATCTTGTGGGTATTTAGTGACCTGGGGAGTTGAAATGTTATTTATTGGGATTGTTGATATTAAAGCAAAATATCTTATATAGTGATTGACAGCTCCTGGTTGGATGCTGCCTCTTTTGATACATTTGCTTTTTTCAAAAGTCTGCTGAATAATACAATGGATTATGGTTTTGATTTAGCTAGTATTTGGATTATGTACATACATTGCTAGCTGTTAGTTTATAGCTATATTTTTATATTTTTTACATTTTATTCTTAAGATTTGGCATATTGCCATTTTAATTGTGAACGATATATTAAATTGTTTAGGTGAGTGATGTCATAATTAGTACACTGCACTGATTGGTTACTATGGGTATTTTAATGTGTGTCTCCAAATTAAGGAAAGGCCATGTCCCATACACTCCATTATAATCAAATTCAGATTTTTAAAATTGATTTTCTTTTTTTCTGTAATAAGTAGCTTGTACTGGATCCAGACTAAGATATTATTAATCCTTATTGGAAGCAAACCAAGCCTTTGGGTTTATATAATGTTTACATGATTTTCTAGTAGACTTAAGGTATTAAGACCCAAATTACAGAAAGATCCATTATCCAGACAACCCCAGGTCCCAATCATTCTGTATATCAGGTCCCATACCTGTATATATACCCTCCCCCCCCCATATCAGGGGCACTACTCCAATGATACAAGTTAAGAAACTTGCCTCAGGTGGCAGCGCCTCACTAGTTACCAGAGGCGGCAAAATGCTAATACTGTAACTTTAATATTTTATTTCTGGAGAGCATGGTTTCATAAAGTTTCATAAATTCCTTTCCTGTTTCATTACAAGGGGTGATATATTGAACCTGCAAACCTCTTTACTTCTTGAAAAGCATTGAATGAATGAAATGACCTGGGTGACTTTATGGTGAGGGATTAAGTTTGATTCTCAAAACAGAAGTCCCAAAAGGCTTTTCTGATTACATTGGTTTGTTTTTTGACTCTCCTTACTTTTTGTCAAAGCATTGATTTTTCTAATAGCCTCATGAAAAGGGGACTCGTCGATTGACCCTTCGCTTTCAGCCCTCCCACGGAACCCAATTGCTACAAACCTTAATGAAGCACCAGGAGCCAGAAATGGTGTAAAATGGCCACAGCATTTGTTCACATTTTATCAAATAAAAAGCACCTTTCCAGCCTCACCCCAAGGCAATATTCAAAGCCAGAATTCCCTAAGAGATCGCTTCTATGCTTTACCACTCCTCACTTGAGATCAGCACTATGTATTTTGGATTTTGCCAAAGCGTGATACTGTGCCCCAGAAACGACTGCTTTCTAAACTAAGGTCTGTTGGGCTTAATGAAGTTGTTTGCACGTGGATAGGAAACTGACTACAGGATCGGGTACAGAGGGTCGTTGTTAATGGGACATTCCCTACTTGGAGTAAGGTTCTTAGTGGGGTCCCCCAGGGCTCATTATTGGGTCCACTTTTATTTAACTTGTTCATTAATGACTTAGGGGAGGGTGTTGTAAGTAATGTATCAGTGTTTGCAGATGACACAAAATTATCCAGCCCAATTAATTCCATCCAGGATGTGGCATCCTTGAAACACGATCTTGACAAACTGGTAATCTGGGCAGTCCTTGTAGATGAAAACTTGGCTGTAGCAAGCAATGCCAGTCAGCAGCATCAAGGGCAAATAAGGTCTTGAGCTGTATTAAAAGGGGCATAGAGTCACGGGAGGAGGGGATCATTCTTCCACTGTGTAGAGCACTTGTAAAACTTCATCTAGACCGTACAGTTTTGGTCTCCATCACTCAAACAGGACATTATTGTATTAGAGAGGGTACAGAGAAGGGCAACTAAGCTGGTAAAAGGTATTGAAAATCTTAGCTATGAGGAAACACTGGCCAAATTGGGGATGTTCACGCTGGAGAAGAGGCACTTAAGGGGTGATATGATGACTATGTATAAGTATATAAGGGGATCATATAATAATCTCTCTAATGCTTTATTTACCAGTAGGTCTTTCCAGCTGACACGCGGTCACCCATTCCGATGAGAAGAAAAGAGGTTCTGCCTAAATATTCGGAAGGGGTTTTTTTACAGTGAGAGCTGTGAAGATGTGGAATTCCCTCCCTGAATCAGTTGTACAGGCTGATACATTAGATAGCTTTAAGAAGGGGTTGGATAGCTTTTTAGCAAGTAAGGGAATACAGGGTTATGGGAAATAGCTCATAGTACAAGTTGATCCAGGGACTAGTCCGATTGCCATTTTGGAGTCAGGAAGAAATTTTTCGCCCTCTTAGGCAAATTGGAGAGGCTTCAGATAGGTTTTTTTTGCCTTCCTCTGGATCAACTGGCAGATAGGTAGTTAAAAAAAAAAAAAAAGTTGAACTCGAAGGACGTGTCTTTTTTCAACCTTACTTACTATGTTACTAAGTCATTATATCCACCACTAGTAGGCTGCCTCTACCTACAGAGAGGATGCCTCCCAAACTCTATCAGCAGGATTGCATCTCCCACCATGAGAGAAGTTCAGCAGCCCTACTGTCGGTCCTGAATCAGTGTCTTAATGAAAGGGAAATCCAAGCAGGTTGACACCTAGCACGAGCAGTAGTAGCGTTCATTAATCAACACACTGTGCAGTCACAGCAGAGAACCTCATTTCTCCCTCTTCTAAATTTACCTGTGCAGTACTCTGGCATGGTCCTATTGCTGCTGTGACAAAATAATACTTAAAATGTATTATTATATATCCACTATTTTAATCAAGAGGAAGGCAAAAAAAAACCCAGCCTGAACTCACTGCCAATTATGCCTCAATTCCTTGCTGACCCCAATGGCAATCGAGAACATTCCCTGGATCAAGCATTTGACATTAATTTAACATGGATAATACCATTTATACTGTATAAGAGTACCAAAACCATAATACAACAGTGCTTGCAGGAAAACATCCACATCCGGCTATTAATATATAATAGGAGAACATAAATTAGAGAAACTTCTGACATTTCACAAAATATGCAGAGGAGGGTGGTTGGAATGTTTATACCTGCTCAGAAGATAAAGGAATGAACTGCTTCTTCCCCTGTCATAACATCCCTCTATTTCTACACCCTTAGCCCAACTTTCCCCTCCTTCTCACCCAACCCCAGCTGCATCTTATTCTGCAAATCTTTAAACATAAACCAGTGTAATCTGACTGCTGGTCATTTGGAACATTTGTCGTGCAGCCCCTGCGTTTATAGCTCCAGGGCTTTCCATTTTATTTTATATCTTGAAGGACAGGTTTCTGTAGTGTAAGAAACATTCACCAAAGCTCACCCATGGTATTTCATTTAATGCTAAGCTCAATTTCTAGCCAAGATATAGCCATAATACCTTTTAATGCTCCTTTATCACCTGCTCCTTTATCAAAGACTGTACACATACAGTATTTGAATGTAATTATGAACATTGAATTTGCATTCATATTTGAAGTAGATTTGAATCATAGAATACCACATGTCCCTAGACATGCACATCACTCACATAACGAATATACCCTGCAGTGCTCTACCAAAGAGATTTCTCACACTTAAAAAAAATGGTAGACAAAATATAGACAAAAGAAGTAAAGCTTTGCCCTGGACTTCAGTATTTTTCTTTAGTGTCAAGATCTCTGTATATATAAAAGAGCCCATTCCCATAATTAACCTTTAATATGAATTTTCTTACAGCTCAAAGTGAAAGCTTGGGAAAACAGGTTTCTTTTTGAAATTTAAAAAAAAAAAAGATGCATCTTACCCTGTACAAATGTCTTCTACATGTGAGCATATGGGGGGATATTTATTAAAAATTCTTATTTGTGCAATTTTAGAGGTTTTTTCCCACCACAAATAAATGTGCAATTGAAAAAAGCAGAAATGTTTCTTTATTTATTAAAATCACCCCAAAAAGCACAAATAAATAAAAGCATGGAATAATTACGAATATGAAACCCTCATCTTTTTTTATCCCGATTTTTCATGCATTTACAGGTTTAAAAAACAACATTTTAAAATTTGCCAAGAATAGCTCACATTGACTACTACATGACCTTGACATGGAGTTGTTTTACATTAGAGTTTATCATGGTTTTAACACTATGATTTTTTGTGCTATGAAGTTCGAATCAGGAAAAAAATGTTAGTAAAATAAGAATATTTGAAGGATTACTAGTATTTTTGGTGAAGAGTTGTAACTAGGGATGAGCAAACTTTTTCAGTCAGTACAATTTAACCAGCCAACAGCAAAAATGTTTCCCAAATCCTTGCTAGAATTTTGCCATGCATTTTGTTTTGCTAGGATCAGTAGAGGTGGTACAGATTCAGGATTCGGGGTCATAGACCAAGTCAAACACACCAGTTTCACGGTACAAAGCAGGATCCAGGGGAGTAGTCAATACACAGGCAAAGGTCAGGACAGGCAGCGGACTAGACAAGGTCAGGGACAGGCAGGTTCAGGAACAGATGAGAGTAACTCAGAAACACACCCAGGAACTAAAGAATTAGATCTTTACACTGGGCAATCTGTCAGCCGCTTTCTTTTGGCCAGCTACTGCTGATGATAGTGAGTTTTGGATCTTTTGCCACAATCCAAAGACTTACCAGAAAATGAAAAGGCTCTAGGATTGTAGCCAAAAACGGTAACAAAAGGGGATTCTCCAGTGGAGGAGTGAGTGGCATTATTGAATGAAAACTCCACCCAGGGAAGAAAATATGCCCAGATCGACTGATTGCTGGAGACATAACAACTGAGGTATTCTTCCAAAAAATGATTTGTCCTTTCTGTCTGACCGTTGGTCTGCGGATAATATGCAGACAGGAAAGACAAAAGGCCCACAAAAATGTAGACACAAATTGCACTCCCCAATCAAAGACAATATTCATTGGGGCCCCATGAAACTTAAACAGATAAGAAGAGCTCAACAAGAGAAGGAGGGGAGGGAGGGAGGGAGTTGAATAAAATGAGACATTTTACTAAACCGGTCCACCACCACCCAAATAACTGTTAACCCTATAGAGGGAGACAATTCTACAATAAAATCCATGGAGATATGGACCATTATCTTTTGGGATTAGGAAGCGACTGCAGCAGCCCCTGAGGTAAGGATCTGGAAGGTTTAGAATGTTGACAAACAGAACAAGAATCAATACTAGTGTTGGGGGAATTTGCGCCGTTTCGCTTTGCCGAAAAATTCACAAATTTTGAGCAAAATTAGTGAAACGCGAGAAATTCGCGAAACGGCGCCAGCATCTCGTCTTTGACGTCGGCGCCCATTTTTGACGCTGGAGCTCGTTTTTTTTACGCCGGCACCCATTTTTTACGCCGGCGTCCGGTTTTTCAAAAAAAAAATGTTGACGTCGGCGAATGTTTGCCGCGAATGTTCGCGGGCATTTCGCAAATTTATTTGCTGCCAGCGAATCGCGCAAATTTGCCACAAATTCGCGCCTGGCGAATAAATTCTCCCATCACTAATCAATACAATTACCAACATCCTGTCTCAATGTCGGCCACCAGAGAATATGAGACAGAAGCAGGTTTTACTTGAGCATCACTGCCTCATGAAGGTCTTCCAGAACAAAAAGTTTGCCTGGAGGGACATTAAGGCAAATTAATCTGGGCATACAGATCTGGGCTCAGTGCTGCCACAATCACTTCCTTCAGAATTATAGATGCAGGTTCAGACTCTTTCCTAGGATAGGAAACAAAACTTTTAGAGACGGCAGTTGCCTTAGTATTCTTTTCCCCAAGCCTGTATGTTATAATAAAGTTTAAGCTAGTAAAAAATAAAGCCCACCCGGCCTGTCGGGATTTAAGTGCTTAGCAGATTCAATATACAAAAGGTTCTTATGATCTGTGAACACAGAAACCACATGTTTAGCGCCCTCTAAAGTATGCCTACACCCCTTGAATATCCATTTAATGGCTAACAATTCCATGTTACTGATGACAAAATTAACTTCCACAGGGGAGAATTTCTTAGAATAAAAAGTAGATGGGTGGATTTTACCAGTAACAGGTTCTTGCTGTGAAAAATTGCTCCAGCTCCAATTTCTGAGGCATCCACTTCTACCAGGAAGGGGAGGGAAGAATGGGGATGCTGGAGCACCAGAGCTGAAATGAATGATTTATTGAGTAACGCAAAAGCTTCAACAGCCTAACCAGGCGAAATGGTAGAGTCTGCCCTTTTCTTAGTGAGGGCAATAACTAGGGCCACCAAAGAAGAAAAGTTCTTTATAAATTGCCAGTAATAATTAGCAAACCCCAAAAACCTTTGAATGGCCCGCAAGGAAAGGGGCTGTGCCCAATCTAGAATAGCCTGAAAGTTGGCTCCATATCTAAACTTGGTCGGAGATAATATACCAAAGGAAATGTGCAGAAGGGACCTCAAATACACATTTTTCAAGCTTGGCTTAAAGCTGGTAGACTAGAACAATAGACTAGAATGTCTTCCAGGTATACTACAACATTCCGACCCAGGAGGTCACGGAAGACATCGTAAATGAACTCTTGGAAGACGGCTGGGGCATTACATAGGCTGAAGAGCATTACCAGATACTCAAAGTGCCCATCACGAGTATTAAAGGCTGTCTTCCATTTGTCCCTTTCCCAAATTCAATTTAAATAATATGCGCCCCTCAAGTCCAGTTTAGTAAAGACGGTGGCGCCTCTAACCCTATCAAAGAGTTCAGATAAAGGAAAGGGGGTAATGATTCTTAACCATGAGACCCCTATAGTCAATGCATGGTCTTAGACCCCCATCTTTCTTCTCTACAAAGAAGAAGCCTGCCCCTGCCGGAGAAGAGGAGGGTCTTCTGAATCCTCTCTCCAGGTTTTCTTTTATGGCCTGGGACTAGTGATGGGCGAATTTATTCGGCAGGTTCGAATTTGTGGCGAATTTGCGTGATGCGACACCGGCAAATAAATTCGTGAAACGGCCACAAGAATTCGCACGGTGAATTTTCACCAAAAAAAACGTATCCGGCGTCAAAAACGCAAGGAAATTCCCTGCTGCCCCAGAAAGCAGGCTTTCTATGCAACACTTATACCAACCTAAGAGAACCGGAATCAATAACTGAGAAAAAGATTGTTGGGGTGTAGAAATGACATGACCCAAACAGGACTCCCCAGACCTGTTTAGGTACCTGTTTAGGTACTGTAGCTCTTCCAGCCTCTTAGGACAGGTGTCATGAGAATGCCCTTTTCCCCACTGTAAAAACACAGCCCATTAGCCCTCCTATGACCCCTCTCCTCCGGAGATAAAGTGGCAGAGCCTAACTGCATGGCTTTCTCAAGGGGCCTATGGGCAACATATAAAGGCTTAGGTGCCAACAATGGTGAGGTATAAGAAGGGGCAATCATAGGAGTATCCTCCTGGTGTCTCTCCCTATGTCTCCTATCAATCTGGATAGACAAGTACTAAAGGGAATCTAAGGGAAAATTAACAAGACTATACCATGGCCAGCCCAACCCAGAACCGGTTATGTAAGGCAGCATCATTGCAGCCCATCTCGATCACCCAGCAGCGGAACTCCGTACAGTAATCCTTAACCCGCCGTATATATACCCTGTCTAAGGCTACGGATAGCTGCATCTGCAGGAGCTGCTTGGTCAGGATCGTCATAGAGGATTGCCATAGCCTTAAAGAGAGAGAGAGAGACAAGTTGGATCTGCAGGGTCGAGGCCAAATGCCCATATTTGTAGATCCCCTTGAAGCAGAGTGTTCACAAAATTCACTCGGGACTCCTCAGTGGAAAATGAGTGGGGTAGGAATCCGAGTTGCAACTTGAAAGCCTCCCCTGGAAGACAAAGAACCTGTCTTGATCCTCACTGAACCTTTCATGGAACAGAAGATTAGGTTCAACTGGAGTATTGGTCAGCAGTGCAGGTAGTTGAGCACCTGAAGGAACCGAAACTGGTGTAGAAGTGATTGGTTGCTGCTGAAGCATATCTAACTAGGTATGCACCGAATCCAGGATTCGGTAAGGATTCAGTCTTTTTCAGCAGGATTCGGCCGAATCCTTCTGCATGGCCGAACCAAATCTTAATTTGCATATGCAAATTAAGGGCGGGGGAAATTTCATAACTTTTTGTCACAAAACAAGGAAGTAAAAAATGTTTTCCCCTTCCCACCCCTAATTTGCATATGCAAATTAGGATTCGGTTCGGCCCAATCTTTCAAGAAGGATTCGGAGGTTCGGCTGAATCCAAAATAGTGGATTCGGAGCATCCCTAACCTCACCTTCGAAGGCACTGAACCAACTGGTCATGCTGGAATTCTTGTTTCCTGAGACGCTGGAGAAAGCTCGCCAGGACCATTTCTGTGGTTGAACAGGAAGTAGCTGTTCCTTCAGCGGCCATGTCTGGCCCAATGTACTGTGATGAATGTCCCAAATCCAGAACTAACTCAAAGCCGTTTGCGGCTCACTCTTTCGCCTTTAACAATCACCTCTGGCTTCGGGAGGAGCCATCCGCTACTCGGGTGCCACCAGGTCTTAATGTGAGAGAACCAGGGAGAGAGTACTGAGCAGGCACTTACCGGAAGAAGGGGTGCATTCAAGGAGACGGTGCTGAAGAGAACGGATGTGGCGGATTTCCCCGTCGCACCCCCACTAGATCACCAGGGTGTGTTGTCACAAGAATATTATGAGGGGTAGAAGCAGGGGTTTTCCTCTGATGCTTCTCCCTATGCCTCCTATCAATGTATATAGCGAGGTACATAAAAGCATCAAGGGAGGATGAAGAAGGAAAATTAATTAATCAGAAAGCCCACCCTGAACTGACAATGTAAGGCAATAACATTCCAGCCTGTCCAGCGACCAAATTTTGACCCACTGTTTACCCTGTTTGAGGTTACAGATTGCTGAGTCAGCAGAGGCAGAACTATCAGGATCATCATAGATAATTGCCATGGCCTTGAAAAAAGCCTTGATAGAAAGACAAGCTGTATCATACAGAGACAGACTAAATGCCCATAGGTGAGGGTCCCCTTGGAGTAGGGTTATAAAATTTGCCCTGGACTCCTTGGTGGGGAGGTGTGGTGTTAAAAACCCAAAATGCAATTTACAGGCTTCCTGAAAGGCGAATAATTTACTGCAGTCCCCAGTGAATTTTTCAGGGAAAAGGACCTTGGATCCACTACAGTGTTACCTGGGTGAGTTGTTAGTGGCCTGCCTCAAAGAACAGGAGCTGGAGCAGGAGCAACAGGTTGTTGCTGAATAACATCCAAGGTTGTTGCTGAATAACATCCAACCTTGCAGATAACCTCTGGTGATGTTCGACGATTTGGACTTGCTCAGCCTCCCCCACCATTGGCACACCCCCAATGTCATCTGCCCCACCCCAGCCCATTTTCCCCCAGTTGAAAAGGTGGCAACCCTACAACTACTTCAAACCAGGGAAGCAGTGCACAAGAGAGAGTACCAGGTGTTTTTACAGTTTCTATTTGTTAGCTGTAAGTTTCAGAACAATCTTCTGTCTTCTATCATTCAACTGTTGGTGTTACACAGAGTGGCAAAGTTGCGAGCCAACTGTCTCAGTATTGTGTCCAAGTGTGGCTTAGCTGATGAAATAGCTATGGCTAGGTATGCTCTGGCTTTGTAAATAAAACGGGTTATTGTCTTATAATTATGAGAGGTGGAATATGTGTCTGTAAGACTAAGGTCCAAACTAGCTTGGATAATAAATACATGTTTTGTGATTTTAAATATTGCTTGTGGGCTTTTGATCTTATTTCCAGTCACACATATACATATGTAATTTGGCAGTTTCACTTTAGTATGTAGATACACTCTTGTAATAAACACACCCTGCTGCAACAGATGTTTGTTCTGTTTGACCATCGTCTCTTCACAGCATTAAAATTTGGTAAAAGAGTGGCAAAAGGTGCAGAACTAGTTTTTTAGTTCTGCACACATAAAAATATTCTCTGTCCTTAATTATTTTCCTTCCTAGCTTTTCTTGTGAACTTCAAGTTCTAGTCCTTTCCTTTTCCAAAGGTAAACTGTAAGCTAAGGAAATGCCTGTGGTTAGCATTGTATGCAAGTATTTTGAAGAATAAAAAGAACAACGTAAAATAATCAACATTTTCATTTGGCATGCTGAATCATTATAGATCGCTGATGATTCCAGGTGATAAAATAAAGGATTTAGCAGCTAACAATGGGATTTCTTTGCACATTTCTCATCTTCTCATATGAAATTTCCTGTTCCACTTAAGTCAAGATGCTTCTTTACAAGCCATAGCATTATGGTAAAATGATCAGCTTTTTAATTATCACAGAAAGTGAAAAATGAGGTCTGATGAAAAAAAAATCCTGACACAGGCAGAATGCATAGTCAGTGTTTGTGTAAGGTTTCCACTAAATTAAAATGCATCTCATTCTCTGATTCAAATAAACATTGATCACATTTAGAAAGGAAGGAAAGAACAGGGAGCTTAGCATTGGTTCTGGATTTTGGGTAACGATTCGTGACAAATACCCACTGACCCCAGTGCATTTGGTGCAAGAAAATTATGCTGAAAAAAACCTATTGCAATTTGCAAATTCTATTTTTACAATGTTAGCCACTGATCACAGAATTCTTGACATGTGTGTGGACATTAGGGATGTAGCGAACTGTTCGCCGGCGAACTAGTTCGCACGAACTTCGACTGTTCGCGTCCGCCGCAAGTTCGCGAACGTCGCGCGACGTTCGCCAATAGGCGTTCGCGTCAAAATCGTTCGATCGTTCGACCATTCGACCGCTAAAATCGAAGGATTTTCGTTCGAATCGAACGATCGAAGCATTCGATCGAATGAAATCATTCGATCGAATGGCTTCGATCGTTCGATTCGAACGAAAATCCTTCGATCGAACGATTTCAATCCTTCGATCGTTCGAATCGAACGATTTTCGGATGTTCGAAGTTCGCAAACAGTTCGCAAATTTTGCCGGTGTTCGCGAACGGCGTTCGCGAACACATCGGCGGCGGTTCGCTACATCCCTAGTGGACATACAGAGAGGTAGTTTGTGATGTGCAAGGCATAGTCAAAGCACTAAAAAGACAGATCCAATTTGCCATGTTTTCGCGCTTTGCACTTCGCCCTGAATGTTACACAAATTGCTATACACAAAGCACTTGTGTCTAGCCATTTTGCACTGTATGGTCTCTAGGTATGTGTCCGGGGATATCATTTTGCCACCCATGTACTATCCTGCCAGTAAACTGTACAATGCAAGGTTGTCCCTTGTTGCATCCTTTGTAAATTATATTCTGCTTCATGGGATGATATATCCCTTCCTAAACAGTTGTCCATACTTATCTATTAAGTGTTTATATGCAGCCTTTAATTATAAGATTGTTTTATATTTATATAAATACAATATATTTGTTACACATTAACAACTCCCTAACTTAACAGTAGGGGGGAAGCTGCATATATATTGGCTTTGGCAGAAGGCGCATTGGCTTCTTGAGGAAGTGACCAGTTTTGCGTCACGAAACGCGTCAAGCCATGCTCTCACCCTGCCTGCAACTCATGTCTGTGTGCTTACATGTTTTTATGCCACATTTTGAATAAATTTTGACTTTTTATCCTCCGTACATATGGATTCCCTGTTTACGGCAGTCAATGTGCCTGTTTGCTTTGGTCCATACTTATCTACATGTCAACAGTAAATACAGTTATAAAATATAGAGTAGTCAAAATCAGTGCACTCTGACAGATATATTAATAACAACAATGCATATGTGCTGTTAACAAATATGCCTATTTTCCTGCTTAATCATTCATATTTTTATTCAATGCACATCATCACTACATCACCACTACAATATGTATATTAATATGTATATTATAGGACAAGGAAAAGTTTTGAACAATGCTTTGTCAACAGAGATATTGTACCTCCCAAATTGGTCATTGATGATGCAAGGACCTACTGCATGAACTGCTCCCCATTACTGAGAATGAAATTATAAACAAGAGCCTTTTGCATGAAACTCTGTACTTGTTCAATTCTGAGAGAGTTGGGGTAGGTCACCAAACTTTGAAATCAAACAAAATTAAAAGAATATATTTTGCTGAACCACTTAACTTATTAATATTTCCTTTAAGAGAAACCTAAGCCCTAATGTCACATTTGGCACCCTAAATCCAGAACCAGTGCTAGGCTCCCTAGTCTCGGCTCTTGCTTCTGCCTTTAACAGCAGGCTTTCACCTCGGGAGGAGCCCTCGGCTAATTGGATGCTGCCTAGGGAGGGGCGAATTTTTGTCGCCTTGTATCACCGTGGAAATGATGCCCATAGACTTGTATGGCGGCGTGCATCAAAAAAAAAAAAAAAAGACGCGCAGCAAAAAAAGTTTGACTTTAATGGGCGTCAGCGACATTTCGCAGGCGGCGGATTTTTGATGAAACAAAATGGGTCAAATTCGCCCATCCCTAATGCCGCCAGGTCTTACTAAGAGAGGAGCAATGCTAAAGGTTCTGGACGAGGGAAGAGGCATGATCGTCTCCCCAAGGATACTGGATGGAAGAACACAACTTGGAAGACAGGCCAGACAACACAGCATGGAACAAGTAGGCTGGGCCAGCACAAGCAGAGCTAGAATAGTAAGACAGGCCGGGTCAATGCAGGCAGAGTTCAAGGAATAGTCAGACAGGCTAGGATTAGGATTGGAGAGTGTAGAATAGTCATGCAGGCAAGGTCAGATTGTAGAGTTCAGAATAACAGGCAGGCAAGGGTCAGGATACAGAGTTCAGAGTAGTCAGGTAAGGCAAGAGTCAATAACCAGAAGATCAGACAGGAATCCGTAGGAATAAAGCACCCAGGAACTAGCAAATAGAACCTAAAACAGGAAATGTGCTAAACACTGAAATCCCTTTATAGTGTTAGAATTTTGTTCAAGTGCAATGACATCATCACGCCGGCGCTTAAAACCCGGAAGTGCACACCGTGTGTGCCATAGGGAAGACAGCACAGGAGGAAACAGGCAGCACGCGGTGGGCGTGCCTGCCCCGCCGCCCACTATATCACCAGGGTAACGTATTGTCACACCTTATTTGGGGATAATTCCTGGTTAAATGGTTGAACATATTAATCTGAATAAGTAGTTTTAACAAAAGTAAACATGGATTACAAGAGAACAGATGTTCCTCAGCTATAAACTGAATGTTTTACACAAACAATGGTTATAGCAAAAGCTTGAACAATTTGTTTTCTAAAGAATATTGTGTGTTTTAGTGGCATTAATGCATGATCATTGGCTTAGAAAAATGTATTATGCATTTAAAATAGTTTAACAGTAAATCTATATTTTCACAAAGCTAAATGGCGTCATAAAACTATCTACCACTATCTACCTATCTCATTTTCATTGTTAGTTCTCCATTAGTTTGTGGCAATGATACATGCTCAGTGAAATTGTCTTCAGAAGTAATTGAAGCCCTGAATAACTACAG
The DNA here is from genome assembly GCA_038501925.1 of Xenopus petersii. Lineage (NCBI taxonomy): Eukaryota > Metazoa > Chordata > Amphibia > Anura > Pipidae > Xenopus > Xenopus petersii. Next base: position 39,459,192 of record CM076679.1, on the reverse strand, counting down.
TATTAACAGCTGGAAGCGTTATATTTTAAATATTGGGCAAGAGCTTTTTGCAATTTAACAGCTCAAGGGAACACTGGAAAGTGTCCTTTATAAGTTCATGAAGGCTCAGTAATTCCAGATAGGCAGTTAGTGAAAATAAAATGAAAGCCCCTTAACTGTTAACATGGAGGGGTTAAGCTTAGTGCCGGAACTAGGAGTAGGCAGAAGAGTAGAGATGGCGCGAACTGTTCGCCGGCGAACTTGTTCGCGCGAACATCGGGTGTTCGCGCTCGCCGGAAGTTCGCGAACGTCGCGCGACGTTCGCCATTTTGGGTTCGCCATTGTTGGCGCTTTTTTTTGCCCTCTCACCCCAGACCAGCAGGTACATGGCAGCCAATCAGGAAGCTCTCCCCTGGACCACTCCCCTTCCCTATAAAAACCGAAGCCCTGCAGCGTTTTTTTCACTCTGCCTGTGTGTGCTGAAGAGATAGTGTAGGGAGAGAGCTGCTGCCTGTTAGTGATTTCAGGGACAGTTGAAAGTTTGCTGGCTAGTAATCGTTTTGATACTGCTCTGTTATTGGAGGGACAGAAGTCTGCAGGGGTTTGAGGGACATTTAAGCTTAGGTAGCTTTGCTGGCTAGTAATCTACCTTCTACTGCAGTGCTCTGTATGTAGCTGCAGTGGGCAGCTGTCCTGCTTCTGATCTCATCTGCTGACTGCTGCAATAACAGTAGTCCTTGTAAGGACTGCTTTTATTTATTTTTTGTTGTTTTACTACTACTACTACTACTACTACTACTACTACTACTATAAGAGCCCAGTGCTATTAGTCTAGCAGTGTTGGGGAGTGGGACTGGTGTGCTAATCTGCTGCTCCTAGTAGTTCAGCAGCACCAACTGTAATTTTTTTTTTTCAATATTCATTTTTTTTTTATTTTACTTTTTTTTATTTTACTACCGCTGTAGTAGTGTATAAGTTGACCTTTTAGGCATTATTTGCCCTGTAGGCATTTTTTGCCCAGTGTGTTATTCAACCAACAGCCATCTAGCTGTGTGACCTTGTTCACATTCTGTCTAAATATCCATAATATTACCGTCTCCAGAAAAAACACCGGAGTGACTTTTTTTCAAGCAGCCATAATATATTTTACGTAATCCGTATCCACCGCTGTAGTAGTGTATACGTTGATCTTGTGGGCATTATTTGCACAGTGTTTTCTTCAAACCGCCATCTAGCTGTGTGAGCTTGTTCACATTTTGTCTAAATATTGATAATATTATCGTCTCTAGAAAAACCACTTGAGTTACTTTTTTGTCAAGCAGCATTCTTATATTTAATGTAATCCGTATCCACCGCTGTGTATACGTTGACCTTGTAGGCATTATTTGCACAGTGTTTTCTTCAAACCGCCATCTAGCTGTGTGAGCTTGTTCACATTTTGTCTAAATATTGATAATATTATCGTCTCTAGAAAAACCACTTGAGTTACTTTTTTTCAAGCAGCATTCTTATATTTTACGTAATCCGTATCCACCGCTGTGTATACGTTGACCTTGTAGGCATTATTTGCACAGTGTTTTCTTCAAACCGCCATCTAGCTGTGTGAGCTTGTTCACATTTTGTCTAAATATTGATAATATTATCGTCTCTAGAAAAACCACTTGAGTTACTTTTTTTCAAGCAGCATTCTTATATTTTACGTAATCCGTATCCACCGCTGTGTATACGTTGACCTTGTAGGCATTATTTGCACAGTGTTTTCTTCAAACCGCCATCTAGCTGTGTGAGCTTGTTCACATTTTGTCTAAATATTGATAATATTATCGTCTCTAGAAAAACCACTTGAGTTACTTTTTTTCAAGCAGCATTCTTATATTTTACGTAATCCGTATCCACCGCTGTGTATACGTTGACCTTGTAGGCATTATTTGCACAGTGTTTTCTTCAAACCGCCATCTAGCTGTGTGTATTATCGTTTCCAGAAAAACCAACTGAGTTTTTGTTGTTGTTGTTTTTTTAAAAATAATGCCAGGCAAAGGCAGGCCGCCACGCAGAGGCCGTGCTAGGGGCCGTGCTGCTATGCAATCCTGTGGCCCTAGCAAATTGCCCAGTTTTAAAAAGCCAATGACCCTGAACTCCCAAAATGCTGAAGAGGTAGTTGACTGGCTTACACAGCACACCCCATCCTCTACCGTTTCTAACTTTACCACAACATCCTCCTCATCCTCCACTGCTATGGCCACCCCACGTAACACTTCCTCCACCACCGGTGCCCCTTCTTCACTGGAGTCAGAGGAGTTATTTTCCCATGAGTTTCTTGAACTGAGTAATGCGCAACCATTATTGGCAGAAGAAGATGAAGGAGATGAGGACGTTACACCAGATTTAATTCTGGCAGAGAACACGACAGAGATGGACATAATGATGAGTGATGAGGAGGAGGTCCCCGCTGCTGCTTCCTTCTGTGATGTGTCAGAAGAAATTGATGCATCTGAGGAGAATGATGATGAGGAGATTGATGTTTTGTGGGTGCCTAGTAGAAGAGAGCAAGAGGAGGGTAGTTCAGATGGAGAGACGGAGAGTCAGAGAGGCAGTAGGAGAATAAGACTTAGAAGAAGCAGGGAGGACAGCCCGCAGGGATCAGTAGGGCAACAACATGTATCGGCACCTGTGTTCAGCCAGCCAACGCACCCGCCATTGCCGCCAATGCCGCCAACTTCTACTGTTACCGCCAGATCGCACACTTCCAAAAAGTCAGCAGTGTGGGATTTTTTTAATGTGTGTGCCTCTGACAAAAGCATTGTAATTTGCAATGAGTGCAGTCAGAAACTGAGCCTTGGTAAGCCCAACAGCCACATAGGTACAACTTCTATGCGAAGGCACATGAGCGGCAAGCACAAAGCACTTTGGGAGCAACACCTCAAAGGCAACAGGCAAACTAAAAGCCACACTCCTTCTGGTCCAGCATCTTACTGCTCTACCTCTGCTCTCCTTGACCCATCTGAACCACCCTCCACTCCGCCTTCCACCTTGACCACCTGTTCCCATTCCCAGTCATCTGCCACCAGCCAAGTTTCTGTGAAGGCCATGTTTGAGCGTAAGAAGCCAATGTCTGACTGTCACCCCCTTGCCCGGCGTCTGACAGCTGGCTTGTCTGCACTCTTAGCCCGCCAGCTTTTACCATACCAGCTGGTGGACTCTGAGGCCTTCCGCAAATTTGTAGCAATTGGGACACCGCAGTGGAAGGTACCCAGCCGCAATTTTTTTTCTAAAAAGGGAATACCACACCTGTACCAACATGTGCAGAGCCAAGTTACCGCATCTCTGTCACTTAGTGTTGGGCCAAAGGTCCATATGACTACTGACGCATGGTCCTCCAAGCATGGTCAGGGCAGGTATGTCACCTACACTGCCCACTGGGTGAACTTGGTAATGGCTGGGAATGGGAAGCAGGGAATGGGTAGCTCAACAACAACAACAACAGTGGAGTTGGTGTCACCGCCACGGATTGCACGCGGTTCTGCCACCACCTCTACTCCTCCATCGCTCTCTACCTCGTCTTCTTCCTCTTCTTCTTCTTACTCTGCTGCTGGGTCCTCCTTCTCCTCCTCCACACCTGTGCACCCCCAGCTCCCCCTAGGCTATTCGACGTGCCAGGTACGCCGTTGTCACGCTGTCTTGGGGATGACGTGCCTGGAAAGCAAAAACCATACCGGATCTGTACTCCTGTCATCTCTGCAGTCACAGGCCGATCGGTGGCTGACCCCACACCAACTGCAGATCGGAAAAGTGGTGTGTGACAATGGAAGCAATCTGTTGGCAGCGTTGAGACTGGGAAATTTAACACATGTGCCCTGCATGGCACATGTGTTAAATTTAATAGTCCAACGTTTTGTCTCCAAGTACCCAGGATTCCAGGACGTTCTCACCCAGTCCAGAAAGGTGTCGGCCCATTTCAGACGTTCCTACACAGCCATGGCACGCCTTGCTGACATTCAGCAGCGCTACAACATGCCAGTCAGGCGTTTGATTTCTGACAGCCAGACTCGCTGGAATTCAACGCTCCTTATGTTGGAACGTCTGCTGCAACAACAAAGGGCCGTCAACGAGTACCTTTTTGAACTGGGTGGTAGGACTGGATCTGCAGAGCTGGGGATTTTTTTCCCCCGTTACTGGGTGCTTATGCGCGATGCCTGCAGGCTCATGCGACCTTTTGAAGAGGTGACAAATATGGTCAGTCGCACCGAAGGCACCATCAGCGACCTAATACCCTTCGCTTTCTTCCTGGAGCGTGCCGTGCGACGAGTGACAGATGAGGCTGTAGACCAGCGTGATGAGGAGCTGGAAGCGCACGATTTATGGTCGGAATCACCAGAACGAACCCAGGCACCTGCTGCAACGCAGGGAGAGGTGCCAGAAGTGGAGTCAGAGGAGGAAGGTGGCTTTGTGGAGGAGGAGGAGGAGGACCAACAGGAGCAGGCTTCCCAGGGGGCTAGTGGTGACCTTTTGGGGACCCCTGGTCTTGTACGTGGCTGGGGGGAGGAGACCGTGGATGATGCAGTCCTTGATAATGAGGAAGCGGAGATGGATAGCTCTGCATCCAACCTTGTGAGAATGGGGTCTTTCATGCTGTCATGCCTGTTGAAGGACCCCCGTATCAAGAGGCTTAAGGAGAAGGACCTGTACTGGGTCGCAACGCTACTAGACCCTCGGTACAAGCATAAAGTGGCAGAAATGTTACCAACATACCACAAGTCCGAAAAGATGCGGCATTTACAAACCAGCCTGCAAAACATGTTGTACAATGCTTTTAAGGGTGATGTCACTTCAGGAACTCATCAACATTCCAGGGGCAGAGGTGCCAGTAATCCTGCCACGAGCACACCTGCAAGGACAAAGCCCTTTGGCCGGTCTGTAACATCAGACATGCAAATGTTTTTCTGTCCAAGGCAGCGCCACAACCCTTCTGGATCCACCCTCAAAGAACGCCTCGACCGGCAGGTAGCGGACTACCTGGCATTAACTGCAGATATCGACACTCTGAGGAGCGATGAACCCCTGGACTACTGGGTGCGCAGGCTTGATCTGTGGCCAGAGCTGTCACAATTTGCCATGAACCTCTTGTCTTGCCCAGCCTCAAGTGTGCTCTCAGAAAGGACCTTCAGTGCAGCAGGAGGGATTGTAACTGAGAAGAGAACTCGCCTAGGTCACAAAAGTGTCGATTACCTGACCTTTATTAAAATGAATGAGGGGTGGATCTCGGAGGGTTACTGCACGCCGGAAGACTTGTTCTGACTTCTATGCAGCTGTCCTTCTCTTCAAGCCTCATGACTCCACACACAGCTGTCCTTTAGCGTCCTCCTCCCTCCGCCACCGTTACAAACTAGGGTGCAAACCCTACTGGTTTAATTTTTTCTGGCCTCTGTGCTTCAGTGGCTGCAACCAAAAAAACTGGGCAAACAATGTCTACAAGGTCAACGTATGGCGAAAAATGACTATTTTCAGCATTTATATGGCATATTTTTTCTGGCAACTGTGCTTCAGTGGCTGCGTCCAAAAAAATGCATATTTTCTGCATTTATATGGCATAATTTTTCTGGCCTCTGTGCTTCAGTGGCTGCAACCAAAAAAATGCATATTTTCTGCATTTATATGGCATAATTTTTCTGGCCTCTGTGCTTCAGTGGCTGCAACCAAAAAAATGCATATTTTGTCCATTTATATGGCATAATTTTTCTAGCCTCTGTGCTTCAGTGGCTGCAACCAAAAAAAATGCATATTTTCTCCATTTATATGGCATAATTTTTCTGGCCTCTGTGCTTCAGTGGCTGCAACCAAAAAAATTTATATTTTCAGCATTTATATGGCATAATTTTTCTGTCAACTGTGCTTCAGTGGCTGCGACCAAAAAAATGCATATTTTCTGCATTTATATGGCATAATTTTTCTGGCCTCTGTGCTTCAGTGGCTGCAACCAAAAAAATTTATATTTTCAGCATTTATATGGCATAATTTTTCTGGCAACTGTGCTTCAGTGGCTGCGACCAAAAAAATGACTATTTTCAGCATTTATATGGCATATTTTTTCTGGCCTCTGTGCTTCAGTGGCTGCGGCCAAAAAAACTGGGCAAACAATGCCTACAAGGTCAACGACGTTGACCTTGTAGGCATTGTTTGCCCAGTTTTTTTGGCCGCAGCCAATGAAGCACAGAGGCCAGAAAAAATATGCCACATAAATGCTGAAAATAGTCATTTTTTGCCATACGTTGACTCAACGTATATGGCAAAAAATGACTATTTTCAGCATTTATATGGCATATTTTTTCTGGCAACTGTGCTTCAGTGGCTGCGTCCAAAAAAACTGGGCAAACAATGTCTACAAGGTCAACGTATGGCGAAAAATGACTATTTTCAGCATTTATATGGCATATTTTTTCTGGCAACTGTGCTTCAGTGGCTGCGTCCAAAAAAACTGGGCAAACAATGCCTACAAGGTTAACGTATGGCAGTTGTTTAAAGAGAACAGTAGATTACTAGCCAGCAAAGCTACCTAAGCTAAAATGTCCCTCAAATCCCTGCAGACTTCTGTCCCTCCAATACAGAGCAGTATCAAGCAGATTACTAGCCAGCAAACTTACTATCATCTGTCCCTGAAATCACTAACAGCTCTCCCCCTACACTATCTCTTCCAAGCACACACAGGCAGATTTTTCAGATAAATTTTTGCCCTTGATCCCCCTCTGGCATGCCACTGTCCAGGTCGTTGCACCCTTTAAACAACTTTAAAATCATTTTTCTGGCCAGAAATGTCTTTTTTAGATGTTAAAGTTCGCCTTCCCATTGAAGTCTATGGGGTTCGCGAACCGTTCGCGAACCGCTCGCATTTTTGCGCAAGTTCGCGAATATGTTCGCGAACTTTTTTTCCGACGTTCGCTACATCCCTACAGAAGAGACACATGCTTAGGAAACAAAGTTGGGGGGGGGAGCCAGGCATGTACCTTCTCTGTCATCTACCCCTTCTCTGGGCCCTTGTCCCTTTGCTGTCCATCTGCATCCCACAAAGCCAAAGTGTATGGGCACCTGTTCACTCTCTTTGAGTGCTTGTGTGTCGGTGCCAGGGAGTGGGGAGTACGGCCGGCCGAGTTAGGAAGGCCTAGGATGACTGGTTAACCTAGCCTGACACTGCTTAAGCTCTAATATACATAGTAAGTAAGTAACATAGTAAGTAAGTAAGGTTGAAAAAAGACACATGTCCATCGAGTTCAACCTTTTTTTTTTAACTACCTATCTGCCAGTTGATCCAGAGGAAGGCAAAAAATAACCCATCTGAAGCCTCTACAATTTGCCTTAGAGGGGGAAAAATTCCTTCCTGACTCCAAAATGGCAATCGGACTAGTCCCTGGATCAACTTGGACTATGAGGATAGTTTAATTTAATGGAGCAACACTCTCAACCTGCATCTTTTTACTATTAATATATTTAAAAAACTTTTTAGGGTTAGTTTTCACCTCCACCACAATTAACTCTTCATTTCTTTTCTTAGCCTTCCAGATTGCTCATTTACAAGATTTATTACAGTGTTCAGGTATTCATTAAATGCAGCTTCTGTCCCTACAGATTTGTAGTTTTTAAATGCCTTTCTCTTCTTTCCCATTAACTTCTTTTCTTCTGTATTAAGCCACACAGGATGATTCTTAGAGCTTCTACGTTTAGAAGCTCTATTCATTTAGGATGATTTTCATTTAGAAGCTGCAGGTCAGTGAAAGCTTCCACCAAAGTGAGGCACTATGGGGAAAATTTACTAAAGGGTGAAGTGGCTAACGCTAGCAAAAATTTGCCAGCATGACATCATTTTGCCACTTTGCAGATTTACTAACGGGTGCTGGTGTAAATTCGCTAGCAAAGTAGACATACTCTAGCGCTACTTATCACCCTAACACCAGGCGAAGTTGGGCTCTGGCGAAGGGACGTAACTATACTAATTCAATAACTTGCGGATTTTACTGAACGTTACCTCTTGTGCCAGACTTGACTTCGCCAGCTCACACCAGGTGAAGTGCAATAGAGTAGAAAGGAGTTTCTTCAAAAATAATTGAAAATTTTACTAAGTCCCAAAAAACGCTGGCATTTTTTACTTTTTACTGGGTGATAGGCTGAAAAAGATCAAATTTTTTTTTGGGGTACCCTCCTTCTCCCTTACATTTGGCACCTAAACTATACAGTGGGCACATGTGTAGGGCAACATAAGAGCTCTTATTTTATTTTATTAAGGTTCCCTGGCCTTGTGTAGTGTAATGTATTTGCTACAGCATACACGTCCATTGTACTTTAACTGCATGCTGTATGCTAATTAAGCATTGCTAGAGTAACTTCGGACTGCTTATTGTATTAACGCAACCGTTTGGTAACCTGTGCGCAACTTCGGATCTTCGTGAATTTGTGCAGCCCTCACGAAACTATGCCAACTGCCGCTAGAGCATTTTCGTCGCTTAGTGAATTTTCATTGCTTAGTGAATTTGCCCCTATGTATTGCATGAGAAATGACCACCCAGTATTGGTGGGTGCACTTGACTGTAAGTAGAAGATACCCTTTTTATTTTTCTAATTTTTATGTGAATATGTCTATGGTGCTATACCCAATATAGTAAAACTTTAGGGGTCAGGGTCTGAACTTGAACCTTTCTCCCGACTATTTGGTATTTTCCACCAAAACATTGGGAATGGCAGCCATTCTAAAGGGGAATTCTTACTCTTCTTATTCTTAGGCAATAAGAAGAAGTAGCCACCCTACTCCAGCTATGGGAATAGAATGTAGCAGTTGATAGCATGGTACCCCTGATAAAATACCTAAAGAAATCATCATCTTTCAACAATTTCTTACTGATTAGATACTTAAATGAGGTTATATACCTTTCTGGTCATTGTCACAATTCAACAAGTGACTTGTGTCAGTAAGGGACTCATGTGTTAAGATTATAACATAAAAATTGCCTACTTTGCTACAGATTAAATCACCTATCCCAACTTGCACCTGGGCAAACTTTGTGCTGTTCATGTCCTATTTTTATTTCTTTTTTTCTTATACGACCAGTTTATAAACACATGTTTTTTCAGTCACTATGTTGAATTAATTATCTGTCAGTTCAGTGGTTTAATTATACACATTTAGAGGTAAAATGTCCTGTTTTGTATTGGACATAAAATGGGTGCGGTTGCCAATACCCAAAGTGGTATGTGTGGGAATACATGTACTGTAACAAAGAACATTGTAATATAATATAAACAAAATATAGAACAAAAGTATTAACAAATATACAGTATCTGTTATACAAGTGCATTAGATGAATTAGTTAGAATAGATTAGATAGACAGACAGACAGACAGACAGACAGACAGACAGATAGATATTGATATATTATTAAGTTCATTGTACATTGACAAAGATAGATTTACAGTAATTTATGACAAAAATGTGCCATCTTAATTAAAATGCAAATGGCACTGTTGAATGCCAGGGAACATTTGGTTCATTGTAAGAAACCAACCTTGGGAATTAGATTTCTTTTGTTTCAGAAGCACTGCCACTAAATCTTATAAGGGTGCTCTGTGTATAATTAGTGATTGATCAGGCATTATTCCAGGTTCATTAGCTTTGGAAGATTACAGCAATATTTTTATATTTTCTAAAATCCTTTGCTTTTCTCAAAAACCCTGTCTAAACGGTGGACTGATATTAAAGCTCTTAAAAAGTTGTATTCTAATTTTTAATTCAAGTAATAGAATAATTTAGAATTCATACCTAACATATCAATTTGTTAATCCCTCCGTTTCTAAATATATATTCTTTGTTATGAACTCTAGATAATCTTTTTATACTATTTCAAAGGATAAATTGAGTTCAGAGATTATTGGAAAGTTCATTTTATTAATGTACTGAATTTAAGTTTATGAATCCACTCGCTGCCTCATACACATGACCTTAAGCAGTTTAGATTTCTTTATCCCCAGAAATTTTAAAGCTGTGGAATTGATTTTACTATTTAATTTTCTCAAAAATGTATTATTTACATAATTTTAGCTCTGGAACTCCCATCTGAATTAAAGTATTCTTCCAAGGCTAGGGTATTTTAACATGTGTTTACATAAAAATACTACTTTGCAAAAAGAAAAACGTGCTTAGACAATTAACCAGTTGTATTACTCCATTTAATTAATCTCTGACACTGGATTAATGAGAAAAGTCTTTTGCGCAACTGGGCGGATTTTCTTTAATGTTTTTCTCAAACAAATGTGTTTATTATTATGGCACTCAAGGACTGCCCCTCAAAAGCTGCCGCCCTAGGCACAGGCACACAAGCGCCTATCTATAAATACAGCCTTGTCAATACCCTCTGCTCAATCAGTAAAAAGCATTTTCTAGCAAACAGCTCTGAATGCTGCTTTCCTACAAGTCCAGACTGAGATTCAAATTAGGCCTGGGCATTGCAAGTACTGAGAGGCCAAAGCAGGCCTGCAGCAGCCCCTTTGACAATTGCCAGAATCTATTGATTGCCAGATCAAACCTACTTGATAATATTGTCTCGCTACAGGGTCCAATGCACTCATACGTATTTACATACACACTCTTTAGTAAGTAATTATCTTTTAGCATTGTGAGATACTTTATTATTAGTACATTTGTAAATAAAATGGGTCACAGTATTTTAACCTAAGCTAACCCGCCACTTTAAAAGAGATACAGGTTAAGCAAATAGAATTTCCCTTGGTTATTTCTTATTTCTTTCCTGTGGTTTTTTCTTGGACCTCCCGAAATGTCAACTCAATTATCCTGGAATACATATCATTAAATCAACACAAGATAATAACATTGTATGTCTTATGCTACACTTATTCATAGGTTAAATGTATCAACTCTATTTTTCCCAATTTTTTTAGGCATGCCTTGCATAATTCATTTCATTGCAGATAAAGGAACACGTATGTAAACAACGTTAATAAAAAATGTGACTTTTTCATTGTGCTGGATTTTGATAGTATAGGATGCATTTCCCATGTTATTGTATATTTTCTGGTTTTATGTTGTTTTTCACAGCATGACACAGCTTTATCATGTGGCCAATTATTAAAGGGGTGGTTCACCTTTGAGATAACTTTTAGTATGATGTAGAGAGGGTTATTCTGAGACAATTGCAATAGGTTCTCATTTTTTATTATTTGTGGGTTTTCAGTTATTTAGCTTTTTATTCAGCAGTTCTCCAGTTTCCTATTTCAGTTATCTGGTTGCTAGGGTCCAAATTACCCTAGAAGTGAAGGTTAGTGCCACTGCCACATAAAAATAAATAAATGTGGTACCACTTAATGAAAAAGTATTAAATAAAAAAATACCAATAGAAGTAAAGAATGAAGGAGAAAACACTCACAGTTCACCTCAGTCCCGAGGTGCAAAGTCAAAATCACTGTGTCCAAACCGAATGTGAGGGTCTCCAAAAAATACAAAAACAAAGGTAAAAAAGTAGAAAATTTATTAGAACATGATACCTAACGCGTTTCATGCCTATTGGGGCACTTACTCATAGGATGAGTAAGTGCCCCAATAGGCACGAAACACATTAGGTATCATGTCCTAGTACATTTTCTACTTTTTTACCTTTGTTTTTCCAAATTACCCTACCAACCTTGCATTGATTTGAATAAGAGACTGGAATAAGAATAGGAAAGGACTGAATAGAAGGATCAATAATAAAAAGTAGCAATAACAATACATTTGTAGCTTTACTAAACATTTGTTTGAAAGCTGCAAAAAGTCTCAGGGGGACTGTTTATACAACCAAACTTCCAATTGGCTATATTTAGGTAAGACACTCCAGAGTAGTGGATATAAAGTTGGGCATGTCTAATAAGAAAGTAAGACTCAAACGTCACGTGACATCTCCAAACAATGCAAGTTTCTTGAGACTTCTCACACACCATTCATAAATATCATAAAGAATACAATAGAATATAAAAAAATGCTCTTTATAGTGCAGGGTTATTTTGTCACATGAGCAGAGGACATTATGGGGCACATTTACAGCTCAAGTGAAGTAATAGAATAAAAAAAACTTCGAAATTCAAATGATTTTTTTGGCTACTTTGACCATCGACTACAACTTCGAATTCAAAGATTCGAACTAAAAATCATTCGACTATTCGACCATTCGGCAGTCGAAGTACTGTCTCTTTAAAAAAAAACTTCAACCCCCTACTTCACCACTTAAAACCTACCGAGGTGCAATGTTAGCCTATGGGGAAGGACCTCATAGGCTTCCTAACAATTTTCTGATCGAAGGAAAATTGTTCGATTGATGAATTAAAATCCTTCAAATCGTTCGATTCGAAGAATTTAATCATTCAAAATCGCCAAAATCCTTTGACTTCTATATTCAAAGTCCAAGGTTTTACTTCGACGGTTGAATATCGAGAGTTAATTAACCCTCGATATTCGACCCTAAGTAAATGTGCCCCTAAAAACTGCGATCAATCACAAATAGGGAATGGTGAGCAATTAATGAATGGATCACCAGAACTTGTGCTCAGTCCCCAATTGCCTGGGTCTCACTAGCAGGAACATTTAATCCCATTGGAAATTGACACAGAGAGAATCCCTATATACTATAGTAAGCTTTTATAATAGGTCCATTTAAAGCTAAACAAAATGACTACAGGTATGGAATCCATTATCCAGAAACCCATTATCCAGAAAGTTTCGAATTTCAGAAAGGCTGTCTCTCATAGACTCCATTATAATAAAAATCCAAATTTTTAAAAAATATTTTCTTTTTCGCTATAATAATAAAACAGTAGCTTGTACTTTATCCAAATGAAGAAATAATTAATCATTATTGGGATCAAAACCACCCTATTGGGTTTATTTAATGTTTTCATGATTTTCTAGTAGTCTTAAGGTATGAAGATCCAAATTACGGAAAAAAACATTTACAAGGTCCTGAGCATTTTGGATAATCAGTCAAATACCTGTACTTTCATATCTGTCTAGTCCCTGAAGAAGTGGAGGTGACACATGTAGGAGACAGAAGGGTTCCATGTCTGCAACTGATGTTACATTTTCTCTTTTAGCAAGCGATTGAAGCTTGCAACATTAGAGGGTCAGTTCACCTTCACGTTAACTTTTAGTTAGTAAGTTACAGAATGGCTAATTCTAAGCAACTTTTCAATTGGTTTTCATTGTTTTCTCTTTTATAGTTGTTTAGTTATTTGCCTTATACTTCTGACTCTTTGCAGCTTTCAAATGTGGTCACTGACCCCATCTAAAAACAAATGTTATGTAAAACTACAGTTAAATTGTTATTGCTACTATTTATTACTCATCCTTTTATTCAGGCCCTTTTCTATTCAAATTCCAGTGTGTCATTTAATTCAATGCATGGTTGCTAAGGTAATTTGGGTCCTAGCAATGGATCGATTGAGCGGTTGAGCTACAGCATAGTTTCTCAGTGGAATGCCTGGTGGTACACATTGCAGAGGAAGGGGGGAATTGATAATCTATTCAATTTATTAAAAAAAACAACTTTTTAATATTTTGTCACAAAACAAAAGAAAGAACAATACAAAGCTTGTATTGACTGTTTAGGGAAAAATTGTCTTGCACTTACAGATACAAATGTTTACAAGAGATAAAAAATAGAGAAAAATAGAGAAAAATTTGATTTTATTATTTATAATTTTTTATTTTTCATTTTAAGACAGGGGTTGGTACAGAAGATAAAGGGTTGGGGAGGGGGGGGGACATGAAAAGAATTGTCTCCTCCTCTCTTTCATCACATGCAGGCGCCATCTTGAGTTCCATGCAGTTAGTTTTTTTCTTCAAAAAAAAAGAGGCACTGGGTCTCATTTATTAACGCAGCGCAGTGCTAAAAAGAGCGCAGTGGCCTGACATTTGCCCAGCGCATGCGAATATTTAATAATGTAGCACACGATACCGTAACAGTGCGATTTTGTGCGCTAATGTAGGTGCGACTTGTGAAACTGTGTGAAACTGCGTATCAGCTGTCGCAGTGCTTATAATAAATTGTGCGCACAGGAAGATACCGCAAAGGTAAGGATTAGTTGTGCTCATGTATGAATGCGCTGCTTTAATTAGTTGCGTCACATATTGCGCATATTGCGTTCACTTAGACGCATCTGCATTTGTTTCTGTGCTAATATTTGTTTGGTTGCAAAGGTGTTTAGCCTACCTGATACCCTTAAAGGAACCTTGGTCAATATAAACATGTTGGGTGGAAGGCATGGTTAATATGCACTTTACAGGGGTTGTTCATCTTTGAGTAAACTTTGAGTTAACAAACATCCCCACCAACAGCAGCACCATTGTATTTGCCAGAACCCAGTTTAGCAGTGTGGCTCTGCTAGCGCAGCTGGGCAGGAATGCGCATTTTGAAGAGCGTTACTATTACGCCACAAAGAGGCAGTCGTAAAAATTGTGGTGCTGTTGACCGGGTGCAGTTTTGCACATATACAGACGCAAATCTGCGACGGCCGCAGTGCAAGCGCATTGTAGCCACGCCCACAGCCACGCCCCTAACAACCACGACATCGTTTGCGACATAAATGCCCAATCTTTTGCGCAATGCGCATAAACAAAACCATCGCAAAAGCTCTGTGTTATGCGCAATATCACGCAAATATATTAGCGATCACACTCGTGATGTCGCAGACAATCTTTTGCGTCCACTTATGCGCTGCGCTGCGTTAATAAATGAGCCCCACTATGTCACTAGCTACTGCTTGTAGCTTTCTTCCTTGCGTTCTCTTCTTATCCTTTCAAACAATATTCCACCATGCATCAAATACGAGGGTTTGTAAATTTTCTAAAAGCTCTATCCATTTAGTTTATTGCACATCTCTCGTGCTTTTAGTTCGCTCACCATTCAGATGTAGTGGTTCGGGTGCAATGTGCCCCGAACCCTGCTCCTATTGGTGCCCCAAAGGGGGAAAAACCTTGTATCCAAAATGTATTTTTTCACATATAAAATGATACGGATAAGCTTACCCTTTCGGTAATGTGACCCGGGTGCTGCTGCCCCGAGTCCGTTGCTAAGGAGACAATCAGCCGTGTACAATCCCAAAGTATGGGGGCGCACCTCCAGGGCCACAATTCGGTCGCTTCAGTTTTTCGGTAAAAGTGATTTTACCGAAAAACTGGAGCGACTGATTTGTGGCCCTGGAAGTGCGCCCCCATATTATGGGATTGTTCTCTTCTTATCCGTTTTTTTTTTTTTAAGTGTTTTCCCCATCTTATACTCTTATCCAGCTGTTTCAGGTCAGTATACATGGAGCTAGTGGGTCACACGTCCATCCAGCTCCTGGTCAGGCCACACCCCCACCCATTTAAAGGGATTTTTAAAGAAGAATGAAAATTCTCTTAGCTGGAAGCCCAATCTGAAGTACATTTAGGGCAAATTTTCATATTATTATAATTATTATAAATTTATACAGCCACCATATTTTGCAGTGATTAACATAGATCATTATAAAGCTTTGACAAACACACATTTCTATATTTTCTATATTATTAGAACATTGACTGAATACCTGACATATCAATGTGTTTTGAGACCCTGACAAAATTTTATATTTTAAATAGGAGCTTGAAATGAAAAAAATTAAACCATCAACCAACCTCTGACTGGCTCTTTGTAAAAATGTGATGGGCTTGTTGTATTTTAAATATTTGGTCACACCATGGTATTTTACTGCCTATAAATAAGTATTGTTGGCATGAAAGGCATTAGGCGTACTATGCAGTCCGTACATATGTATTTTAAGATGAAAATGTTTTTTTCTACAAATTTTTGGAATTACAGAATATTTTTTTTTTTCACTCAAAAGTTTTTTTATTTTACTTCCAGTTCACATAATAAAATTGTACAATATCTCCTGTGCAGATGTTGAAACATTGGGGCTCATTTATTAACGCAGCGCAGTGCTAAAAAGAGCGCAGTGGCCTGACATTTGCCCAGCGCATGCGAGTATTTAATAATGTAGCGCACGATACCTTAACAGTGCGATTTTGTGCGCTAATGTAGGTGCGACTTGTGAAACTGTGTGAAACTGCGTATCAGCTGTCGCAGTGCTTATAATAAATTGTGCGCACAGGAAGATACCGCAAAGGTAAGGATTAGTTGTGCTCATGTATGAATGCGCTGCTTTAATTAGTTGCGTCACATATTGCGCATATTGCGTTCACTTAGACGCATCTGCATTTGTTTCTGTGCTAATATTTGTTTGGTTGCAAAGGTGTTTAGCCTACCTGATACCCTTAAAGGAACCTTGGTCAATATAAACATGTTGGGTGGAAGGCGTGGTTAATATGCACTTTACAGGGGTTGTTCATCTTTGAGTAAACTTTGAGTTAACAAACATCCCCACCAACAGCAGCACCATTGTATTTGACAGAACCCAGTTTAGCAGTGTGGCTCTGCTAGCGCAGCTGGGCAGGAATGCGCATTTTGAAGAGCGTTACTATTACGCCACAAAGAGGCAGTCGTAAAAATTGTGGTGCTGTTGACCAGGTGCAGTTTTGCACATATACAGACGCAAATCTGCGACGGCCGCAGTGCAAGCGCATTGTAGCCACGCCCACAGCCACGCCCCTAACAACCACGGCATCGTTTGCGACATAAATGCCCAATCTTTTGCGCAATGCGCATAAACAAAACCATCGCAAAAGCTCTGTGTTATGCGCAATATCACGCAAATATATTAGCGATCACACTCGTGATGTCGCAGACAATCTTTTGCGTCCACTTATGCGCTGCGCTGCGTTAATAAATGAGCCCCAGTATGTCTAAATGTAGTACGACTCAAATGTGGTATACAATTGTATAATTGCATCATTACAGATACTTATATAGTGCACCGAATTATAATATAGCTCAAATATTGATTACTGAACCGGATAAAAAAAAAGAGGAGAAACAAGAAAAGAAAAGAAAAAGAAAAAGAGAGAGATCCCCCGCTCCACATAGTAAATAGGTAAAGCATAGCCCAAAATGCTACCCACTATAGCTCCACGATATTATTGGAAGACGAGCTGTTGTGTAATTATATACATTTTCCAGGGTGTCCAAATTTCTGGAAATTATCTAGATTATCTTGTATACGAGCAGTAAGCTCTTCCATTGTGCAAATTGCATTAATTTTGTGCAAAGTTTGTTGCCATGGTATTTCCAGAGATAACCAGTTGATCGCCAGGGTCCACTTAGCAGCCGAGAGAATATGCTTAGTCAAATGCCTAGCTGACCTATTAAGCAATATAATCGGAAGATTATGTAACAATTCCCAGGGATTGAACGGAAATGTCACTGAACAGAGTTCCTGTATTAAAACATGTACTGCATGCCAATGATGTTGCACCTTGGGACAAGTCCACCATATATGAATTAAGGAGCCAATAACATCGCAACAACGAAAACAAAGAGGGGAATGCAGCTGTGAAATTCAATGTTTTCTTTGAGGTGTCATATACCATCTGGTCATGAGCTTATAGGAAAGTTCCTTAAGCGCTACATTCACAGACACTTTCTTAGTAGCCATCCAAATTTTATTCCATCCATTGTTAGGAAGCTGTAGTGGAATATCTCGTTCCCAGGCGGTGCAGTAAGCTGGGTTAGCCTTGAAAGTGATTGAGAGCATCTGGGTATAAAGTATGGAAATCATACCTCTAGTAAGTGGAGAAATTTTGCACAATGCTTCAAAAAAGGTGTCGTCCTGAGATGTCACATTGAGTAGAAGACCCTGTACAAAATGTCGAACTTGAGCATAAACATAAACTTCAGAATCTGGAAAATCATATGTAAACTGCAACAATTGAAAAGACTTCATGTGATCAGAATATTTTTCATGGTTTGCGTGTTGGCTTTGCCTCTTGCCTTTTTTCTGTTTTTCTTTGGCTCTTGACTGGCCTTAAATGTTCCCCATTATTACTAAGGATATTGTTGTTTGTTGAAATAAAAAAGTCCAAAAACATTGCTTTAGTATCTTAGATGCTTAACTTGGTAAATCTTATGGCATAATATGCTTTTAAGGGCATACTTTATTTACTGTAAGCCAGCTGTGATGACTGAGATATGCTCTGATTTTTGAAAATGCATAACTAGTGGTGGGCGAATTTATTCGCCAGGCGCAAATTTGTGGCGAATTTGCGTGATTCGCCCTGCCAGCGAATAAATTTGCGAAACGCCAGCGAAAATTCGCGAAATGCCCGCGAAAATTTACACGGCAAAAATTCGCCAGCGTGAAAAAAAATGTTTCCGAAAAACGGACGCCGGCGTCTAAAAACGGGCGCCGGCGACAAAAACGAGACGCCGGCGCTATTTCACAAGTTTTTCGCTGTTTCGCGAATTTCACGTGAAATTCACAAATTTTTCGGCGAAGCGAAACGGTGCAAATTCGCCCATCACTATGCATAACCAATTCTCCTTAGCAGTGAACCGCTTTGCCATCTCATTCTATGAAATTCTTTCATTATATGGGACTGTTTTTTTCTCAGAAAAAAAAACCATACCTGATTCACTTGGATACGTGAAGACAGGAGTTTCTTACATAAATTGATTGAAATTGATTTTAAGATTTTTTTCTGGCTTTGTAGCTGTGCTAAATAATTAAGCACTTTTAGGTGCAAGCGTTGCTCAAATGTTATTTGGTGACTAAATAATGTGATAATTTTGACAATGAAAGTTTAGAATCAGAATTTAAGCAAAACAACTACATAGAATGTTCATTCCTGAGTCACAGGGGTCTTTTTGATAAATGTGGCTCTGCAGCCAGAAGGCCTACAAATAATAAAAGTGTAAGCAAAAAAGCTTTGGAGAAGAGTCAGGATAGGCTTAGGAATTAGCCAGCCTAGGGATGATGTCCCAAATAAGACTGGTTGGAGGTCATAGGTTGCAGATTATGCTCTTAATTTTGACTTTGGAGCATCTACTGGCCAACAAGCTTGAATGAGGTTACATAGTCAAAGCTTCTCCTGCTTAGGGGTTAGCTGGTAGGGCTAAGGAATGTGCGTTACGATTGTGTTACAATTGGTATGGTGACTTTTGGAGTTTGATGGGATATGAAGGTTCCAGTGTAAATTTGGAAGAGAACCCTTATAGGTAGGGATGGGCGAATTTTTTCGCCTCGTTTCGCCGAAAAAATGACGCCCATAGACTTGTATGGAGACGTGCGTCAAAAAAAAAAGACGCGCAACAAAATAATTTCGCTGCGCGACAAATTATTTTTGATGCCCATAGACTTTCATGGGCGTCAGCGACATTTCGCCGGCGGCAAATTTTTTGCGAAACGAAACGGGTTAAATTCGCCCATCCCTGCTTATAGGCGGTCAGCTAGGGACTTTTGGGACACTCAATTTTTAAAAAGTCATATTTAGCAATTGTGGGACCTATGTTTAGTGTACTATATTATACAATTAATTTTTTTATATCATTGAAAAAATATGCGGCAGCCTTTTTTAATCTCAATCTGTGTTTTGTGGCTTATTAGATAGCATGGCGTTAAGGCAGGTGAGGTAGCCTAGGTTGACTTTGCCTTAGTGAGGGAAACCTGGTTCGTAATTGCAATCACTGGGGGGTGCCTAACAACTTGCCAAACCCCTGTGATTCTATAGTAAACAGAATAAAACCAAATATGTATGTGAATAATTATGAATCTGGCCCTAAGTGATAAGAAACTCTAATAATTTCAATAATATAGGAAAAATGGAGGAACCAGAAAAAGTACTTATTCTGCAAATAGATTTTTTTAGTTGTGCCTTTGTGCCTGAAATATATAACAGCACAATTACTATTGTACTGTGACAGGCAGTAGGAATGAGCAAAATAATTTGACTTCTACTATAAAAAAAAAATACACTAAAGGGCAAATTTTTGCCAGTGACCAATTCGCCACACTCCACGCCACATCGACAGGTGTAAATTCACTACTATTAGGATAATTCACTAATATTCAAAGTTGCGTCTCAGCAGCCGAATGCTGTAAAATTTTCGTTAGAGTTACTTCAGCTGGGCGAGCATTTCATTTCATTGCTAGCATTCATTTCTGTCTAGCGAAACTTCACTAGTACTCTTGTGCTTAGGTAAATTTGAGTAGGACAGGTACCTAAAAGTCTTATGGACATTTTTAATAGTAATGCTGGTGCAAATGCTTGAAGTGGCTACTTTTTCAAATACATGCCCAATGAGCCAAAATAAAGACAGAGGAGATCCTCTAATGCCCTAGACATGAGCCCACTCATACGAAAATGTGGCATGCCCCTCAAAATAGTTATAAAATATTCCTCCCCTATAAATCTTTAATAGTTTAGACTTTTGAAGGCAATCCCGCTTTAAGAAAACTTTAATGCATTTTCGGCATACAGGATATGATGTCACTGACATAAGATGGAGGAAGACGTAGCTTCATTTATCAGTTCGCCTGATATGAGGTGGCAGAAAGAGGTACGGTTCAGTAAAATTCTCATCTTAGGAGTAACAACTGTTCACCAGAGTGAAAAGAAGCCTGGTGATAGGGTGCAAATGAACACTGTCGATGGTCTCGTTTGCTAGCGAATTGTCCTCTACGCCTGTTAGTGAATTGGAGATGCAGATGGGGATTTCTGTCCAATAAACACTAGCGTCGGCCACTTCACCCTTTAGTGAATCTGCCCCTTTGACTTCACAAATTGTCTGTAAAGTGAAACGGGTCAAATTTGCCCGTAAAGTGAAACGGGTCAAATTTGCCCATCACTATCATATTCTTTGGAATAAGCTATATTGGGCCAGGGCCACTGTAAGTTTGTGATGAAATCAAACTCTGCAAACTCCAATATATATATATATATATATATATATATATATATATATATATATATATATATATATATATATATATATATATATATATATATATATATATATATATATATATATATATATATATATATATATATATTTTATTAAGAACTGGAACTTTAAATTAGAATTGAGTTTTTATATTTTTAGCAATTTCTGTGCAGAAATAAAGATATGATATTTCTGTGTCCAGAGCCTCCTTAGACTTATGTGCTAATCTACCAAACTAAAATAAAATAATTTGTGGAAAACAAGGGCAGTGTTATGCTAGCAGCTTTTTTTTTTTTTTTTTTTTAAATGTCAGAATTTTTCACTGGGTTTTGTGGTTGAAGTGTGTTTGCCATTTTTTACACACTGAAAATGTCTTCGAATTATTTTCTCATTGGCTAGAATGGGTTATGTGAAGTTTTGGATGGTAAAAAATAATGGTTTAAATGATGGATTTTTTGAATGCATACAAGAAAATATACAGTGTGAAACCTTGTTAACCTGTGATTGCTTCTATTTAATAAATGATTTATCACAATGGACAATGTAAAGTAGGGCTTCATAAATATGCCATTTTTTACATTACCATTTTTCTAGCATAAATAATATCACACAGCTTAATAAATAGGCCCCTTAGAGCATTCACTGCTAATATAAGTTTACATGGAAAATACGAATATTATTCACTAGTGATTTAGGTGGTTATTGTTTCCATTATATAGTTTGTGTTTTGATGAATCAAGCCTTTGCTAATTTATTAAGCACACACATTGCACATGTAATCAAGAGCTGTCAGTGTACTTATAACCTTATGGCAAACTCTTCAGAGAAAGTCATAGATTCGGGGCTTGGTCTTTAAAGTAAGTACAATAGAAATTAAAATATTGCTTCCTTACTCTCAAGAAAAATTATAGCAAGGACAGAACATAACCCCAAATGAATCCATCATTCTGACAGTTTATAATGAGTGGGAAATGGCACAAAAATTATCTATTTTCATTAGAATTTTAAAACCAGTTTATCATGATCCTGTCGAGACAGTTACTAAAAAAAATAAAAAAAAATATATGGTTTTATGGTACTTGTGAATATGGCCTCATGCTAAATACCAGGTTAAAAAAAAAAAAAGCACACACACATTTTATATATTCAGAAAAGCTGTTTGTGGATTGAAAAGAAATGTAACAGTGTCACCCAGTGGTCAGTGAAAATCTACTCAGTGCTGTTTAAATATTCACAGTACTTTTGTTTTAAAGGGATTATTTATGAAGGTGTAATGTTAATGTTATGACAGATAAATTGGAAAAAAAAATTGCAATCAATTATGTGCCAAGTGTCCAAATAACATTGTGGATACCATAAAAGGTCTCTTCTTCTATGCATAAATAGAAATAATCTGATGTAAAAATCATTTGACTATTCGACCATTCGATAATCGAAGTACTGTCTCTTTAAAAAAACAACTTCGACTTCATACTTCGCCAAATTAAAGCTACTGAAGTGCAATGTTAGCCTATGGGGACCTTCCAGAGCACTTTTTTTTGGGCGAATAGAAATCCTTCGATCGATTGCTAAAAATTGTTCGAATTCGATTTTGAAGTTTTTTAATTCGATGGTCGAATTTCAAATTTTTTTGAACTTCAAAATTCGACCCTTGATAAATCTGCCCTTTAGACACCAATACTGTAGTTTTTTTATGTGAGTTTTCAAAAACTTTTCTACTCACATTTCACAGCTCTTTTATGTTTAAGTTTCCATTCTTAGCTACACAACAATAATAATAAATAATCTAACACATTATTATAAATAAACAGCTTTTAAATGCAACATTTGGGCATAGAATGTAGCAAAGTAATTTTTAGTCCTTCATCGTTCTGTTACATAGCTCTTTAATCTTATCCCTACAAATAGGATATATGCAATGTTTGTGTTTGTTTTGGCTCCCTTGTCACACTTTTAATTACTTACTGTATTTTGATAGCTACATATACACCAACCCCCACATTTAATAATAGGTGCTAAGTTTGCCCAGGCACTGTTACCAATATAGGGGCAAACTTACTAAAGGATGAAGAACCCAATGCTAGCGTTAATTTGCTAGCGTAACGCATTTTCATTAATTCGCCGATTCACTAACGGACACTGGCGTAAATTCACTAGTGTTACTTCGCACCCTTACGCCTGGCGAATTTGCTCAACGGACGTAACTACGCAAATTCACTGATGCGTGCATTTTTCCGAACGTTATCTTTTACGCCAGACTTCCTTCACCACCTCAGACCAGGCAAAGTGCGATAGAGTAGATAGGGATTGCTTCAAAAAAAGTTAAAAAAAATTCTAAGTCCCAAAAAACGCTGACGTTTTTCTTTTTTTATGGGTGATATGCTGAAAAAGATCGAAAATGTTTTTGGGGCTACCCTCCTTCCGCCCTACATTTCCTAACTCATGGCACCTTAACTATACAGTGGGCACATGTGTAGCGCAAAATAAAAATTTTATTTGCTGTTTTGAAGGTTTCCCAGGCTTGTGGAGTGATGCTACATATACTTCAATTTGGCACCGTATGCAAATTAAGCATCGCGGTTAGTGCAACTTCGCAACCTTATGCTTCCCCTGAGCGCATCTTCGGATTTTAGTGAATTTGCGTAGCGCTGGCGAAAATACGCCTGGCAAAGTGCGGCAAAGCGGACGTTGGCGCAACTATGAATCTTAGTGAATTTGCCCCATAATGTTTGCTATTAAACAGGTGACAGTAAATGGTACCAAATTATTGGTTGCTACTGATATTTTTACCAGGCATCAATTTCTGGCGAAATTTTGCCATCTGCAATTTTTTCATGTGAAAATGCAGCAAAAATCCGCTGTGAAAAATGTTGCCGCAACAAAAAAGTCTCCAAGACAAAACTGTTGCAGAGACAAAAAAATTTGTCATAAGAAAAATGCCCATTGACTTTAATATATTTGGACAAAAAGTCAGTGAGACAAAAAAGTCGGCAAGACAAAAAAGTCACAACAAGAAAAATGCCCATTGACTTGAATGCATTTTGCAAATTCAACAGTGTGCTATTGGATTTTTTCGATGCACCTAAAAAATGTGATGCCTAAAGACTTCAATGCACTTTCTTTGGAAGTAGTATATGTGGTTCTTCACAGTAAGGACAGTGAGGTTGTGGAATGAATAGTGATGGGCGAATTTGTGCAGTTTCGCTTCGCCAAAAAATTCGCGAATTTCGCAAGAAATTTGCGAAACGGCGAAAAATTCGCGAAACGGCGCCGGCGTCTCGTTTTTGACGCCGGCGCCCGTTTTTGACGCCGGCGTCCCTTTTTTCGAAAAAAATTTTTTGACACCGGCGAATTTTTTCCGCAAATTTTCGTGGCCGTTTCGCGAATTTATTCGCCGACAGCGAATCGCACAAATTCGCCGCGAATTCGCGCCTGGCGAATAAATTCGCCCATCACTAGGAATGAACTGCCCAGTGAAGTTTTGATGGCAGATTTTATAGAATTAGGGTTCCTTTGGAAGGATTGAACAATCTTTTTTCAACCCAAATTAACAAAACAAAACATTAACAAATGTGACTATATGTTATTTATAAAAATGTATATTTATAAAAAAAAAATATATATAATAAGGAAAAACTTCCAATGTATTCATATTAATTTCAGTCATATTATAACATGAATGAAAGATTGTGCCATAAATAATTTGATTTGAGCTGAGAATCAAGAATATTTACATAGATATGAATTTCTTGCAAATGAATTGAATACATCTGGGAATATAGTGAGTAAATAAAAGGCTATTTACTGAAAATCTTTCCTACTAAATATGTTTTTTTTAAAGGTGTCCTCATGCAGCCTTGCAAGAGTAGAATATGTAAAATAAGTGGCGCCATTTTCTAATATATACAAGGGTATATATTATATAAATATCTGAGCTCTAGGGAAAAGCTTACCCTAGAATATTGAATGGAAATGGGATTCAGCGCTTATTTTGCTGCTTAATACGCAGTGATAAAAAGTACGAAACTGACAAGCTGGGAATTAAGCTATCTGACATGCGGCTGCTATTTGCATGACACAGTGAATTTCCATAATAATGAAACTGAGCAATCAACTGCCTAATGAATGTAAAATTTCTCTTGATTTCTTTCTTTTTTTAAAAATCGAATTTATTTTTACGTGGGATGTTCAAAATAATAATAAGAACTTAAAGTAACTTTAAAAAGCATAGATCTACATTATGCTCAGAGAAAAGGTTGGGGTTAAGCTTTGCAAATGCCAATGAAAATACAAGGATTTCAATATAAAACATAAAATCATTGAGTTTAACTTATTTACCATGTCTTTACTATATGCACTGAATAAATAATTTATATATAAGGAATATGGTGTACTGAATACTGAAAGGGGACACAAAAGTCTAAGGACCCTGTTGCCATTGCAGCCATTAATGGTATAGCGACAAGTGTTTCAATGGCTCATAAAAGCTGTTCTAGGCTATGTTGTTATGCCATCTCCTTACAGATCTTATTATCAAAGCCATGAGCTTATTCCTTTACTGGGGAGGTAGTTGAAGGCAGGGAAGGGAAGTTGGCAATTAATAAACAAGTTGTGAAACATGTTTTTCTTATTACAATATGAAAAAAGCTCACTTTCATCCCACTGGACTGATAGTGACATTAGTGTGTAATGAACTGTAAGATATTCAGTGTTTTGGCATAACCCGCTATGAAATCATGTGCTGAGTGATGTTGTTACTGCATTTTGCCAAGAGGGGCTTGGCTGTCTTCTTGGGCATGAAAGCCAACGAGGGGTACAAATAGTTTTGTGTTTGTATATGAATGCATAGTCACGTGTGTATCTGTATATATAGCATTTAAATGGTGACTGGGAAAACCCTAGAGGGAAGGTATGTATATCCCAGAATGCTCTATATGAGAGAGAGAGAGAGAGAGAGAGAGAGAGAGAGAGGGAGGGAGGGGGAGAGGGAGTGTGTACAAATATACAGTATATACAGGTATGGGACCTGTTATCCAGAATGCTCAGGACCTGGGGCATTCTGGATAACAGATCTTTCCATAATTTGGATCTTATACCTGAAGTCTACTAGAACATACAGATGAAGCCACTTGGATTTGTGAGTTAAATGCGTCATGACTCAGGGGTAATTGAAGAAACTGTGTTATCTTAAGTCATCTTAACTCATTTAATGCATTTAACCTTTTCATTAGCATACCAAAGCTCCATTGTTCACAATGGTGAATGCTTTAATTAGATGGGATGTTGTGACGCAGTTTTCTGTGTTAAATGAGATAAATGGGATATCTGTGTTTAGTTATTCTGTGTCAAACAGACAAACCAAAGTGGCTGCATCTGTAATGTAAACATTAAATAAATCCAATAGGCTGGTTCTGCATCCAGTAAGGATTAATTATATTTTAGCTGGGATTAAGTACAAGGTACAATTTTATTAGTGTATACTATAGAAAAAGGAAATCATTTTTAAACATTTTGCTAATTTGGAGTCTATGGGAGGCATCCTTTCCGTAATTCGAAGCATTCTGGATAACAGGTTTTCTGATAAATTATCCCATACCTGTATGTGAATAAATATTTCCCAACAACAAAATTTACTATGCAACTATTTAGGTCTTCAGAATAGCTATGTTAATACTGTTTCAGCCACATCGTTTTTCTTTATTTTTGAATTACTTCTAGAATTCCAATCTCCCTTTTCCTTCAGCGTGTTTTCCAGAATGAACTCGTTTTAAGTAAAATAACATAGCTAAACTTGGGTTATTCAGGTAAGTTTAACAACTCAACATGGTATATCACCCTACTGCTCTCCCCTCTGCCCTTAAAATGTCCTCTACATTCACTGACCCCTTTACTGTATTTCTTTCCTTTTAATCTTGACAGTTTGGTTTGACAGTGGGGCTGTTCTTGATATAATGATCTGTTTAACCTATCCTATATATTTGATTACTGCTGTTGTAGTAGTAGTAACACAAATGCTTAACTTTGTTTACATTTGTTTTATTTTATTTAAAAGAGAACAATACAGGTATGGGATCCATTATCCGGAACCCACTACCCAGAAAGCTCAGAATTATGGAAAGTCTGCTATAGACTCCAGTTCATCCAAGTAATCCAATTATATAAATATGATTTCCTTTTTCTCTGCAATAGGGATGGGCGAATTTGACCTGTTTCGTTTCGTCAAAAATTCGCTACCGGCGAAATGTCACAGACTCTCGTTAAAGCCTATGGGCATCAAAAAAGGTTTGTTAGGTGGTGAAATTTTTTTGACGCGCGTCTTTTTTTTTTTTTTTTGACGCACACCGCCATACAAGTCTATGGGCGTCATTTTTTGGCGAAACGAGGCAAAAAAAAATTGCCCATCCCTACTCTGCAATAATAAAAGGGTACCTTGTATTTGATCCAAACTAAGATATCATTAATCCTTATTGGAAGCAAAACAAGCCTATTAGGTTTATTAAATGCTTACATGATTTCTTAGTAGACCTAGGGGCCGATTCACAAAAGGTCGTTATTCCTTAACGCAAAGTTTTGCACATTAAAAAACGATTTTTTTTTTTAAACAATGATTCATCAAAGTATTTTCGCATGCGCTAATAGACATACAGTATTGCAAGTGTTAAATCTACATTACCGCAAGGCAGTATTTTAATCGCATTGTGATATTTATAGAATAGAATTCTATACATCCTTTAACGATATAAGCATAAAATAGTGTGATAATAACTGTGAAATTTAACACCTCCCAGGATTAATCATTAGTAATGGGCGAATTAACGCCCGCGATTATTCGCAGAAAAATTTGCTGGAGTAAAAATTTTTTTTTCGCGAATTTTTCGCCGTTTCGCGAAATTCGCAAATTTTTCGGCAAAGCGAAATGGCGAAAAATTTGCGAAAAAATTTTTTTTACTCCAGCAAATTTTTCCGCGAATAATCGCGGGCGTTTCGAGAATTTATTCGCTGATGGCGAATCACGCAAATTCACCGCGAATTCGCGCCTGGCGAATAAATTCGCCCATCACTATTAATCATTACTAAACAACATCAGATGGATTAATAGAGGAAGATGAAGTTGTAGGCCAGCAATTAAAGGCCTTCATAAGGAGCTGGAGCCTTACCTACCACCACTAATACATTTTCATACTGCCTTGGGCAGTTCCAGAATACACTACGTTCTGTGTTGTGCAATTATGTCAAGTTATCCAGGAAAAGGAATGACTGGAATACTGTAAAAAGAGACTTCTACTCTGGCAGTGGCATTCCTAATGTCTTAGGTGATATAGATTATACCATTAAGGGGTGACAATATCAAATGGCTTAAAATAACTTACAAAATAAAACATGCTATAATATACCACACAAAATTCACTGAAAATAAACATCAGACGAGTTAACTTTTAATGAATCAATCATTAATTCTAAAAATATAAGAAGTGGTCATTTTTAAGGCATGCTTTAAATAACACTATATGTTACATGTGTTGTTGAATTACATCAGTGACTTGACAGTTTAAAGGGTTTTTTTTTCAGTTCAGTTGTTTTTAGATTTTTCAATTGCTTTCCATCTTTAATTTTTTAGTTTTCCCAAAATTTAAGTTTAAAGTTTAATGTTCCAGGAGCATTCTGAACGGAGACAATTTGCTACATTTAGTTGATACAATTAGTTGACACATTTCTCAGCAGCATCTCTGGAATATTAGCAACTTTTGTATCAATTATAACAATTGCCTTTAATGAAACTCAGGGATTCTGCTCAGCAGGGAAAAAGATAACAAATGTATCAACTATGAGGCAGATTTATCAAGGGTTGAATTTCGAGATTATGGGAATTTCTAAGAACTCCCATAAAACCCCATAAACTCAAAATTTGAAAAAAATTACCAAGCAAAATTTATTAAAAATATATATATATATATTTTTAATGCAGGTGAATAGGATCGACCTGCAAACTCCAATCAAATTTATTTTATTTTTTTTCAAAAATTCCCCCCAAAAATTGAGATTGATTGAAGGTCCCCCTTAAGCTAAAACACCAAATTCGGCAGGTTTTAGATGGTGAATAGTCAAATTTGAATTCTTAAAGGTACAGTACATGATACATTTCAAAATTCAAATTTTGATTTTTTTTTTTTATTCAAACTCAAATAGAATTTGGACTATTCCCTAGTCGAATTACACTAAAATAAACTTGAAATTTGAATTTAAAAATTCAAATTTTCAATTCAACCCTTGATAAATCTGCCCCTAAATGTATCAATTTAAAACAGCTAAAGAGTCGGTGACCCCTCCCCCCAGAGCTGCTTTTGAAGGTGAAAAATTTAACTTTACACTTCAATATTAGAAAACAATCACAAATAAAAAATAGAAAGTAATTAAAAAAGTCTTATTTCTGGTGAACGATCTTTAACCAACTGAACTGAAAAAATGTGAACAACCCATTTAACATGTTTTAGACTGAATTCTTTTGGTATGCTTTATGCTACCTCTCATATTATACTTTCAAGCCATGGGATTTTGCCTACAGGAAAACATGCTTCTGCATTTTATTTTCCCCTAAGAATTCAACCTTTGGCATATTGGGAGTGTTTTTTTTTTTTGGCCATACCATAAGTGCTGTTTGAGGATGGTCGAACTTATTTCTCACTGATGTGTTTAATATAAAACAGATTAAAGGTGCTTCAAAACTTGAATAAATTGTCCTTTTAAACCATTTCTCAATAATAGTGAGTTAATTATTAATTATTCATTATTGAATTATAAACAGTATCAAATTTCTGTATGCTCACCGAATATATCTTATGGTTCGGGTGCCCATGCCCCTAACCCTCTGCTTGTTCCACCCCATACACGGATTTAAATTTTGGTTACTAACCACTTTCCAAGAGTGGTCCTGGTGTTGCAGCCCAAACCCATAGCAGAGGGAGAGAGTAGGGATGCACCAAATCCACAATTTTGGATTCGGCCAAACCCCCGAATCCATCCTGAGAGATTCGGCCAATACCGAACTAAATCCTAATATGCATTTGCATATTCAAATTAGGGGTGGGAAGGGGGAAAACATTTTTACTTCTTTGTTTTGTGACAAAAAGTCACGTGATTTCCCTCCCCGCCCCTATTATGCAAATTAGGATTTGGATTCGGTTCGGCCGGGCAGAAGGATTCTGCCGAATCCTGCTGAAAAAGGCGAATCCCGAACCGTATCCTGGATTCGGTGCATTCCTAGGAGAGAGTCTACCTCCTATACCTATGATGACATGTGACACACACAAAACGCTTTAGATGTTCAAATGTGAAATAAAGCATCATTGAGTTTTAACCTCATCTAGAAGGTTAAATAGCACCCACAGCATGCTATTTTGGTGGACTGATTACTCAATGAACCCATTTCTTAAGCATACAGTACATGCTGCACAGTAGGTAATTCCAGGACACAGTTGCCTGGGTATATTGTTATTCATATTCAATGTTTGGATCATTTTACACTGTCATGGCATATGAAATAGCATGCTCAGAGAGAAATATGTGTTTATAGCCACACAATACATACAACAGTGGTATAGAAATTAATATTTCTGTCTTGTGTTGTCAGGATCCTGAGTTTTATTCTAGACATGACATTTGTGAATGGAATTTGCATGTTTAGCCCATGTTTGCAAGGACTCCCCTCATGTTACTCTAGTTTTCTTTTCAAACTAAAAATACGGGCAAGTTATTTTGGATCCTTCCTGATAAAAGAAGAACTTAGGTTGCTATTTCTGGGGTTGAAGCTGATGTACAGTAAATACACTCTCTTGATATTAATGCAACTTCAAGTGCTATTTTTCCCTTCATATGCCTTAACTGAATGTTTGTTAGCATTACTGTGTATTCTCATTGATGGTCAAACTTGCATCCTCCATTGAATCCAAAATAGCGTGCATAGAGAAAAAGAGTAGCAATCAATATCTTTCAGAGAAATGGTATAGCTGCTGTTACAAAATTCATATCTAGAAAACTTCAGTTGCCGGATTTGTATAATTTATTTATATTCAAACTTTAATGTTGAAACAAAAAAGTAACACAAATTGAGTGAAAAGTATTATTTGTGGAAAAGGTCTACAGTACTGTGGTTTGCTTAATTATAAGCATGTGACATCAATTCTAATTATAGAATAATCAAGTGGTACCAGTTACCTTGTTTATACTAGAGGTACAGGTGCTTTTGATCTATATTAATCACTGGAACAGTCAGCATTGACTCCTATAAATATTTTGTACAGGGAATTAACAGAGTTTTTAAGGGATCACGTTATAATGTTATAAGATAAAAATGACTATATAATACATACATATATAGTTTGTGCTTGCTTCAGTAAATAAATCAGTTTAATGTTTGACATTTGTGGAAGACCTACATAGGCTATTACATATTGTCATGGGAACAGCAATCTATAAATAAATAACAACACACCTGAATGTTCAGTATGAATAATCAGTTACTCTAAGACCCTCTCACAGGCCATGAATTATGAAGAAATGGATTGTATATGAAAGGAGGTATAAGCAGAATTAGTTGCAATATCGGGATAACTTGATATTTTTTTGTATTTAGCACATTCTTAGAAGCTAGCCCTGCCTATGCCTCCTCTCTCTCTTACAGTAAATCAGGTTTTTTTTTGCTTGGTACATACTCTGAGAATGTAATATTTTTATTACTCAGTATATACCCTGAAAATTGAATATTAGTGGAAACTGTTGAGTTCTCTGTTTGCCCACTAGTCATGAAATGCTTGCTAAGGACTGAGAAGCATATGTGTAACCATTTTCCAATAGTTATTTTACATCTTTTTAAGTGTTTACGTTAACACATTAATGCAGCACTTTATACAGATGCTCATCATTTATATCAGTCCCTGGAGGAAACCAATGTATTAACAAGGAGAACATACAAACTCTTGTGCCACAGTGCTGGAAAGTAAAAGTACTGATTCCCAAGCCACTATTTCATCTCCATCTCTCTCTCTTCCTCTCTCCCAAATCAGTGTACATATAATTACACTATATAATTTGGACCATTTGATAACATTATTACACAGATCTTATCAAGATACTGTATATAGGTCTGCATTTCAGGATTAATAGACCTTGAGTAAATTTTAAAATATTAATTTTCTTCTACATATAAAATCATAACAGAAGCTAAGGCTGAAAAAAAAAATCTATCAAATTCATCTTCAAATAAATCTCCTTTATACTGATCCAAAGGAACCCCCCCCAACAAGGCATTAGACAGCTGAACGACAAAATTAATTCTTAATTCCATCACACTGATTTCTTCTTGCACCAGTAATGATATTTCTCACTTGATCAATAAACTCTTTACCTTTGGCAGCTTCAAATTGATTTAATAACATGTTCAATTGATCTAGCAATTACCGTCAACATAAGCAAAATATTATTTAGTTTCAAGGACCCCATCCTTTATATTATTTCTTATTCTACCCACAAGGGATGGACTAGTGTCCCCAATACCTATGTATGTAGGGGCATTTTTTTCCATACAATAACAAACCCAATGAGCTTTACTGCACTTCTCTGAATGTCCAATTTCAACACATATGTTGTATTTAGTGCCCAGAAATGAATCCTATATTAAATCTGAGAGTTAACCATAGATTCATAAAATGGAAACCTCATCTCACCTCAATCTCATTCCACTTATTTGTACAACCTTTTCTGAGATCTGTTGTGTACCCTAGGGTAGTTTGTAGCTTGACATGAAGATAAACACTCCCATACTCCAATATGTTAGAAGGAATTTTACTGAAGTATTAATATAAGGCAAACTGAAAAAAAACGGTGTGCTCCTTCCATAGCATTATCTACAAGAGGTTTAAGCTCAAAAAAGCAAGAATCTGGACCATGGGTCAAAAATAGAGTGGCTACAAATGACCAAATGGTGGTGATGTACAGTCACAAATTAATAATGGATATAACAATTTGTCAATTTAAATTGTAAACAGCAGTTATTATTAAAAATATCCCTTTCCATTGTAACAGCATAGTTATTATTAAAAATATCCCTTTCCATTGGAAATTAATGCAGCCATTATATATATATATATATATATATATATATATATATATATATATATATATATATATATATATATATATATATATATATATATAATGGCTGCATATATATGCCCTTTTCCACTTAAATATATATATATATTTAAGTGGAAAAGGGCATTTATTTATTTATTACAAACATATAACCCAGCACACTATTTTTATTGGGCTTTAGTTTCAGTGAAGGGGTAACTTGCTCTTTATACTGTCTCCACTTTACCCCTTTATTTTTGGTAGGCCTAATTTGCATTGAAGTTTCCCTTTTTATGTGAAGTACAGTAGTTATTTGTCCTTTAACCCAACTATTAACTTACCATTTATCTTTGTGTGGCGGCATAATTTGACCATAAACTTTCTGACCATTATTGTAGTAGAGAGACATGTCTTGACATTGACTAGTCCTGCCTTTTTTCCTCCTAAGTCCTCCTTCCTCATGGTCTTCTGTACAATCTACCCCCTTTAGTAAGGGTGGCCCAAAGAGAAAGAAACTTGTGGTGAATCCCCTTTTACAGACAAAGGCAACTGACACCCCTGGTCAATAGAGGTACTTACCAGAAATCAACACAGCTTCCCCCTCCCAACTGTGTATGACCCCATAAAATACTAAATGAGCACTTTCTGAACAGCAGAGAACCTTAAGTATTTAAGATCACTACATATATAAAAAATCTTAAAGCAACTAGTTCTATAAATAAAAAATCAGCCAATAGCCAAAGAGCCTATGTGTACCAAATTTTATCCAGCACATACAAATAAAGATCTCTTCCATACAAAACATTGTTTACATGGCTCCGCATATGTTGACCAAACGCACTTAATAGTCTGTGCTTAATGCTGTTCTAGCCTTTGCTATGTTTAAATAGTTTTTTTTATTTAATTTATGGGAAGGTCAAAATGTAGGAAAGAAAGAAAGAAAGAAAGAAAGAAAGAAAGAAAGAAAGAAAGAAAGAAAGAAAGAAAGAAAGAAAGAAAGAAAGAAAGAAAGAAAGAAAGAAAGAAAGAAAGAAAGAAAGAAAGAAAGAAAGACATCTGCTGTTTTTACATTTTTAGTTCTTTGGTTAGTCTCAAAAGCACTCAATGCAGACAATCGGTCGGGTCAAAGTAGTTATATTGTTAATTTTAACTTGCTTTCTATGCATGCCGAGAATGAATTTCATATAATCAAAGTTTGATATTTCTGGAGAGATCAAAAGAGACTGTGAAGTGGTGAGCAGGTGCAGCAGACATCTTAAAGGATCTGAAAATGCAATTAACCAGCAAATGAGCCTTGGAAAACCTAGTCTTCCCGAACAGATGAGCACAATAAAAGCTTCTGAGAAATGAGATGGCCAGAGCACTTGAATAACAGCAGTGAGCCGATAGGCAGCTGCCCCATATCTTGACCTTTTGAAATACAGAACAAATCAGATACAGAGAGGATAGTTGGTATAATTATGTAAATATGCAGTCCTCTTATAAATGATTAAAGAGTTTACCGATTGTTTTTCCATAGACTTCAGTTTAGCCAAACACAACGATGAAATGAAGTGGCTCTTGAATTGTGCTACCTGCAGCAGAAAACATATCTTGAAAATGGTAGAAAACGAATGGAATGCTATATTTCCCACTGCAATACAGTGGTATGGTTGATTAAACTCGAGAAAACTCGAAATCCACACATAATAAAGGGTTGGTCAAACCTAAATAATACTTTTATTCTAATACAGTGATCCCCAACCTGTGGCTCGTGAGCAACATGTTGCTCACCAACCCCTTGGATGTTGCTCCCAGAGGCCTCAAAGCAGGTGCTTTTTTAATTCCTGGCTTGGAGGCAAGTTTTGGTTGCATAAAAACCAGGTGTACTGCCACACAGAACCTCCTGTATGCTGCCAGTCCACATATAGGCTACCAATAGCCAATCACAGACCTTATTTGGCACTAGGGATGTAGCGAACTAGTTCGCGCGAACTTCGACTGTTCGCGTCTGCCGAATGTTCGCGAATGTCGCGCGACGTTCGCCAATTTGAGTTCGCGTTCGATTCAAATAAAAATCGTTCCACCATTCGATTCCTTCGACCGCTAAAATCGAACGATTTCCATTCGTTCGAACGATTGTAAGCATTCGATCGAATGAAAAGCATTCGATCGAATGGCTTCGATCATTCGATTCAAACGAAAATCCTTCGATCGAACGATTAAAATCCTTCGATCGTTCGAATCGAACGATTTTGCGGGTGTTCGAAGTTCGCGAACTGTTCGCATTTTTGCCGGTGTTCGCGAACGCCGTTCGCGAACACCAAAACGGCAGTTCGCTACATCCCTATTTGGCACCCCAGGGACTTTTTCACGCTTGTGTTGCTCCCCAACTCTTTTTACATTAGAATGTGGCTCACAGGTAAAAAAGTTTGGGGATCTCTGTTCTAGTCTTTATTCTAGTTATCTGGATTATTATTATGTACTGTATAAGTAATGCCTGAATTTGTTTTAAACATGCTAAAAAAAAACACCTTTTTAATTTTCACCAAGTGGACTCAATATAAAAGAGATCTGATTCTGAAGTAATCGGTTGATAACATTATGTCATATTCTAAAATACCTTTTTCTGTTTTATTTAAATTAACTGTCCTTGTGAAAAGCCAGTTCAAATATTTACAGCCTGTACATGGGCATAAATACACTTCAGAGTGTAGGAAAGGTAAAAAAAAAGTTTGATATGTACAAAGAACTGAAAATTGAGTATGAACCAGAGAAGGTTAGTATCCTCCTCTAGTACACAGAGCATTCTGGATATTGCTTGGCTATGGAGCAACTTTATTTTCCACCACAAAGAACAATGGAAGGAGGGGTTAATATGCAAAAGGAGATGAAATTGGTCCAGCAAATAAAGCAAGGAATTTATTTTACAAAAATTTAAGTTCAATATTCATAATAGATAACAACACAAGATACAGGTATAGGATCCGTTTTCTGGAAAGCAGTCAACGGGAGAGATCCAAAATATTGGAAGGCCATTTCCCATAGATTCAATTTTAATAAAATAATTCAGATGTTTTCAAAATGAAAAGGCTGCAAGTTTGGGGAAAGTAATGATAATGGGGGATTTTAATTACCCAGATATTGACTAGAGCAACAATACTGCCAGGACAGTTAATGGGAAGTTTATAAACTTGTTGTAACTATTTTAGCCTATGGGGGACCTCCTAGAACCCGCATGGTGGCAATTGGGGGAGTTTGGGAGATCGAAGGTCAAAGTTAAAAAACCTTTGAATCTGAGTAGATCAAAGTAGCACTACTTTGAATCGGACGATTCGAAGTAGGCCCACTTCGAACCAAAAAAAATTTGACCACCATTCTATTGGTCTTTTTGAATTCGAAGTTCAACCTTTGATAAATCTGCCCTTTATGTCTGGTGCAGCAAACAAACATACAATGGTGCAACAAAAAGCTAATTTTAGTGCCTTAAGGGCTTACCTTCAGAGCATAGATTGGGCCAGTATGTTCTCAGCTAAAAACACAGAACAGAAATAGTTGTCATTTAAAATGATAATAAATTGTTACTGTTCTCAATTTATTCCCTTAAGGAGTTACTGTAGAAGCACCAAGAAGCACCCAATGTGGATTAATATAGAAGTAAAGAAGTTAATAGGAAAGAAGAGACTGCATTTAAAATGTACTGTGGGGACAGACGCTGCATTTAATAAATATAAACATTATAATAAATTATGTAAAACTGCAATCTGGAAGGCAAAGATAGGAAATGAAGAGTACATTGTGGCAGAGGCTAACTAAGTTGTTTAAGTATATTAATTGTAAAAAGATGTAAGTATGATTTTAACAGATACAGAAAGGGCAAATGTGCCAAATCAGTTCTTTTCTTCAGTGTAAACAATAGGGGAGTCAGAATTCCCAGGCTCACTTTATAGCTGCACTGTTGGCTCAGCTCAATCTAGTCAGTGGCTGACTCAGAATATGTTTCATAAAGCTTCAATAAAAATTAATGTAAACAAGGTGCCAGGGCCAGATGGCATACATCCCCTGGTTCTAAGAGAACTTAGTTCAGTTTTAGATCGGTTCCTATTTATAATTTTCTCAGATTCTCTTTCATCTGGTATGGTACCTATGAATTGGAGGAAAGCTGATGTCATTCCAGTTTAAAAAGGGATTATGAACTCAGCCTGGCAATTATAGGACAAAAAGTTTGACATCTGTGGTGGGCAAATTATTTGAAGCTTTGTTAAGGGATCACATTCAAAATTTTGTCCAAGTGATTGGCATTAGGAGCAGCAATCAGCATGGCTTTATGATGCTGGACAGGGGGGGAGGTAGAACATTTTATCTATTTGGAATTTGACACTGTGCCCCACAAATGACTGCTTTCTAAACCAAGGTCTGTTGGGCTTAATGAAGTCATTTGCACATGGATAGGAATTGGGTCCAGGTTTATTTAACTTGTTCATTAATTGCTTAAGGGAGGGTATTGTAAGTAATGTATCAGTGTTTGCAGATAATACAAAACTATCAAGCCCAATTCATTCCATCCAGGATATGGCATCCTTGCAACAGGACCTTGACAAACTGGCAATCTGGGCAGCTAAGTGGCAAATGAGATTCAATGTTGATAAATGTAAAGTCATGCACCTGGGATGTAAAAATATCCAAGCCACGTATACCCTTAATGGGACTACACTAGGCAAATCCATTATGGAAAAGGACCTTGGAGTCCTTGTAGATGATAAACTTGGCTGTAGCAAGCAATGGCAGTCAGCTGCATCAAGGGCAAATAAGGTCTTGAGCTGTATTAGTTTCGCAGGAAGAGGGGGTCATTCTTCCACTGTATAGAGCACTGGTAAGGCCCCATCTAGAATTTGACATACAGTTTTGGTCTCTAGTGCTCAAACAGGACATTATCGAATTAGAGAGGGTGCAAAGAAGGGCAACTTAGCTGATAAAAGGTATGGAAAATCTTAGCTATGAGGAAAGACTGGTCAAGTTGGGGTTGTTCACGCTGCAGAAGAAGTGCTTAAGGTGTGATATGATAACTATGTTTAAATATATAAGGGGATCATATAATAATCTCTCTAATGCTTTATGTACCAGTAGGTCTTTCCAGCTAACGCAAGGTCACTCATTCTGATTAAAAGAAAGGAGGTTCCATCTAAATATTCAGAAGGGTTTTTTTTACAGTGAGAGCTGGGAAGATATGGAATTTTCTCCCTGAATCAGTCATACAGGCTTATACATTAGATAGCTTTAAGAAGGAGATGAATGGCTTTTTGATGAAAACAGGGGAAGGAAATACAGGGTTATGGAAGCTCATAGTACAAGTTGATCCAGGGACTACTCCAATTCCCATTTTGGAGTCGGGAGGGAATTTGTCCCCCCTCTGAGGTAAATTGGAGTGGCTTCCAATAGGAATGTTTGCCTTCCTCTGGATCAACTAGCGTTAAAAGGTTGAACTTGATGGACGTGTGTCTTTTTTCATCCTAACTTACTATGTTACTATGCATGTTTTGTTTCTGCAATAATAAGACAGTAACTAATAATTAATCCTTATTGTAGGCACACCCTAAATTAATGTTTAATGAATGATTATATGATATTTTAATTGATTTAAGGTACGGAGATCCAAATTATTGAAATATCCCTTATTCTGAAAACCCCAGGTCCCGAGCATTCTTGTTAACAGGCCCTATACCTTTATATTCCCTTGGGCAAGGAGATCCATGTATTAATAGATTCTAGATATTTTAACTTTGTACTCAGGAAAAAAATTCTAGATGTTTCTACAAGACGACGTGTATAGTATACATAAGAATATTTTATATTAATTAGAGAAGCAATGACTGCAAATAAACAGTTGTACTTTTGGATACTGCAAAAGAGCCACTGCCTTACTGTTAATATTCTGGTTGACAGTTCACCTGGGGCCTTTATACAGATGAAAAAAAGAATTGAATTCCCCATTCAGATGTTCTCTTTGTACACATAGCCTCACCACATCAATAGCCCCATGTCTTTGCTCACCCTCTGCCACTGCTATTTAAATCCTGCAGCGATATCTTTTTTTAGATGTTTGCCTGATTGTTGAATGCCTTGAATATTTTTCCTCTTTCAAAATCTCACATGAAAATCTCAATCCCCTGGAAACTCACAGCAAATGTTGTACCCCACACATTAATTAAATATTTTTCTACAGAAGAGAACTCTGAACCACAGTGCAACTAGGCACATTATTAATCATGTTTCTAATTATTTATTTATTAAGACAGAGGACAACACCACCTGCTGAGGAAACATTTACATTTGCAATTAGCAGGTCTGCGTTAGATGATTAGCGTTACGATTTATGCAGCTATCCTGGCAAGAAAACTGTATTCACCATTTAATGTCCACAATTTCAGCTATTCCATAGCTAGTATTTATGATAATATCAACTGCACATACAAATGTGCTAATTGTCCAGCATATAAAAATGAAATAGTAATGAAATACAAATGTTTAAAAGCATAGTAATAAAATAACATTCTAATTAGAAATGAAATATACCTGTGATTTATTCTCATGATGTCGAGAGTCAAGGGTAACAATTAGTGATGAGCCAATTTGTCCTGTTTCACTTCACCAAAAAATTCTCGAAAAGGTGAAAAAATTCTTGAAATGCAATGAAGTCAATGGGCATCAAACAAAAAATTTCCAAGCAAATTGTTTTGATGTGAGTGAAATTTTTTCGATGCACACAGCATTTTTTTTTGCTCCAAATTCATTAATTTTTCTTTTTCCAGGGCAAATTTTTGCTGCAGTTTTGGAAAATACATGGCTGCCAAAAAAATCGCCCATCACTAGTAACAATTATGAATTTCAATGTTAATATTTTATGTAGAAAAAAGTAAATTTTACATAATGAAAGAAAGTACCATTCAAGTAATTCAAGTTCTTTGTTAATGTAATTAATATTAAAGAAGTATCTTACTTAAAATTTCATGCACGGTTTATCCAGACTGTACAAACCAGTGGAAAGACCTCTCTTTCTCTCTGCCAGCCAAGACTCCATTTTCATGAATGGGGTTCATTTACTAAAGACCTAAAAATAAAATGTAATGTTCATCTTCTCAACATCAAAATTTGCCAGAAACAAGTATGCTAAATGTTGGCACATTATTTTCTATATTGGTACATATTTGTCTCTTTAGTGCAAAGTGGGAAACTTTGGATATTCACCAATTTAGGAAAAACACAGATGCGTATTTACACCAAGTTAGGATTTTTTCTAGATTTAACTTAAAACACAGTGAAAAAATACAGACTTGAATACACGCATCAGTATTTTCGGGGACCCTAATAGAATTCATATAAGAATTGATATATTTTGTTTCCTTGCGGCCTTGAAAATTAGTAAATCATCCTTCCGAATTTCACCATGTTTAGACTGGCAAACTGCCATTATAAATCCACTAATGCATCCTATTCTCATCCTCCATATCTTGCTGCACACATCCTCTATATCTTGCTAATATACCACATATGTCCTTTCATGGGGAAATACCCTGGCTAATGTACACGGAAAATGTATGCCAGCAAAATGTTGTCACATTATAAGTGCAATACTTTTTGCTTTTAAGTCAACATGCAATTTCGCCACAAAATTACACTGTATTGATGCAAACTATTTTTTACCCACGATCAACCAACATTCAGATGTAAAGAGAGTTGGGGAACAACGCAAGCATGAAAAATGTTCCCTTGGTGGTGCAAAATAAGTTCTGTGATTGGCCATTTGGCCTCTATACAAGAGGCTCTGTTTGGCAGAACACCTGACTTTTATGCAGCTAAAGTCAGTGATTAAAAAATTAGCTCCTGCTTTGAGGCCACTGGGAGCAACATCCAAGGGGTTGGTGAGCAATATGTTGCTAACAAGCCACTGATTGGGGATCACTGCTCTAAAAGGTATTATAAAAGAAGTGCGCATGGTATTGTGGGAAACAGACTACTGGCTAAATGAGAGTTGAATATTCTGAAATTGGAGTGTATTTACTAAAGTATGCCATTGCAACCATAATGTGAAGAAATATTACTGGAATAATTGTTTTTAACATTTAACATCAGAGTATCTTTCCTATGCAGTTCCTATGGAAAACATAAGTTGTTGAATTAATGCCATAAAGCATCTTTATCACAGCATTTTTCTGGGGGACTTGATTTTAAATGCACTTCAAACTTATAATGCTCACATAGTGTAGGACTCACGTTCAATGAGGGGCCTTGACATGGCACGTGAGCTTCCATATTTTGGCCAAAGTGTGGTACTAATACTTCATTTTTTTGTAGTAATTATTTTTAAAGGCAAACTGTGCGCTGGCAAATTTTCTCTTTGTGTACAAATCGTTTATAGTAGCTGGTCAACTCCCGAATGTGGGTTAGACCGAGCACTGGCACAATGGTGTTTATAGCAGCTGGTCAACGCCACAGCATGAGTTAGCCAGAGTGCTGGCAATTCTTTCTGTGTTTGTGCCAGTATAGATCTGGCAAAATTAATTTTGGTGAAAATACACATTGGCTTTCTTAATAGATTTGTGTTTTTTCAAAGTTTCACAGTGGTGTAATTTTGCCTGGTGTAAAGACACAAATAATTGTCAATGAAAAGTTGATATGCCAAAATATTTCACTCGTGTTTTATTGAATTGTTGACGACTTGACAAGTAATTTTCCTTTTTGGCAAAATCCAGTCAGACTTGATATTTTGCTCTTAAGTAAATATGCCCCATAGTTTCAAAGATACGTTTAGGGCCGGATGTTCAGCTTTTAAGAAAAATAGAAAAAACACACATTTTTAAAGATTTGTGGAACAAATAGAAATTGGATTGTTAGTAAATGGGCCTAAGGGATGGTTATCCAAATTACAAAAAGTTACCTCACCCAGAACACGCCTGGTCCAGGTACCCTTTATATACCTGGAAAAAGAGGCAACATTGCAGGTTTTGCCAAGCTTAAATAAAAACCAGTAAAAAACAATTATTGAGGAAGCAGACCCCACAGTCTGGGCCTACCCTGCGCCTGTGAGGTCTGCTTCCTATATAGCTAATAAGAAAATCCCCTCCTCCCCAGCCACTCTCTTACCGGTGAGGAAGGGGACACATTTGGGTTGGGATGTGGGCGGAGTTGGGGCAGGACGTTGGTGAGTCAGGGTGGGGCATGGGCGGGATGGTGGCAGGGCAGGAAGTGGGCAGGAGGATGGGAAGCGGAGTGCGCACTTTAGTTACCCGGCGCACTTTAGTTACGCCACAGGTCATTCATATATAGCAGCTATTTCCCTTTTGTGGGCTGAAGGAATACTGCAGCATTTTTCTGCATGCATGTGAAGCAAAAATATCCTGTTTACACATACTGTATAAGCTTAGCGTTCCATCTAATTAAGTCCTATTATTGATTCTATTATATCATGTTAGTAGCTATTTAAGTGTATTGCTTGCAGCTGTGTTTCTGATATTATTGCAGATTTGATTTATAGAATAACTCTGACCTTTACTTTTTTAATCAGTGAACCAGAGTCGGTAATTCTTAAGATGTTGCTTAATTTATTGCTTATACTTTTTCTCAAGTAATGCATCATCTGAGTTGCAAAATATGCATGCATTACCATATACAATTAGAGCACATTGACCTTGAAATAGGTGATAGTGATAGATAGATAGATAGATAGATAGATAGATAGATAGATAGATAGATAGATAGATAGATGATAGATAGATAGATAGATAGATAGATAGATAGATAGATAGATAGATAGATAGATAGATAGATAGATAGATAGATAGAGAGATACAGTATATAGATATATTTGATAACCGAATGATAGACTACTGTGAACGGATACAGGTACAGCTTTTTGTGCTGCTTTTGCAAAAATTACATGATTAGTTACTTTCACAAAGAAGGATACATCACAATCATGTTGACAGGAGGAGGGAAGGAGATGTAATCGTGCGTGCTAAAATAATTATAGCAGATCATGATGCTATGATAAAATAAAATTAATAGAAAGCAGAAAAGGAAAACACAGCATATCATATCTATCACATCTAAGGTATCTATCTAAAGTTGTCTCCCATTCTATCTTGCATCTGTTTATATTCTCGATAGCTCTGTATTCAGTAATAAAGGTAAAATGTTATGCATTTGTAGTCTAAATTTGGCTTGTACTTTTACCATTAATTGTTTTTAAGCCAATAATGCATGCAGGGATTTGCTCATTTAGCCAGGCTGACAAAGGAACAACCTGGACAAATCCAGATGGTCTGTTTGGAATAGAATCTGATCACCCTGTGTGCTTGCACAGTGATAATGCCCACAGACAGGAGCCAATGCAGATTTTTCACACAAGAGTAAGGTGATTGTTTTGGCCTTTTATTCATCTGCCAGTTAAGTCAAGAAAGCCCAAACTGACAGTTTTCATTGGATGCTTTTAAATGAACCCTCTGACAGGATCTGGGGGGTACATGTATTTAAAAAAACATTGCTGTTGGCAAGAAAACCGTTAGCAGCAGCTGTATCCAACAAATGATTGTCCTGCTTGAAAAAAAGTATAGCTGCATGGCTAGAAAGCAGAATTCTACCTTGTTATCATTTCGCATTGCTATGCTCTGCAATCTTAGGCGTTAACTTAAAGGGATACTGTCATGGG
Source organism: Xenopus petersii (assembly GCA_038501925.1). Classification (NCBI taxonomy): domain Eukaryota; kingdom Metazoa; phylum Chordata; class Amphibia; order Anura; family Pipidae; genus Xenopus; species Xenopus petersii. The sequence continues at coordinate 39,415,524 of CM076679.1, read as the reverse complement.
AATTTTTTTTTTTTTTAATGAATCAGTTAATAGAGCTGCTCCAGCAGAATTCTGCACTGAAATCCATTTCTCAAAAGATCAAACATATTTTTTTATATTCAATTTTGAAATCTGACATGGGGCTAGACATATTGTCAATTTCCCAGCTGCCCCAAGTCATGTGACTTGTGCTCTAATAAACTTCAATCACTCTTTACTGCTGTACTGCAAGTTAGAGTGATATCACCCCCCTCCCTTTTTCCCCCCAGCAGCCAAACAAAAGAACAATGGGAAGGTAACCAGATAACAGCTCCCTAACACAAGATAACAGCTGCCTGGTAGATCTAAGAACAATACTCAATAGTAGTGATGGGCGAATTTATTTGCCAGGCGCGAATTCGCGGAAAATTTGCGTGATTCGCCGCCAGCGAATAAATTCGCGAAACGCCCTCGAAAATTCTGGGAAAAAAATTGCCGGCGTCAAAAAATTTTTTTCCGAAAAAACGGACGCCAGCGTCAAAAACGGGCGCCGGCGTAGAAAAAACGGGCGCTGGCGTCAAAATCGGGCGCCGGCGTCAAAAACAAGACGCCGGCGCCGTTTCACTAATTTTTCGCCGTTTCGCGAATTTCACGCGAAATTCGCAAATTTTTCGGCAAAACGCCGCAAATTCGCCCATCACTGCTCAATAGTAAAAACCTGAGACACATTCAATTACATTGAAAAGGAAAAACAGCAGCCTGCCAGAAAGCATTTCTCTCCTAAAGTGCAGGCACAAGTCACATGAATGGGGCAGCTGGGAAATTGACAAATTGTCTAGCCCCATGTCAGATTTCAAAATTGAATATAAAAAAATCTGTTTGCTCTTTTGAGAAATGCATTTCAGTGCAGAATTCTGCTGGAGTAGCACTATTAATTGATGCATTTTGAAAAAAAACATGTTTTCCAATGACAGGATCACTTTAAGAAAACTACAAATATGTTGCTGAAATGGAATTAGAGAAAGATGGAACTAAATATGGAGAAAGCCATTATATTAGTGCACAAGCAAGTATTTCAACTATAAAAGACAGTGCATAATTTGGGCTTATTGCTTTAAAGGGCAAGTCAATCCCAATATAAAAATTTGCCTAATTAAAAAAAATAAAAATTCTAAGCAACATTGCAATATACTGTCCATTCATTACACATTTTCTATGGTTTTTAAGTTATTTGTATATGTATGGGGGTTCTTCGCAGTCAGGACAGTGAGGTTGTGGAATGCACTGCCGGGTTATGTTGTGATGGCTGATTCAGTTAATGCCTTTAAGAATGGCATGGATGATTTTTTGGACAGACATAATATCAAAGGCTATTCTGATACTAAGCTCTATAGTTAGTATAGCTATGGGTATATATAATTTAATTAAAAGTAACATAGTAACATAGTAACATAGTAAGTAAGGTTGAAAAAAGACACATGTCCATCGAGTTCAACCCTTTTTTTTTTTTTTTTTTATTAACTACCTATCTGCCAGTTGATCCAGAGGAAGGCAAAAAACCGATCTGAAGCCTCTCCAATTTGCCTTAGAGGGGGAAAAATTCCTTCCTGACTCCAAAATGGCAATCGGACTAGTCCCTGGATCAACTTGGACTATGAGCTGTTTCCCATAACCCTGTATTCCCTTACTTGCTAAAAAGCCATCCAACCCCTTCTTAAAGCTATCTAATGTATCAGCCTGTACAACTGATTCAGGGAGAGAATTCCACATCTTCACAGCTCTCACTGTAAAAAAACCTTTCCGAATATTTAGGCGGAACCTCTTTTCTTTTAATCGGAATGGGAGACCTTGTGTCAGCTGGAAAGACCTACTGGTAAATAAAGCATTAGAGAGATTATTATATGATCCCCTTATATATTTATACATAGTTATCATATCACCCCTTAAGTGTCTCTTCTCCAGGGTGAACATCCCCAATTTGGCCTGTCTTTCCTCATAGCTAAGATTTTCCATACCTTTTACCAGCTTAGTTGCCCTTCTCTGTACCCTCTCTAATACAATAATGTCCAGTTTGAGTGATGGAGACCAAAACTGTACGGCATATTCTAGATGAGGCCTTACAAGTGCTCTATACAGTGGAAGAATGACCCCCTCTTCCCTTGACTCTATGCCCCTTTTAATACAGCTCAAGACCTTATTTGCCCTTGATGCTGCTGACTGGCATTGCTTGCTACAGGCAAGTTTATCATCTACAAGGACTCCAAGGTCCTTTTCCATAATGGATTTGCCTAGTGCAGTCCCATTAAGGGTATAAGTGGCTTGGATATTTTTACATCCCAGGTGCATGACTTTACATTTATCAACATTGAATCTCATTTGCCACTTGGCTGCCCAGATTGCCAGTTTGTCAAGATCATGTTGCAAGGATGCCACATCCTGGATGGAATTAATTGGGCTGGATAATTTTGTGTCATCTGCAAACACTGATACATTACTTACAACACCCTCCCCTAAGTCATTAATGAACAAGTTAAATAAAAGTGGACCCAATACTGAGCCCTGGGGGACCCCACTAAGAACCTTACTCCAAGTAGAGAATGTCCCATTAACAACTACCCTCTGTACCCGATCCTGTAGCCAGTTTCCTATCCATGTGCAAATGACTTCATTAAGCCCAACAGACCTTAGTTTAGAAAGCAGTCATTTGTGGGGCACAGTATCAAACGCTTTGGCGAAATCCAAATAGATCACATCTACTGCCCCCCCACTATCCAGAATCTTACTTACCACATCATAAAATGCAATCAAATCCGTCTGACATGACCTATCCTTCATAAAGCCATGCTGATTGTTGCTCATAATGCCATTCATTAGGACAACATTTTGAATGTGAACCCTTAACAAGCCTTCAAATAATTTGCCCACCACAGATGTCAAGCTTACTGGCCTATAATTGCCAGGCTGAGATCGTAATCCCTTTTTAAATATTGGAATAACATCAGCTTTTCTCCAATCCATAGGCACCATACCAGATGACAGTGAATCTGAGAAAATCAGAAATAAGGGCTGGTCTAAAACTGAACTAAGCTCTCTTAGAACCCGGGGGTGTATGCCATCAGGCCCTGGAGCCTTGTTTACATTAATTTGTATTAAAGCTTTTTGAATCATATCCTGAGTCAGCCACTGACTAGATTGAGCTGAACCATTCGTGCAGTTATTAAGTGAGCCTGTGAACCCAGACTCCTCTATTGTATACACTGAAGAAAAGAACTGATTTAACACATTTGCCTTATCTGTATCTGTTACAACCATACTGGTACCATTATTTAATGGAGCAACACCTGCATCTTTTTACTATTAATATATTTAAAAAACTTTTTAGGGTTAGTTTTCACCTCCACCGCAATTAACTCTTCATTTCTTTTCTTAGCCTTCCGGATTGCTGATTTACAACATTTATTACAGTGTTTATATTCATTAAATGCAGCTTCTGTCCCTACAGATTTGTAGTTTTTAAATGCCTTTCTCTTCTGTCCCATTAACTTCTTTACTTCTGTATTAAGCCACACAGGATGATTCTTAGAGCTTTCTACGTTTAGTCCTTAAGGGAATAAATTGAGAACAGTAATGATTTAATATCATTTTAAAGGACAACCATTTCTGTTCTGTGTTTTTAGCTGAAAACCTAATGCCCCAATCAATGCTCTGTAGGGCAGCCCTCAAGGCACTAAAATTAGCTTTTGCAAAATTCATGGTTTTTGTTGCCCCACTATATTTTTGTTTTTTGCACCAGACATTAAAAGATATAACCTTATGGTCACTATTACCCAGGGGTTCAATGACTTGCACATTTGCTATAAGTTCTGGGTCATTTGAGATCACTAAATCAAGAATAGCATTTTTTCTGGTAGGCTCCTCAACAACCTGTGCTAAAAAATTGTCGTGCAATAAGTTTATAAACTTGTTCCCATTAACTGATCTAGCAGTACCGTTGCTCCAGTCAATATCTGGGTAATTAAAATCCCCCATTATCATTACTTTACCTAAACTAATAGCCTTTTCTATTTGCATTAGGAGCTTTGTCTCTTCCTCCTCACTTACATTAGGGTGTCTATAGCATACGCCTACAATTAATTTGCTGGATTCTTTACAATTGGTGAAGAACTCCACCCATACAACTTCTGCCCCCTCATTTTCTAACATAACCTCCTCCTTTATATGAGCTTTTAAATCCTGCCTAACATACAGACATACCCCTCCTCCTTTTCTATTGCCTCTGTCCCTCCGAAACAAAGTATAGCCACTGATATTTACTGCCCAGTCATGCGACTCATTCAGCCATGTTTCGGCCACACCAATCACATCATATTTTCCTTCCATCACCAGCAGCTCCAGCTCTCCCATTTTACCAGCCAGACTTCTTGCATTTGTAAACATACATTTAATACTGGCACCATATTGAACATATGACATGTGGTCCTCCCTCTCCTTAACAGTATCCCCAGCCAAATCTCCTCCCCCATTTTCCCTTTCTTTGCCCACTATCTCATCTAACCTGTCTACCACTGAATCTTTTACTGAACCCTCCCCCCCACACCTAGTTTAAAATCTCCTCCAACCCTCTAGCCATCTTCTCTCCCAAAACAGCTGCCCCATCATCATTGAGGTGCAGCCCATCCCTAGCAAAGAGACTGTAGCCGACTGAAAAATCAGCCCAGTTCTCCAAAAACCCAAAACCCTCCTCCCTACACCAATCTTTCAGCCACGCATTAATCTCCCTACGCTCCCGCTGTCTTCTTAGCGTTGCTCGTGGCTCAGGTAATATCTCTGAGAAAATTACCTTGGAAGTCCCCGCCCTCAGCTTTGAACCTAGTTTTTTAAAATCATTTTTGAGGACTTCACCACCTCCTCTAACTTTGTCATTGGTACCTATGTGTACCAAGACCGCTGGGTCTTCCCCAGCCCCTCCCAATAATCTGTCCACTCGTTCCACCACATGCCGAACCCTAGCACCAGGCAAGCAGCAGACTGTTCGGCATGTAGGGGCCTTGCGACAGATTACCCTATCCACCTTTCTAATGATTGAATCCCCTATAACTAGAACCTGCCTTTCCTTCCTTGCACTTCCCCCACCACCCGTATTAGAGCCACTGCCTCCCGGGGTGCTCCGAGAGTCAGCCTGCTCCATACATGCCAGTTCGGAGTTTTCCTCCCCAGCATCTTCAGCCAAAACGGCGAATTTGCTGTTTTGGACAAACTGTGGACCAGCCCCCCTACTCTTCTGTCCCCTACTTCCCCTCTTGACTGTCACAAACCTTCCTCCCTCATTAGCCTCCACTGCCCCATCTCCTCCCCCCGCTCCACTAGCCCCTGCCAGTGGTTGCTCTGCGAGCCTCCTGTCATTCCCCTCGTTTGCCGATGCTCTCAGTGCTGCAAGTTCACCCCTTAGAGTCTGCAGCTCAGATTCCAAGATGAAAACCCACCGACATCTCTCACATGTAAATACTGCATGGAACTGCTGCTCCAACACCACATACATGTGACAAGACACACACTGAGTAATAAGTAATCACAATGCTTTAGGTGATATCCTTGCAGCGTTTGTATCAATGTGTATCAGCTCTCAAACAGGGTGCCTGACTCCGCCAAGTCAGGGAATCTCACAGATCAATGAATAAAGCTTACCCTGGAGAACCTTCAAACAATTGTTTTGTTTATTTCAATATACACAACATGTTTCGAGTCCAAGGACTCTTCATCAGGTGCTTATAAGCATGTTGTGTATATTGAAACACACTGAGTAATACCAGCAAACCCACTCATATTTACACTGGGTACTTACAGTCTCCCAAATGTAATTCCTCACCAACGCCTTTTCAGTTTTAAACGCCTTAAGGTTTTTAACGCTGCTTAACACTTAATTCACATGCAACACTTAATTCACATGCAACACTCGCTAAGCAGCTCCCACACTCGCTTTGCCTTCACAAGTGTAAGGTTTCAACCAGAGCACACAAAGCCTGTTCAGAATTTACCTGATTAACCCCTCCCCCTTAATTAGAAGAAAGAGGGAAAGGAGAAGAAAAAAAAATGCTAAATAAATAAAAACCCTTATTAACTTTTTTTTTATGTTCCCCTTAGACCTCTAAAGCTAAAACACAAAAAGAAAGTAAATGCTCTTAATGTATCAAATAGTTTACCCCAAAGAGAGAAAAGAAAAAGCTGTTTGTCTCAGTCAGATAACTCACAGAACACACAGCAGTCAGTTATTTGCACTTACTCCCTCCTTGCACCCAGCACTCCCAGCATGCACAGCAAACACCAACGCCTTAAGGTTTTTAACGCTGCTTAACACTTAATTCACATGCAACACTTTGATCACATGCAACACTCGCTAAGCAGCTCCCACACTCGCTTTGCCTTCACAAGTGTAAGGGGTGTATGTATGGATGCTGGGTTTTCATTTGGAGGGGTTGAACTTGATGGACTTTGTCTTTTTTCAACCCAAGTTAACTATCTAACTATGTATTATCTATCTATCTATCTACTGTATCTATCTATCTACTGTATCTATCTACTCTATCTATCTATATATCTATCTATCTGTCTATCTATCTATCTATCTATCTATCTATCTATCTATCTATCTATCTATCTATCTATCTATCTATCTATCTATCTATCTATCTATCTATCTATCTATCTATCTATCTATCTATCTATCTATCTGCCTATCTGCCTATTGATCTGTCTGTCTGTCTGTCTGTCTGTCTATCTATCTATCTATCTCTCTATCCCCAAAAGACAGAAAAAATGCTATCTATCTATCTATCTATCTATCTATCTATCTATCTATCTATCTATCTATCTATCTATCTCTCTATCTCTCTATCTATCGTATCTATCTATCGTATCTATCTATCTATCATCTATCTATCTATCTATCCCCAAAAGACAGAAAAAATGCTACGAGGACAGATAAGAACCAGAGTCGAGTGTGAGATAATTATAACATGTACAATATCTTAATGATGACCTGCAGATATAATTATCCTATAAGAGCTCAAGGGAGAGAAGGGAATGAAAATAATTCAGAAATATTCATTAGCTCAAATTAATTTAATTAGATATAGTATAAAAACATAACTTTGAAATACAGGAAGATACTGTATTAAATATGTATTTAAAAAAATTGCATGGAAAACAGTACTGTGTATATTGTGCAAATGTAATTACTACCGTATATACTCGCGTGTAAGCCGAGTTTTTCAGCACTCAAAATGTGCTGAAAAAGTCTTCCTCGGCTTATACGCGAGTCAGCGATAAAAAACACACATCCATACCGAACATACACAGACGGTCTACAATGCTGGACTGCCAGCTACCGGCACTGCAGTCATACTTTAACCCTGAGCAGATAACCCCCAGGAAACCGAGCAGATAAAACTGCGTCCTGCTTCTCACCTCAGTGACCGGATGCAGCCGTTTGGATTTCACCGGATCTGGAGCTGGATTTCTGTGTGCACCGCTGAGCTTGTGCAAGCACATACAAGTCCCACGCGCATGGACCGGTGTGCGCGCCTTAACCTCCTTCATAACCTTTACCGACATGCTGGCTCCTGTGTCCCCCGCAGCCTGGGCCTACGAACTGAGTGCTACTGGGATCAAACCAGGTAAGAGAGGGCGCGCAGCAAAGTCCTACGACTGGGACTTTTTCTTTCCAAACAGCTTAAAGCAATGTGGCGGTAGAAACATCCACTACAGGCTGTGGATCCTCCCTCACTTGCAGGCCCCAGCAACCCTCCAGGCTTACCCTGTCACCCAACCTGGGTGTGTGCGCCCCTCCAGTTATTGTTGCACTTGTTGTACCTGCTTCCCTGTATTGTGCATTTCCTAAAGTGCAGCTGGAAGTCTGGCCCTGCATTAAAATATGTTATCAGAGTTTGACACAGACCAGTGCATGCTTTCTGCCTCCTCTGTGCCTTGTCATTATTGTGTGGGGAGTGTGTGTGTGTGTATAGTATATGTGTGTGTCTGTGTATGATGGTGTGGGTAGAAAAAATGTCTGTAATATAAATCCACTGGGGGGGGACAAATTTTCAGTGATTTAGCTGTAGTGATTGCAGCATAAAGGGTTATAAATGGAAACTTTCTGTTAATAAAAGGAATGAAGTGTAGTTTAATTTTGCCAAAAATTACTGTCTATACCTGATTGTCTAACGGTCTTACTTGTGTCTAGGCTTATACGCGAGTCAATACGTTTTCCCAGTTTTCGTAAGTAAAATTAGGTACCTCGGCTTATACACGGGTCGGCTTATACACGAGTATATACGGTACTAACATTACATTACAACTACTGCATGAATAATTAGACTTAATAATGACCACATGGTTGCCCATATATTATATAGTACTCTCAAGAAGGATATTAATGAGCTGAAGAGTGCAGAGATGTGAAACTAGATGGAATGGAAGGGATGGAAGAAGTATTCTATGAGAAAGACCACCAAGGTTGTATGTTCCTGGAAAAAAAGGCACCTTTTATTTGATGCATCAGAGGTGGATATTCGCAGTGAGGTTGTGAAATGATGTGCGATGTGATGATGGCAGTTTCTACTAATACTTTACCATTAGTGATGGACAAATCTGACCCATTTCGCTTTGCCAAAAATTCACAAAACAGCAACAAATTAGCCATATGTATTAAAGTCTTTGGGCGACAATTCTTTTCTAACGCATGATAACTTCTTTCACCCATTAGAGTCTATGGGCATCTTTTTTGTGGCCAAATCTGGTAAAAAAAAATTCGCTCATCACTACTTCCAAGGCTATTAACATTGTAAGATCTACAGCAACTTAGCATGGGTGGGGGGCAAAATAATGATGCAGCCTCACAAAACCTGGAATCAGAGAGGGCAATGGTGTAACTAGCTATTACTGGGCCCAATAGCAGATTATTTTTCAGGCCCCCAGGTTGACCAGTTTTAACAATATTTATTTAATTTGTATATGAATTAGGGCCTCAAAGGGCCCCTATACCTCCTGCCCCCCCCCCCCTCTGCAGCCGCAGTGTCTGCTCCCTCTGTAGTTACACCACTGAGTGAAGAAGATGTGACATGGTAATTTGGTGCTAAAGACAGCAGAAGAAAAACACAAACAGTGCTGCACTCTGCACCAGGCCCCAGACTTTAATCTTTTAAAGTATAGGGTGTATAAACCATTTCCCCATTCTGATCTGGTAGGTGCCTGGACCCTTAGAGCACAATTTTACACACCTCTGTATACTTGCCCTTGTTCCTGGGCCTAGGGTAAATGCCCCTTATTCATGGTTAAAATGTTTATGAAAATTAATTAAATGAAAGTATTACCATCAGGGTTGTGCTCTCCTGGAAAAAGGGAACATGATTACTATTTACAAGAACATTATAGACCGCAGGGAATCTATTTTGCCATGCAAAAGATCTCCTAAACAGAGACCACCTGTTTAGACTTCAGAGGCCATTTATTCATTTAATCAATTCGCACTGAGGTTTTTTAAAAAAATTAAATGACAATCGTGCTTTTAGTTGGAAAGCAATGAAAATGCATTCTATTATATCTAAAAGTTTATCTTGTAACCAACCTTTATTAATTTCCCCATTCCATAACAATTTACTGATACCCTTTTATTGTTTCCTGCTAACCAATAAACAGTAGATCTCTTACATCTTTCCCTTGATATGAAGTGGCTGGTTATCGTTCAAACTATCTTTATTTTTATAAACAAAACAAATAAGTTCTCCATTATGAAATGAATCATTGCCTGCCATCTAGTGGTTAATAAGATTGCTTTGATCTGGAATTGTTTCCCTCTCGTCTTATATCTCATCCAGTATGTCAAAGGGAACTTAATACTGTAGTATTATTGAAACCTTAATGTACTTGATGCTTGAACACACAAAGACATACAGTTCTGTTTTGTTAATAGCTAAATTGACCAGTTTCAAATCATACTGTAAAAGGGAAAGCAATATGTCCTGGAAACATTGTGTAACAAATACTATACATATACATATTTTGCAACAACCATTCCTCTTATGATTTAATTAGCAAACATATACTGTATGTACTGAATATTGTTGAAAGGTTTGCTAGCAAATTTTCATTACTAAGTTAAGACTTATAGTGATTAAAAAGCCATCACAAAAGACAATCAATTTCTTGGGTAACATGCATTTTACCAAAAAATAACAGTAGTAATGACATCAGACAGATCAAATAGCGCAATCTTCATTTGCTTGTGAAAGTTGTAGACTGGAGGTTCCAGTTCAGTATTTTTATGCACACAGAAAGCAAAGAATACACCTTTACAGACAGTATACACACACTGTATATAATCACTTGATTAAAATACATCTGTTTAAAATAATTCAATATGCATAAAAATACCAATCACGGAGATTGTTTGTTCATTGACTATTGCAACTGAAAATGCATCAGGTTTTCCTTGTCCCTGCTCTTATGATGATTGCCCTTAGGACCAGAACTAGGGTAGGCAGAAGGGGCATCTGCCTAGGGTGCAAAAAGAGGGGGGTCATTAGACAGGTACCTTTTGTAGAGTCTTCTGCCTACCCCTAGTTGGGTTTGGGTTTGCTAGCTCCCTCTGCTCCATTCTCCCTTCTTGTGCACAACATCACTGTGCATGAGCATAGATATTAGAGACAAGGCAGCCAATGTATACTAACCCTGGCCAGTAATACAGTGCAATAAGTGTGCAATAACACCAGACAGACCTTTAACACAGTCCAAAGTTTTTTTTGCATGACTGAGGTTAGCCAATGATGCAGAGAAAATGACAACTCAAAACATTAACTTTATATTATGTCAAGCACATCCCTTCCTCTGGGCACTCATTCTGGACTCTAATTCTGTTCTTCTTGCCATTTTAATGTCACCCCTGTCTTCTGTGATAACCCAGCCCTCACATTTTGTCTTTACTATTTCCAGGCCAAACCTTTCCTCTACCATTCTATGGTTTCTTTTGCTCTTCAATATTTTATCCATTCCCCTTTTTCAGCAGCACTGTGCTTCTACATTTTCATTGCTACTACTCCCCTCCTTCCCCTTTCTTTTATACATTGCTTCCACCACCTCTACTTAGTATGCTTCCCGTGCTCTCCCCATATCACATTTTTCATCTGATTTCTTCCTCTTACTCTCTCTCTCTCTTCTTTTATGTGCCCTTCACTGCACTCTCATATTCTACTTTTTACTTTTATCTCCTATAAATCTCTCTTATGCTTTTTCTTTGTCTCCTTCATAGCCACCATGCCATTCCATGCCATGACTATTTATGATCTCTCCTTCTTCGTTATATTCATTTATTGATCTTGTTACTATTTTCTCATTACTTGTACAGGTTTGGGATCCTATCTCCTAATGTTCTGTCTATTCTGCTCTCCCCCATCTGTCCCAGTCTACAACCAGGGGCAGATTAAGTCTATAAACTAGGGGCTCAGAGGGAACATCTAACTTTTTCAATTATTTTTCTTTTCTTAAAAGTATTTGTACTTAATATATTAGGTAGCCCAGACAAGGCAATGCTCGTGCATGCATGGTGTGCATCTGGAGCTCTCTCCCAGAACGTATGCATGTGCCTTGCCTTGTTTGACTGTCTATTCTTCTTCTAACAGGTACTGACAATGCACCCGTCTTGACCAGTCCCAGGTCCAGCAGTGCAGATACAAATAAATATAAAATAAACTACAATTAATAATTCAAAAATGCTAGATCATAGACCCCTTATGTCTCCAGGTGCACCCTTATTAATTATTATGTATTTCTAAACATTTGAGAGTGGGAGTAGCCTAAAAGGTAGAAAGTGTAGCCTAAGGGCCTCATATCTCATTAATCCACCACTGTCTATAACCCTACATTTACTGAGTCAGCACAAAATGTACAGGCTGCTAACAGTGCACCACCTCCACCCAAGCACCAGAGAACCACATTTGTCCATTGACTGGCCTAGTCAATGTGAATATCCCTGCTCTCTGATAGTTAACAGCTGTTTCCAGCCTTCTACAATATATAACATTAAGACATTATTTATTGTAACAAGCCAAGAAAATTATAACTATAAAACAAATATAACGTCAGATCATTAGTTATTCAATATTGTTATTTCCTTTTTCTCTTGTCTAAAGTCTAAACATGCATTTGAATTTTTGCTGTACTGATGTAATGAGACTGAGATTGAGACAGCAAAAATTACCATATTGTAAATCACAGAGGGACTGACACTTTTAATTTAGGGATTATGTCAATCACATACAGTTATATGAACTAATCACAGGAACTAATTAAAAGCCTTTGCTAAAAAATGAAATAAAAGAAACATCTGTGAATAAGGCAAACTAATTATTCTGTGGAATTCAAGAAATAGCTACAATGTTTTGTAGCATTTTATACAGTGGAGATAAAAAAAAAATATTTTCTTCACTTGGAACAAACTCCATTGAACTAAAGTGAGAAAACTGAAATAATATTACAGGTATGGGACCTAGGGAATCTGGAATGTTTGAGGGGTTTTTACTTTTTCTCTGAACCTGGGTTTTTCTGGCCATACCTTAGATCTACTTAAAAAATATTAAAACATTAAATTAACCCAGTAGTATTGTTCTGCCACCAATATGGATTCTAGCAGCTTAGTTAGGATAAAGTATAATGTACTGTTTTATTATCATAAAAACTATAAAAATTTTCAAATTATTTGCTTAAAATAAAGAAGATAGCCTTTCCGTAAACCAGCACTTTCTGGAACAGGGTTGCCAGATAATAAATACCACAACTGTAACAATCGTTTTATATTCTCGTTTTACTTTCCAACTGAATTACAGGAAAAATATATGAAACTACTTAAAAGATTATGAAACAAAATAAGACAAAGGGCCATATTTACCAAAGAGTGAAATAAGAGCCTGCCACAGATCACCAGAGTGAAATAGTTCTGCTGCTCTTTATTAATTGCTAAGGGATGTGTAGTAGCATATTTTTAGAGAGTACTGGGATTTCGCTCTGGCAGACTATGGCAAGTACTCTGTGATATATATTCCCCACAGTTGTGCAATATTTGTATACAAAGACAGGCTCTCAACATGGCACATCATCTTATTCCATGTTATTTTCTCTGCTTGGTAACATAGTAACATATTAAGTTAGGTTGAAAAAAGACACGCCCATCAAGTTCAACCTTTTTACTTTTTTTTAACCTGCCTATCTGCCAGTTGATCCAGAGGAAGGCATATTCTAGATGAGGCCTTACCAGTGCTCTATAAAGTGGAAGAATGAACCCCTCTTCCTGTGAATCGATGCCCTGTTTAATAATAATTTCATTTTTTGGTGTTACTGTTCCTTTAAGTAAAAGTAAAGAGGGCCACAATGTCATACTACTTTTGCACCCTGTCCACGTCCACATACTCATCTGCTGTATTCTTAATATTCTATGGGGGTTATGTAAGTAAAGGCACTAAGTTTGCCATGGGGCAGCAACCTATAGCAACCAATCAGTAGGTAGAATTTACTGATCACCTATTTAAAAGCAAGCATCCCATTAGTTGCTATGAGTTATATATATATAAACAATAACAAACAAGGGAAAGTTGTGCTCACCACTATTTTTTAAAAACATTAGGCGGGGGTGCAATGAGGCTGTGACCACAGAATACATATAGATAAATGCTCCCACCCTTCCCAGCTATAGTCAGGTGATCCCACTGGTGTCTAATAAAAGGGCAGCCAAGTTTGGGAGTTTTACTTTGAAAGCAGCTAACATTGCTATATATATATATATATATATATATATATATATATATATATATATATATATATATATATATATATATATATATATATAGCAATATAGAAAATACCCACGCTCTGTCTCAGGTTTTCACTTCCCAGGTGCTTGGACAAATCAATGTATGTAAATGTTCAAAAGGAACCAGCACACGGTTTCTTCAAGAATGCAAAACATATTTATTCAAACATCACTGTGCTTCCAACGTTTCGCCCCCCATTAGGGTCCTTATGAAGGGTGAAGGCCCCGGGATGAGGGCCCAAACTTTGGAAGCACAGTGATGTTTAAATAAATATTTTTTTGCACATATATATATATATATATATATATATATATATATATATATATATATATATATATATATATATATATATCAATAAAGACTTAATGAGGTAAAACAATTAGAAATATAAGACAAAAATCAATATGCTAATTCAAGTTGGGTAAACACCCATGTATGTAAAGTATGAAGAATTCCATTATTTCATGCTTCTTAGTAGAAAAAGAGTTTCCAAAGCTACTATATCTTCTGGTACTTTTATGATGGGTAATAAAAACAAAAACTTGCTTTGGTTTTCATCATACAAATGTATTGCTATGTATACTGGCAAACTCAGTTTGAGTACCATGTTGTTACTTTATAAATAGAAGAAGGTAGCAACAGCTGTGAAGCTGTGGAATTTTTTCCCATTGTAAACTGCAGAAAAGCTCTGGTTTGTACTGTGCCCACAGGAACACACCAAGTGATGTATAACATTAATGGTGACAGAGTTGGTGAAGTTACCAATAGTATTACACAGGGGTAGGCACATTTATCAAGGGTCAAATTTTGAAATTTGAAATTTAAACTCCCATAAATTCTAAATTCAACTCAAATTTATTAATATAATCACATTTTTTAAACTTAAATTTAAATGACCCAAAAACTTGAATTGGATTTGATTCAAATTATATATATAAAAACTCGATGTCAGGAAGGCTATAAATATCACCAAATTGATCCCTAGACCTCTACCATTGATTAACATTAATTCGGCAGATATTAGGTGGCGAATAGTCAAATTCGAGTTCATAAAGGGCATGATGCGAGTACGATAAATCTCGAAAATTCGAACTTGAATTGAAACTCTAATCGAGTTTGGATAACTCACAATTTGAATTTGAGAGTTGTGACCAAACAAAACATTTTGATTAAAATTTTCACTTTGACCCTTAATAAATCTGACGCTTAATCTGTCCCTCTGTGTAGTGTTTTACAGGTGTTACTCTTACACAATGCGCTGCTATATTTTTCCTTAATGAAATTACTAGATTATAGAGAGTTTTATGAAGGTTAACAATTGCTTTATCTCTTGTTATTTATTATTTCCAAGAAATAGTAACTAACTTTTACTGTCCTCGGGAAGTCACTCTTCTTTTATCAGAATTTCTCTCAGCTATGACTTTTGTGTTACGTGGAGTCTTGCAAAGAATATTTTTGTTGGAAAATTTGCTGTTGATTAACAAAGAGTGAAATGTAACTGAAATTCACTGGATTCAATGGAAAGGGAGAATTAAATTGAGGTTAAAGTGTTTTTAGTACACCAATTAGACCGCTCCCAGCTTATCCACCCACTGCTCCGCGTGCTCCTTGCTCTGTCCGCAGCATCCCCACCGCTTAAAGGCTTATTGCAGATCCCACAGGGATCTCACTCCTTGAATGGAGTGCCATCTTCATTTTGTTTGGTGTAAAGTGTTTTTAGCTCAGCAGCAGTTAAATTTCCTTTCCAGCAGGCTACAACTGTTCTTCATAGAAAACAGGTCTCTGTTGGTCTCCAATCCCATTGGTTGGCTTGAAAGTCAGTAAAAGAGATAATGTGGCAAAATTCAAGCATGAAATATTTGGAGTGGACAAAACCACAATTTTCACACAAAAAATAATACTGGGTGAAATAATATGCCCATCCTTATTGTTGATAACAATATATTTTTTATCCATCTCTAAAGGTGGCCATAGAAAAGATCTTTCCAAGAAAGCCCGATCGACGAGCCGACCGATATCCAAGTCTTCTGCCGATGTCGGTCGGCTCTTTTTCCACCATACACGCAACGAATATCGGACGAAAATTTGTTTCGTACGATATTATCTGTGCGTCTATGGCCACCTTAAATGGAACAGAAAGTGCCTTTTCAGTCTCCATTCTAATAAAATGAATGTAGCATATTACCCATATAGTAAAAACTGCAAAATAACTTTTAGTCTAGTAATAATGTGGCAAGTTCTTTCTTTATCTTTTCATAGTACTGTAACAAAATATGTGATGTCATTACCTAAACAATGAAAAAAGTCAAAAGTGTATACTGCACATTCAATAAAATTATAATTCAGTTGTGCTTTACAAGCATAGGATTAAGTATTGTATGCTCTCTCCAGCTGGACATATTTAGACCATTTAATCAGCAAAACTACAGATATGTCCCCAAGATTCTGTTTGGTTTTTCATTTTCTCATGAATGGAAATTATATCTCTTTATACCGTGTATTTGTTATGCTGTGCTTCATCAACATAATTCACAACTTGTACTGTCAGCAAACTGCCTTTTGAAAGTATTGAATACTGGCATAAAAATGAAAAGTTTCTTCAGCATAATGCAAGGCTAGAGTGTTGATTTTGTAAGTTCAGTTCTCTGTTAATATTAACCTAATCTTGCAAAAGTTATAGGTCGCTTAAATCATTCTTATAGCTCTCCTCAGGATCCATTTGTAATAAGATTCTGAATATTAATATATGTAATGTATACTCTTCCTCATCGAACAGAAGCTGAATCCCAGATTGCAGATACTAATTTACTATAAGACAAAATAATTCAATTTTATGATACAATATAAAAAGGTTCTGTATAGCTAAACCAGATGCCTTCATTCTGATAGACTATTTGGTTTACATATAAGTAGTGATGGGCGAATTTGCGGTGAATTCCCGCGATTCCCCCCCCCCGGTGAATAAATTAGAGAAACCGCCGTGAAAATTTGCCAGCAAAAATTCACCGGCGTCAAAAAATAATGGACGCCAGCGTCCGTTTTTTTTTTTAATGTCGGCGCATTTTCACCAGTGAATGTGCGCCGGCGTCTAAAAAACAGATGCCGGCATCAAAATCGAGACGCTGGCGCCGTTTTGCAAATTTTTCAGTGAAGCGAAATGCCCCAAATTCGTCCATCACTACATATAAGACGATATACCAGTGAACCAGTATGAGCTTAATTGCAATGATCTGAGACTTTATCCGAGATAGTGGATAAATCAAATTTTTTTTAAAAGATGGCACTGCATGCGTACTGGAGCCCGAGGACAGATGTACCGGGAGGTAAGGAAATGCATAGATCGCCCATTGCATCGGGCTCCGGTGCCCATGCGTGCAAGCACGGTCCCTGTTGCCTGATGTTCGCATGCCTCGCATGCGTCATGACGCTCACATTTGTCGCAGATCGGCATAGTGTCATCGTTGGGTGCAAGATTCGAATTTGCCACCAAATTCCCTTTAAAAGGCATTTTCCTTTCTGTAACAGTGTCCAAGCTGGCTTCTGTTTTCAGATCCTGCCTAAGCATTCTATTTTGACTCCTGCCTGTCTGACTCTGTTTCCTGCCGCCTGCCTTGACCTTTTTGCCCATTTAGTAAATATTAGTTAATATTGCAATACCTACTGCACCATTTTATGGTTCCATGATTCCAACATACACAAACCATAAAATCTATGTCTGCTAGTTTGAGACAGGATGGGCGTCCGCAGTTCTGAAGCAACACTTCTATATTATCAAATTTCTGGCACAGATTCATGAAAATTGTACCACTCAGGGAAACACAAATTTGAAGCACATATCTATCATGTGAAAAAATGTGCTTATCTCTACCACTTACAAAGATATGTTACTTTAACTTTTTTTCAGTGACATTCATGCTGTTTAGGTGTTTAGAACCAAAACAGGAACTAGATGAAAACAGAGGCAAGTCACGACCAGCTCCCAAAATCCAGAACAGCTGCTAGGCTCCTTGGCCTCGGCTCCGCTTCTGCCTGTAGCAGCCGCCTTTCACTTCGGGAGGAGCCCTCTGCTAATTAGGTGCCACCCAGATTTAATAAGAGAGGAGCCAAGCAAAAGTTCTGAACGAGCAAATGGGCACGGCCGTTATAAAGTCTTTGGATGGAAGTCACAGTTCTTGGAATAGGCAAGACATAGTCAGACAGGCCTGGGTCGGTGCGGGCAGAGTACTAGCAAGGTCAGGCAGGCCGGGTCGTGCATGCAGAGTTCAAATTAAGGTCAGGCAGGCAAGGGTCAATACCATTAGAATAGTCAGGCAGTCAAGGGCCAATACCTGTTAGAATCAGAATAGTCAGGCAGTCAAGTGTCAATACTGTTAGAATCTGAATAGTCAGGAAGGCAAGGGCCAGGATAATCAGAAGTCAGAGTATTCAGGCAGGCAAGGGTCAGATTTAGCAGAGTTCAGAATTTTCAGGCAGGCAAAGGTCAAAACAGGAATCAAACAATAGTAGAATTGCACCCAGATACTAACGAGTTAGACCTAACAACGGGCAATGAGTTTGTGCACAAAACCCCTTAAAATATATAAATTATACTCACCAAAACCTGGAAGTGCGTGCCGCAGGCACCATAGAGAAACCGGCAAGGGAGAGGAGCAGATCAATGCAGTTGGCCCCCTGCCGGCCCACTAGACAACTAGGGTGAGTCCTCACAAGGCAAGAACATAGAATGAATCCAGCACACGAAGTCTGCTCAAGGGTTATCACCCAAGTTTAATGTCAAGCCAAACAGAATACGTTTCGGGGGCGTACCCCTTCGTCAGGTGATCTGTGCCTCCCACTTCCACCATTAAATAAGCAAACACCTTTAATCACCACCCACATGGTAAGAAAATTTACATATCAATAAAAGATACAAAAAATTCAAAAAAATTCAAAAAATTCACAAAAATGCATCCTTGGATTATGATAAAAAGTCCAAAGTCCATCCAAAAATTATGAAGTTCATTATTCCAAATAAAGTCCAAATATCTGAATTTTTTTTTTAAAGAACATTCAATTCAAGCATGTATTGTTATAAGAGACTCATTTTACAATTTATAGAACATATTCAAATAAACAGTGTAGAAAAGAATTAATCATACCTTTCCTTTTCTAACGAAACAAAATATCAATTTAGGAGAATCTGTAGGAAGATGGAAACAAATTAACAAAAATAATCTCAAACCAATTAATACAATGTTACAGATAACATCTCAGGCTAAACTCCTCATTTAACCCTCTCGGTACTTGAGTTTGCAGCAGCCATATCCAATAAGCTTCACGTTGTGCCAATCTTATCTTTAAATTTTGGTTGGATGTATATATTTTCTCTAATACCTGCCATCTTAATTGCGATGTCCTATGGCCTGCTTCAAAAAAATGCTGGTATAAATAAGTTTCTTGTTTTTTCTTTTTTTCGCAAATTCCCTTGGTATCATCCTTTTTCAGTGTTTTAAAATTTCTTATAGCAGCCTTATGTTCGTTTAGCCTTATTTTTACTTGTCTACTCGTTTGGCCAATTTATGCCAAGCCACATGGGCACTTTAAGCAATAAATTACTCCCTGCGAGTTACAAGTAAAAAAAACCTTTCGTGCTGTGTTTTGTACCCTTCAAGGGATGTACCACATAATCCCCCTTAATAATGCCAGTACAATGGCCACAACCAAGGCAAGGAAAAGTACCCCTCCTATCAGTATGCTTTTTATGGACATTTTGCTCCTTCTTTTTAATGATATCACCAACATTTCTGCCACGTTTATATGAAAACACAGGGGGCAGCGTGCACAATTTACCCAATGTAACATCACTTTTTAAGATCTTCCAATGTTTTAAAATTGTTTTCCTTATATATTTTGCATTAATATCAAATGTTGAAATGAAAGGTATGCGTTTATCTTTATTAGTAGTTCTTATCTGTTTCTGTAAGAGTTTAGTTCGAGGTATCTTACTAACCTCTTCGCAAATTTTTAATAGGTTATTGTTATCATAACCCCTTATACGAAATTTTTCAATCATCTTTTCAGATTCACATTTATACAGTTCATCATCAGATTTAATTCTCCTAACCCTCATTAATTGACTTTTGGGTAAGCCATTAAAGAGGCTAGGGGCATGAAAACTGGTCGGACTCAATAAATTATTACGGTCAGTAGGTTTTATAAAAACTGTAGTTTTAAAACCATTATTCGATCGGCAAATATCCACATCTAAAAAATGTATGTTAGTAGGATGGTATTCAAGAGTAAATTTTAAAGTGCTATGTGCCGTATTTAAATATCCAAGGAATTCAACAATTTCTCCTTACCACCTTTCCAAAGAAAAAAATATCCTATGTTCCATGCACCGTGAACGTTGAAAGAGGGACCAGGTGTGCATCTGCATTTCGTTTTGTGGAAGTCCTCACAAGGCACCACGATGATTACTGGCTAGATTAGCTAGATTAGATCTATGGAGTTATACTTTGTCATGATGCTACTTCTTGAGCAGATTGGTCCTTGAGTGTCCTGAATGCATTGCTAGCACTTGGCATAGAATGTATACTTTGAAGAGTGTTGATACTTTGCTGTGCATATATATTATATAAACCTACCTTAAATGCAGATTGCGTGACACACCCATTTTCATTACCCCCATGCAAGGGCAGGGCTTCAGTAAACATTCAGATTCATATGCATTTGGTTTATGGTACTGTGATAAAGATAGCATTCAGCTTAGCGTTATGTTCTTTTTTTTTTTACAATTTGTAGACCATTTCATGCAAAAATTAAAGACTTTTTATTTTTTACAGTTTCTCTAAAACTCTGCTGATGCCTTTACAGATAAATCTCAGCTTGAGTCTGAAGATCGGTCCCTTGGTTCAATAACAATTTGAAAGTCTTTTAACCTGCAAAGGTTTTTTTTTTTTAAATCAGAGTTCGCATGCACGCAAATACCAATGTTTAATTTTACAAAGAGGTTTTTATCAACTTTTGTACACATCTTAATAATTGTACATCTGTTCTGTGCTGATAGCTCTTATAAAAACTAAAATATAAAATAATTGATACATAAAGAAAAGAAATTGATACAAATTATGCTTCCAAGAACCTTTTGTATAATTTGGTTATAACTTTATCAGCTTTGTCTATAAAATCAATAATCAATGAGGTATAAGCAAGTTTACATTATATTACATATAGGGGCACATTTACTTAGCTCGAGTGAAGGAATAGATTAAAAAATACTTTGAATTTCTAAGTATTTTTTTGGCTAATTAACCCTCGATATTCGTCCAATAGTAAATGTGCCCCATAATGTACAACATATTATTATTTTAGAGATATTATATCTCTGTTTATTAACAGGGGTATATTTTTCACATGTTTAAAGAAAAGATAAAACTTTAAGGTGGTCATAAGTGGCTCAACATCACTGCTTTAAATTTGATCAGTCTATAGGCCTGTATCCACAGTATTGATTTAATTATTTTAAGAAAATTGCATTTATGTAATTGGTTGTATCAGAGGATTTCATCAGAAATGGAAGGAGCCTTTATAACTTCTTACATTGACAGATTTTTGAGTTTAGACAGACCAATGAGTATTAGGCCATGTATAATTGTAAGAGGCATTTTTGATTAACTGACAATGCCCAAGGTTTGAAGTTTGGTTGTCAGTTAAGAGGTATAGGATATACAAATCTGTTTGTGGTAAAATGTATGAAATGAACAAGATCATTTTCTTTGTTTAATTAGTGTTGTTTAGTCTTGAAGCAATAACAGAAGGAGAAAACATATTTAATCAAATTCTGCTTTCTAGTTAAACCCCATGCGGTAAGCACCAGTGTAATGATAAGCAGGCAAAATAATGATAAATGTCAAAAAGAAATTGCATTCCATATTCAGTGAACAGTCTCTTTACCTCTCTCTGAGAATGAAATGAACAACCACCAAAATGGTACAAAAATTTACAGAAAACCTGCATGACTTCAACAGGTTTTAGCTAGAGTATTTTCAGATTCAGATTTTTAGCAGCTTTGGCACATAATAAATCTTGAAAAATTGAAGTTAATTCTGGTCAAGTTTCGATTTGTGTACGTATGTACTGGCAATCTGAATACAGCATTTCAGTAGGCTGTCAGGCTTCCTCAAAGCTCTGTCCTAGGCCTCTTATATTATTTCCTCTTTTAGTCAGCAAATCCATTCCTATGGTTTCCATAATACCGCTTATGATGGCACACAAATGTATCTCACCTCCCCTAATGCATGAATTTTAAACGTATGTCTTGTTACTCAGTGATTTCTAGCTGGATGCTAATGTTCTTCCCCTGCTCCAACAACCACAGTATTCTTCTCATAACCCTTGGGGGTTGAAATCCAATCAATTAATAAATAACTAATTTCACCTAAGGAGTATTTCTGAAAGTTTATAATCAATGATTCTAGTTTACAGGATTCAGCATGTCAGGTAATGAATACTGTAACTTTATTGGTTAGCCTAGCCCTACAGAAACTATCACCAAATTCCATAATAAATGCATCAACCAAGCTCATTCACCTTAGCAAGGCTATTTCCACTTTAAGATCAAATAAGATGATAGTCATTAAGAATGCAGACAAGGGGGGCTCAATGGTAGTATTAGATGCAGACTATTACAAAACGGAAGCTATGAGACAACTGAGTGATAGAGAGACCTACGAGCCCCTGGCACGTGACCCCACCAGTACTTTTAGTACTAGATTAAACTCAATTTTAGATTGGGCTAAGAATGAGTCAATTTTGACGGATAGAGAGTTTAAGTATTTAAACTGCCTGACCCCTGTTATCCCCATCTTTCACTGGTTGCCCAAAGTTCACAAATCGAAGGTTAATGTAAAAGGGAGACCCATAGTCTCTGGTATAGGGTCCCTGAATGAGCACTTGTCGGAGTATGTGGACAGTCTTCTTCTCCCCATGGTCTTTGAACTGCCTAGTTTTTTGAAAGACAGTTTAGATTGCATTAATAAATTACAGCAGGTAAGATGGAATACTTCCTTCACATGGATCACAATGGACGTAGCCTCACTGTACTCTTCCATTGAACACACGCGAGGCCTGACAGCGATTAAATTCTGGTTAGAGCATGTGAATTTGTATTCGGCTATATAAAATGAATTTTTACTAATGGCCTTACAATACCTCCTTAATAGTAATTATTTTATGTTCAATGGTTCCTACTATCTTCAGAAACGAGGGGCGGCTATGGGGGCACAATTTGCACCCTCATATGCCAACCTTTTTATGGGGCACTGGGAACGTCTTTTCATTTATTGGGAGCATAATCCGTTTCGATCCCATATAATTTATTTTTTCAGATACATCGATGATTTGATTTTGATCTGGGATGGCAATGATACGTCTGTGCGTGATTTTGTGAATTATTGCAATGAAACTGATTGGGGGATCTCCTTTACCAGCGAACATAACTCTACCACTATGTCTTTTTTAGATATTAAATTTAGTGTTGAGCATAACAGGATTTTGACAGATTTATTTCGTAAACCGATCACCAGAAATACCCTTTTGCATGCTGATAGCTGCCACCCCAGAAATGTGTTGCGGGGAGTACCGGTGGGCCAGTTCCTGCGGTTGCGCAGGATCTGTACCACATGGGATTCTTTTAACCAACAAGCTATGCAACTATGGGATAGGTTTATACAGCGTGGGTACAAATTTTGGGATGTCAAAAATGCCTATGATAGAGCTGTGGGTGCCAATCGCCATGATCTTTTGATACCAAGAAGTAATATACAGAGTAGATCAAGTGGGCACTCAAATTATAGTGAACATCCAATTCAGGCTAAACGTGATTGCCCACGTATTGTTACAACATATTCACACAAAAGTCCACAACTACGCAAGATAATTCAGAAGTACTGGAGTATTTTGGGCCAGGACCCCAAATTGAAAGGTATTTTGCCCACACAACCCAATTTTGCTTATAAGAGGGGACCTAGCCTTGGCTCTATTCTGTCTCCTAGCCTTTTTTACAGATACTGCTGTTTCTAGGCCCACACATTGGTTAACAACCAAAGGCTCTTATAGATGTGGCGGAACACGTTGCGGTGCTTGTCGGTATATGAGGCCAACTAAAACCTTTAAAGGTAGACGGGATCCTAAAATATATAATATACAGTTTTATGCTAATTGTGGTACCAGGAACATTGTTTATCTAATTACCTGTATTTGTGGTCTCCAGTACGTTGGTAAAACAACTCGACCTCTCAGGAAAAGCTTGTCGGAACATCTGGGCTGTGTAGCATGGCGTGATTGCAGTTCTGCAGTGGCCAAACATCTGATAGAATGTCATAATAGCGCCCTGTGTGTACATGCCCAGATTATAGATAGAGTGATGTCTGGGGTACGCAAGGGCAATTTGGATTTACCACTCCTTAGAAAAGAAGCAATGTGGATATATAGATTGGGTACTGTTTCTCCAAATGGGTTGAACAGGGAGTGGGAGTTAAATTGCTTCATTGACCATTAGTTGTGTCCTTTTCCGTTTTTTTGGATTTTTTCTTTGCTTCCCCCTTATATGTATGCATCCATTTATATATATTTTTTGTATTTAAATAGCAACTTTCTTTTTATATCTGTTCATTTGCATAGATGTGTATACATTTTGTATTTATCTATGTCTTGTTTTTCCCCCTTCTTTTTCAATAATGTTTTCTTTATGTTTCATTATATATATTTTTCATTATATATATATATATATATATATATATATATATTTTTTTTTTTTTTTTCGGATTTTTCAAGTTTTTTTCAACATTTATTATTTAAAAATAATGTGTTATATTAATGGATCTATATTCATACGGTAGTGGACTGCTCAAAGAGTTTACATTTCTGATATATGACAGATTTTTCTATTTGGTGCAAATGCACGTTAAGTGATTTTTATTCAGGTGTTTCCGTTTGATTTTAATGATATGTGTTATTTTAGTATGAGCCCGACTGAGGGCACTCATGCTTCTGATGAAGTGACACAATGGTCACGAAACGTGTCAAGCGCATATCCCCTGCCCGCTGGTGATTTTAATCTGCGTCTAATAAAGCATTTACAGTTTTAAACGCTGGTTCCCTGAGTGTCTACTGTTCCGGTGGAGTCCGTCTCTGAATTTTGCACCTTACCTTGTTTGCCATGCCTTGCTACTGCTACCATTCAGGATAAAGTACAAACTACTTATTCCAGTAACCTCTGTTGCAAACCGTATATTTTCACAAATTTTTCTTCAATACATCACTTAAGTTGTTCTGTTGTTCTGTCTAATCTATCAAAAGCTCACTCTTCGCATACACTTGTTTTAGATTGCAAGCTATTTTGGGCAGGGCCCTCTTTAACGCTTGTATTGATTGGTAGTTTTGCATATAACTCTTATGTTCAATGTACATGTATACAACCATTTATTGTGCATTGCTGCAGAATATTTTGGCACTAATAAATAAAAACTAACAACTACTTCTACTACTAATAATAATAATTCTAGACTTCTTTACAGCTCCAGACCTTTAAATTGTAAAGAAGATATCACAATACATTTCTTTCAAGAAGCTTCCACTATTTTAGCATTATCTTCTTGGTTCAATACCCTATGCAACATTGCTCACAATGCTGACTCCTGATCTTTTCCAACACCACGCCTTCAAGGAAATGTAATAAAAGTTGCAAAAAGTAAAGAAATTTGCACAAAAAATAATAAAAAAATAAATTTTAGATTGGATTAATCTTCATTACTGTTATTACACTGCAAATTGTAATTGTGTATTGCACACTATTAAGTGCTTGAAGGTCTAGTTCTTTTGGAGCAAAAATAACTTTTTCAGTAAGAAGTTTTATTACATTGACTGCGTCCTGGCTCAAACTATCTTTCTTCTAGTTGTTAAACAGTTTCTGGATCACAAAAGCTATATTAAATTTATAAAAAAAGCATACATTTTCACTTTGCAAATAGTTTTTCCCCGTTACCACTTTTATTACATTTCCCTACTCAGACATGAATTTGTGGGCAGGCCATAAAGGCCAAGGCCGAGGGTGGCATGAAACCCACTGGCTGCATTTGAATTGGGGACTTTGGGACAACTGGGAGCAGATGAGGGCAATGCGAGTGGGTGGGGCAGTGCGAGCATGGGGTATGTTTGGGGTAGGTCATGGTGAGTGTTGTGGTGGGTGTGAGAAGGGATGGGGTTAGTGTACAATGGGGGCAGGGGAGTGAGTGGCCTAGGGGCACACTTGGTTTAAATCTGGCATTGTCCCCACTTGTATTTAATGCCCCCTTCTCGTTAAATTGTAAACATTAATGGGCAGAGTGCTACTTACTGTTTTACTCAATAGTTGTATATAATCTCTACATTTTAAGTGTGCATTATTTTATTGTAAAATACTGAGGAATATATAGTTGCTTGATACAAACGTATTATTATTAATAATAATAATAGCTTTAATAATAATAACACTAATACTACTACTACTACTAATAATAATGATAATTACACCTGATCTTAGAAAAAGTTATTTTGTCTGCAAATAAATTCTTTAACAATGAGCCTGCACCCAGGGCTTGACTTGATAATTTCTTTAGTGTGTAACTTCAACTGTACTTTTTGCCTTCAATGTTTTATCCCCGCTGTCCCTCCCAAAAAAGTATATCCTTTTAAAATGCATATCCATCTAAAAGTTATATCCATCTAAATGCAGCCCAATCATATATTGTCCTACTAGACCTAAAAACTACATATAAATTGCTTCATCATTCTCTGAACATTCAAATATCTTTAACTGACACATTTTGCCTGATACTTTATTTACATTTTCAATTGTGCAGCAAAGATGACTTCACTTTGTTAATTAATTTGTAAAAAGACCTATGCTGTTCTACTGTATACATCTTAGTCTCCTGGCTAGAGATGGGCGATTTTGTCCCGTTTTACTTTGTTGAAAAATCGTGAAATTCAAATGAAATTTTGAATAGCGGGAATTATTGCCAGCATCAGAATTGTCGCCGGTATCGGAATTATCGACAGGTAGAAAAACTTTTGACAGTGAAATGTGGAAATTTGTCACGAATTCGCACCTGGCGAATAAATTCGCTCATCACTACTCCTGGCTGCTGCATGCAGCAAGTTGGTCTTTAGGCTGCAGCACAAGTGATATGACACTGTCTCAGCTCTCCTTACAGACACAAATAATAAATCAGAAGTTATCTAACCCTTTACCAGTGACAAAAATTGTGTGATGGGCATGTACATGCTCAACTGGTGTTTTTGCATCCCTGCAGCATAGACCTTAGTAACTACTTTCTCTAGCTTCCCATTGTCCTGCTGAGCCTTCACTATTAAGTCATTAGACATTAAACATTTATAAACAAACATACATTAATAATTAAGAAATAGTCAAGTAAAGAACATCTACCTAGAGAAATGCAAATTTATAAACCTCACAAGTTTTGGTCACACATCGAGGGCTTTCTTTACTTTTAAAAGAATGTGCCTGAAACACAGGCATGCTTAATAAAAATGTGAGTGTATTTGTGTTTCAGGGCTGCTTGCCGATGCTAGAGAAGTGTAACTAATGAACTAAGGTACTCACTATTTCAAGTCATCTTACTTCTCTTGAATTAAGAGTATTTAAAGCTTTGTAGTCCAACATCTGGAAAAATAGATAAGCTGTAGTCAGTGGAGAATTAATATTGTTCTCAGCAAGAATATACATGTTGCATATGGAATAATGTTCTTCATATGGCAATTTATATGGATTTTAGCAATCAATAGGGCATGCAGTGTAATGATTTTACACGGAGATATAGAAATGCGATATTAATTTTCTTACACTTTTGGTTCCAGAGTATATATAGGTTATTATATATAATCTAAAATCAAAGATGCTAAAAAATAATGTCGTTTTGCAAATCTTGTCAGGGCTACAGTATGTAATGAATTAGTAATGATATTTGCCACATGTTTATTTATTGACAAAATATTCCAATGTTATCTTTAATACCATACTTTTAAAGAAGTTTCTTACCAAGGAAGATTTTCTTATACTGCTAAACATGTTCAACCTATCTCCATATTCCAAAAACATTTAATTCATATATAAAACACAATTATTAATGTGACCCATGCAAGGCGTTTATCTATAGAATAAATTCTAAGCTCTTCTTTTAACTTTGACTTTTTTGAATACTGAATTTCCAATGAATACCAAGTAATAGAAATATGCCACTCATAATTTTCATTGCAAAACTTTAAATAATAATGCCTTGTAAGTATCTATCTTTTTTAGATTTTCCACATTTTGTATGTGTAGACAGTCTGGAATTAAAATTGTTTTTTTATTTAATACTTACCACTTTGAAGGTGCAAACTATTTTTTAATTTTTATACAATATGTAGATAAACAAGCAAAAAAACCCTAGTAATTTGTTGGTTGTATTATTGTTCTCCCCTATCTTGAGTCAATTGGGTAGAAGTGCTTGTGTTTGCAAATACAACAGTAGCTGCAATCCTTTTGTAGTAGGTAAATAACAACTTTGCAAACTATTTGTAATAGGTTTTATTTGCCCAATTTTCAAGACAAGAAACCCCCATCTGTTGAATTTCACTCAATATGAAGGATGGTCCAATTGTACATGCCCAGACCTTTAGCTAAGGAAAGTAATCACATGACCATGCAGAACAAAGGCTGGCACAAACTGAACCTCAAAAAAAGGAGCTTTAAAAAGTTTTAACAACAAAAAAATACATCTTATTGTGTTACAAAATGCCTGACATATGTTATGCCCCCCTGGGCCCCTCCAAGCCTGTGATTAAGTGCCCAGGAGGGGCACGACACATGTCAGGCTGTTTGTAACACAATAACATGTAATATATTTTAACAAAACTTTTTCAGGAGTTTTTTTGAAAGAGGTTTGGTTTGTTCCAGCCTTTGTTCTGCATGGTCGTGCAATTTTCAAGGCATGTTGTCCATGTTAGTGAAATGATTCTTGTGTTTGTGCAAAAATATACACAACATTTTTTTTAGCTATTTTACCCTACAGAGTACTTTTGGAAATGCATTGAAACAGGAACGTAGTTAATGAATAGATTCAGACATTTAGCCATGTGGCATGCATAAATTAATTAATAACCTTATAAAATATTGCCTGCCCGGATGGCTGCTACTGGGACCAAAGGAACAAATGAAAAGTGCAATGCTAACCTTTTGGAACAGCATAACTATCACCCATATGATGGTAGACTAAAACAGACATACAGTAAGGAATCATTTACAATTGCAAGCATGTTTGTGGGTCTGCAAAACTGTCTGCAATGAGTTGTGCAATTGTGATAAATTTACAACAGGAGCAAGGCAGATGTGCAACTACGAAAGCACAAACTTCGCCCAAGTTTTTTTGTAACAGGTGCACAGGCCTGGGGATCCTGGTTTTTGCCACTAAATAGGGCTTTCTTTGTCTTATTAAATATTTTGTACAGGCTTTCTAATAACCTAAGCTTATTTGTATTGTTATTGCTACTGATAATGTTAGCAACACAGTGTTGACATCAAAAGGCTTTAGAAGCATTCATCTCTAAGCTAATTAATAGTATTACTATTTGATTTTTCTAAATTGAGAATATAATTATTGCATTTGTATGCGGGATAATCAGTGCATGAATTAAAACCTGCATGACATCTATATATATGTTATATTTTTGATTTCTGTTTCTTGCATATGGCCCTGTATGTCCTATTTTCATTTGAAATACATAAGTTTCTCATGGAATGAAGGAACTGATCTGAATCAGGCACATCACATGCAAAATACTTCATTTATATGTAAGATACATTTCTTTAGAATATATGCAGGCTTTGAATGCTTCTCCAGAACTAATTGGCACTTTCCAGTGTAGACTGTTTGATTTCAGTATAAATTATATAAACTATAGCCTTTAATCTTCTAACATAAATACTGTATACTTTATTCAGTCTCATTGTGGTAAGGTTTTCATGTGCATTATTAAATTTATTGCCATTATGTACCTAAAATCAACACTTTATTTTGTATCTGAAATATGAATTTGTATTTGGAGCAAAGAGGCAAAGAGCAGAAAAGCTATATATATATATATATATATATATATCTATATATATATATATACACACATATATATATATATATATATATATACATATATACATATATACATATATATATATACACACACACACACATATACACACAGAAAAAAAAAGTAAGCTCCATTTTGAAAATGCACTTACTAGATATTAAGTTTTAACTTTTCAAGAGTAAGTATGCTGATAGTAGTCCCAACAGATTCAACCAGCTAAGCAGACTTGTCTAGCAAGCAAAACAGCCTTGGAGCCACAACATCAAGCTTAGTGGCTTCAGTAGATACTGCATCTGTTGATTAAAGATTACGATATTACACATGTTATGCAATGTAAACACTTAAATTTTGTAGGGGTGGTGTTTAAGGAAAACCTTATTAGCTATTTATATATTTTGTGTGTACATTTTCCGGTAGATGACTAAAAGAAGGACATGTGAAACAAGAATTACACTGAAATTAACTATCCATAGGTTGTGATTACGAAAACACAGTAAGAGTAGCAGATAATAAATATCATGCACATTCAACATTAGCCTTAAAGAATGGAGGCTACTCAAAGGGGTGGTTCATCTTTAAGGTAGCTTTTATTCATTATTAGGGATGGGCAAATTTGACCCGTTTCATTTCGCCAAAAATTTGCCGCCAGCAAAATGTCGCAGACGCCCATTAAAGTCTGTGGGCGTCAAAAAAATTTAGTCGAGCGGTGAAATTATTTATCTTTTTTTTTTTTACGCACGCCGCCATACAAGTCTATGGGTGTCATTTTTTTTGCCAAAAAAATTCGCCCATCCCTATTTATTATGTTATAGAATGGCCAATTCTAAGCAACTTTTCAATTGGTTTTCATTATTTTTTTTTTTAGTTTTACAGTTACCGTATATACTCTAATATAAGCCGAGTTTTTCAGCATCCAAAATGTGTTGAAAAAGTCTACCTCGGCTTATACTGGAGTCAGTGGGCAGTAGCTGAGATTGCAGTCACTTTTAATCATTCCTATACCAACATTTCGCTTGGGGAGAGACTGCAATATCACACAGCACCCTCTGTTGGTTATACGAAAGATTAATAGTGATGGCAATATCACACAGCACCCTGTGCACATGGTAGTGGGAAAGTGGGACAGTGGGACAATGCACACAGTAATCCATTTGGCAATTCTCTGTCACCATCAACTTTGCAAATTAGTCCGATTGATAGCTGGGGGGTTACTTTGGTGGAATATGCGCTGCTGGGAGACAGGGCTGTAGTTGTGTCTAGGCTTATACTCGAGTCAATAAGATTTTCCCAGTTTTCGTAGTTAAAATTAGGTACCTCGGCTTATACTCGAGTATATACCTTTGCCTTTTTCTTCTGACTTCCTTCTAAAAACAAATGCTCTGTAAGTCTACAAATGTATTGTTATTGTTACTTTTTATTACTGATCCTTCTATTCAGGCCTCTCCTATTCATATTCCAGTCTCTTATTTAAATCAATGCATGGTTGCTAGGGTAATTTGGACCCTATTTACCAGATTTCTCAAGATATAAAAAGCCAAATAAATCAAAAGCCACAAATAATAAAAAATTAAAACAAATGTATCTCAGAATATCACTCTCTACATCATACTAAAAGTTTTCTCAAAGGCGAACAACCCCTTTATGCACTTGAAATATGAATCCATAGTACGTATATATTAGCCCTTGCATTTTTAAACTTGTGATGGTCAAGAACCTACAGTATAATATAACATGACCCAGAGGGGTGTACCCTCAGCATTTAGTTGTTTTTTTTTTTTTTTTTTTTACGAAAGTGGGAGTCACACAGGTAAATAGGCTGCCCACTGTGGTGGTGGTGATGATCAGCTTTCCTGTAGATCTAGTTGCGTATAGTAATTTTGCGTAAGACCAGCAATGGTAATTTAGAGTGGAATATGAGAGGTATGACTTGGACAGATCAGAGATACCTAGTACAAGCATATACAATGTTGGTCACAGGCATTATTGCCATTTAGGGATGTAGCGAACTGCCGAGTATGTGTTCGCGAACGCCGTTCGCGAACACCGGCAAAAAATGCGAACAGTTCGCGAACAGTTCGCGAACTTCGAACATCCGAAAGTCGTTCGATTCGAACGATCGAAGGATTTAAATCGTTCGATCGAACGATTTCCGTTCGAATCGAACGATCGAAGCCATTGAATCGAATGATTTCATTCAATCCAATGGGTTCGATCGTTCGATTCGAACGAAAATCGTTCGATTTTAGCGATCGAATGGTCGAATGGTCGAACAATTTTGACGCGAACGCCTATTGGCGAACGTCGCGCGACGTTCGCGAACTTGCGGCGGACGCGAACAGTCGAAGTTTGCGCGAACTAGTTCGCCGGCGAACAGTTCGCTACATCCCTATTGCCATTTACAATTACTGCCTGTAAAAAAATATGGGCTACTTACGGTATATCTGCACCGATTAACTGATCTGAAGCACCCATTAACTATTTCGATTTATGTGAATGATTTGCATTAAGCTTTTACAATGGGTTTCCAGAATATCAAGATCCAATGAAAATCACCATACTAGTGCTTATGACATACAGTATGGCAGGCCAGTATCATTCACTAGGCCAGATAGCAAGATAATACATTAACATATAAAGTCAAGTTGTACCAACTCTCTATTAACACATCTGATTATTAGAGATGGCGCGAACTGTTCGCCGGCGAACTTGTTCGCGCGAACATCGGGTGTTCGCGCTCGCCGGAAGTTTGCGAACGTCGCGCGACGTTCGCCATTTTGGGTTCGCCATTGTTGGCGCTTTTTTTTGCCCTCTCACCCCAGACCAGCAGGTACATGGCAGCCAATCAGGAAGCTCTCCCCTGGACCACTCCCCTTCCCTATAAAAACTGAAGCCCTGCAGCGTTTTTTCACTCTGCCTGTGTGTGCTGAAGAGATAGTGTAGGGAGAGAGCTGCTGCCTGTTAGTGATTTCAGGGACAGTTGAAAGTTTGCTGGCTAGTAATCGTTTTGATACTGCTCTGTTATTGGAGGGACAGAAGTCTGCAGGGGTTTGAGGGACATTTAAGCTTAGGTAGCTTTGCTGGCTAGTAATCTACCTTCTACTGCAGTGCTCTGTATGTAGCTGCAGTGGGCAGCTGTCCTGCTTCTGATCTCATCTGCTGACTGCTGCAATAACAGTAGTCCTTGTAAGGACTGCTTTTATTTATTTTTTTGTTGTTTTACTACTACTACTACTACTACTATAAGAGCCCAGTGCTATTAGTCTAGCAGTGTTGGGGAGTGGGACTGGTGTGCTAATCTGCTGCTCCTAGTAGTTCAGCAGCACCAACTTTAATTTTTTTTTTTTTAATATTCATTTTTTTTTTATTTTACTTTTTTTTATTTTACTACCGCTGTAGTAGTGTATAAGTTGACCTTTTAGGCATTATTTGCCCTGTAGGCATTTTTTGCCCAGTGTGTTATTCAACCAACTGCCATCTAGCATCACTAACAGCTCTCCCCCTACACTATCTCTTCCAAGCACACACAGGCAGATTTTTCAGATACATTTTTGCCCTTGATCCCCCTCTGGCATGCCACTGTCCAGGTCGTTGCACCCTTTAAACAACTTTAAAATCATTTTTCTGGCCAGAAATGTCTTTTTTAGATGTTAAAGTTCGCCTTCCCATTGAAGTCTATGGGGTTCGCGAACCGTTCGCGAACCGCTCGCATTTTTGCGCAAGTTCGCGAATATGTTCGCGAACTTTTTTTCCGACGTTCGCTACATCCCTACTGATTATCACAAATTAAAAAATAAAGATAATGTACAGACATGCCACCAATTCCTGGGTCCTTATGTTTTAAAGATGTTAATAAGGGTCTTTGACAAATTGACAGTAACCCCTCTAATTATATACCAATATGCATCCTTGGATATAGTGTAACCAACTGACTGATATACAATCTACAGTTTGCTACTATTTATCCTCCAAGCACTGGAATTTAGATGAATGGCCCACAGAGCCCTATTTAATATACTGACCATTCCTGAATATAAAAATGCATATCTCATTTGGTAATATTTCAAAATAAATGTGGTACATGAGATTTAAATATTGTTCTTTGTGGTTGATTTCTTTTTAAAACTACCTTGTATTGTTGGTAAAAATGTTCCATAACACACATTTCAACTTAAAGACTTTTGGGATAGACAGAACTAATAAACAGTTTTAAAGGGCCTATTTTATGCTCTTTTGTTTAATAGGAAAACAGAAGTAAAAAAGAAATAATCAATTTGCTGGCAGCTATTTTTGCTAGTTTTCCAACATTTTGGTAATTATAATCAACTCCTATACATTATTTAATTTGATTTAGCAACACATTGACCTTGTTGCTGCCAGTGATAAGGATAAGAAAATGAATCATGTTAAGTACCTTAGGCAGGTAAATTAATTTAAACTCTCTTGCTTGTCTTACTACCAGACATTCTATTCTTCTATCCAAAATACCCTCATTTGGCTTTGGGGCACTCAAAAAACAAATGAGTTTACCTTAATTTTATTTTACTTTTCAATGTTTAGATTAGAAATGCACATTATTGAGGTTTAAAAACCCTCAAAACTCAGGTAATGGGAGATTATGTATTGTACCAGAAATTTTAAATACTTTTTGCAGCAAGTTT
The DNA here is from genome assembly GCA_038501925.1 of Xenopus petersii. NCBI lineage: Eukaryota > Metazoa > Chordata > Amphibia > Anura > Pipidae > Xenopus > Xenopus petersii. Next base: position 39,380,885 of record CM076679.1, on the reverse strand, counting down.
TACCTGTAGGAATACAAATATACAGGGACAAGGATTCCTGTTAAAGCTGTAAAACTAATCATACAGACATTTTTATGTTTCAAGTTAGGGGTAAATAGAAATAGGTATAAACTACTCTAGCTTTGTGCTACCTTTACATATGATTTAGTTTGTATCAACAAGTATTTTATTAATTACCAATAATAACTGTTTCTTAAGGTCTTTGAATGCAAGTCTTTCATGGATAAGATGCACATTATCCTCTCTTCTCACTTTCTCTTTTTCCTTTGTACCTTTCTATTATTTCTTTTGCGCTGACTCTTCCTTATAGTGGAAAATATATATATATACTGTAACTGCAGCTATTGTTATTATTCTGTGATGTTCATCCCAAATAAAAATGACTGAACATAAGAAATAGGTATAAACTGGAAACTGAATGACTTTTTATACTACAGCCATAAGTAATTTAGTGATAAGTAATTTAGTTCCCCTAAAGCTGCAGTTGTACTCGCCAAAATCCACATGTTCTTGTCTTAGGCGGTTATTTATCCGAATTTATCTCAGTATTTCAAATATCAAACTTAGAGCAATTATGAATTCCCGAATGGACCTTATTTATGAAGCACAAAGCTCGAAAAAATAGGGTTGGCCAAACTTAGGAGCTTTCCCAGAAAACTCTGAATTGTTTGGAGTTTTCCGCAATAACTATAATTTTTTGCGCCGAAACCCTGAAATCATTGGATATCAGTACAGACATCCACGCAGACACTGGGACCTTCCCATTGACTTATACAGGACCTCGAGAGCTTTTAGATGAGACTTTAATAAATGTCAAAAAAGTGTAGGTTTTTTTTTTCCGCCGAAAACTACGAATTATTTAAGGTTCGAATATTCGGAGCTTGATAAATAACCCCCTTAATGCATGATTCAGCATGGTATTTTCAATTTACAATACAATTTTCAATCACCATTTAGCTTCAGAGTTTGAGTCTATTGTATTATTTTGGATATATTGGGCATAAAGTTATAAAGGTATGGGACTTGTTATCCAGAATGATAGGGTTTTCGGGGGCTGTGGAGTTTTAAGGGCGCTTTCTGTAATTTGAAAAATTTAGTAAGTCTACTAAAACATCATGTAATCATTAAATACAGAGGCAGGAATACAGGCAAAATGAAAAACAACAGTATGGTGTACCCAGGAATGTATTACAAAAGATGAAATAGTATGTTTATATACCCATGACCTTTCACAATTTTCACTTTTTTTTGCAAATGTTTGAATCTGTATATTTCACCTTTCAAACTCTTTCATTTCATTTAAAGTTGAATATTTCTTTGCTGCTTTCTACAAACAGCCATCCATCTCTGTCAATCTTATTTATTCCTAGTCACTCAGTATTTTTCTCTTATCCTGCATGTAAAGCTCATGGGACTGTAACAAAGAATATTTGGTCACTTAATGCAGAAGAATGTAAGTCAACTCTTTACTTCAAGGTCACATTTGCTATGTAAATTCTTTATTTCATCTTGACATTGCTATTGTAGTCAAGTTTCAAGGATTATTGCCAAGACCCCACTAGGAATTTACTGTGTTCTTTCACAGGAAAGTGTTTATTTTAAAATCCTCTGGTTAAAAGTAAATAAATGGTTGCTTCTTATGTGAAGACTTTCACTTATAAATGCACAACCAGTACCTGTATGACACACAATAAGCTGTTTTATGAAAGCAACTATTGTTACATCATGGAGTTTGAATTGTTTTGATTTTTTTATTCTATAGGTGTTATAATTGTCAACATCTCAAACCCTCATCTTGACAAACTGGGAAGCAGACATTTTGACAGTGAAATCCCAGCTCACATTAAACTGACCACACCGGTACAACCATAAATTATTCAACCAAATGATATTAAACAGCACAGGACAGTAGTACACTACTGGATTATTTTAGCTAAGTTTATTTAGCTTTGGAGAGCAGTAATGTCATAGTATTGTTGTTGCCCAGTTCCTGCCCAGTTGCATTTAAGGAAAAAGTGCTTCTTGACCAATGTATTTGTCCTTCAGGATTATTTTTGATGCTTTATGATGGGTAGGAGTTAGTTGAAACAAGTGTAATGTAATTACTGTGTGACCTGGTCACAATGGTACAGTGAATCTCAGTATTGTAGACGTTAACCTTTTAATTGACATGATTAAGTTAAGTGAATTGTTTTGAAACTGCTGGGGTAAGAATGTTAAAGTAGAATTGTACCTTGCTAATAAGTGATGCCATAACCCCCTACTTTGTTTAGGGATGGCTGTTCCATCCCTAAACAAGAAAGATTGGTGTAGGGAGGAGGGTTTTAGGTTTTTGGAGAACTGGGCTGATTTTTCAGTCGGCTACAGGCTCTTTGCTAGGGATGGGCTGCACCTCAATGATGATGGGGCAGCTGTTTTGGGAGAGAAGATGGCTAGAGGGTTGGAGGAGATTTTAAACTAGGTGTGGGGGGGAGGGTTCAGTAAAAGATTCAGTGGTAGACAGGTTAGATGAGATAGTGGGCAAAGAAAGGGAAAATGGGGGAGGAGATTTGGCTGGGGATACTGTTAAGGAGAGGGAGGACCACATGTCATATGTTCAATATGGTGCCAGTATTAAATGTATGTTTACAAATGCAAGAAGTCTGGCTGGTAAAATGGGGGAGCTGGAGCTGCTGGTGATGGAAGGAAAATATGACGTGATTGGTGTGGCCGAAACATGGCTGAATGAGTCGCATGACTGGGCAGTAAATATCAGTGGCTATACTTTGTTTCGGAGGGACAGAGGCAATAGAAAAGGAGGTGGGGTATGTCTGTATGTTATGCAGGATTTAAAAGCTCATATAAAGGAGGAGGTTATGTTAGAAAATGAAGGGGCAGAAGTCGTATGGGTGGAGTTCTTCACCAAATCCAGCAAATTAATTGTAGGCGTATGCTATAGACCCTCTAATGTAAGTGAGGAGGAAGAGGCAAAGCTCCTAATGCAAATAGAAAAGGCTACTAGTTTAGGTAAAGTAATGATAATGGGGGATTTTAATTACCCAGATATTGACTGGAGCAACGGTACTGCTAGATCAGTTAATGGGAACAAGTTTATAAACTTATTGCACGACAATTTTTTAGCACAGGTTGTTGAGGAGCCTACCAGAAAAAATGCTATTCTTGATTTAGTGATCTCAAATGACCCAGAACTTATAGCAAATGTGCAAGTCATTGAACCCCTGGGTAATAGTGACCATAAGGTTATATCTTTTAATGTCTGGTGCAAAAAACAAAAATATACTGGGGCAACATAAACCATGAATTTTGCAAAAGCTAATTTTAGTGCCTTGAGGGCTGCCCTACAGAGCATTGATTGGGGCATTAGGTTTTCAGCTAAAAACACAGAACAGAAATGGTTGTCCTTTAAAATGATATTAAATCATTACTGTTCTCAATTTCTTCCCTTAAGGACTAAACGTAGAAGCTCTAAGAATCATCCTGTGTGGCTTAATACAGAAGTAAAGAAGTTAATGGGACAGAAGAGAAAGGCATTTAAAAACTACAAATCTGTAGGGACAGAAGCTGCATTTAATGAATATAAACACTGTAATAAATGTTGTAAATCAGCAATCCGGAAGGCTAAGAAAAGAAATGAAGAGTTAATTGCGGTGGAGGTGAAAACTAACCCTAAAAAGTTTTTTAAATATATTAATAGTAAAAAGATGCAGGTTGAGAGTGTTGCTCCATTAAATAATGGTACCAGTATGGTTGTAACAGATACAGATAAGGCAAATGTGTTAAATCAGTTCTTTTCCTCAGTGTATACAATAGAGGAGTCTGGGTTCACAGGCTCACTTAATAACTGCACGAATGATTCAGCTCAATCTAGTCAGTGGCTGACTCAGGATATGATTCAAAAAGCTTTAATACAAATTAATGTAAACAAGGCTCCAGGGCCTGATGGCATACACCCCCGGGTTCTAAGAGAGCTTAGTTCAGTTTTAGACCAGCCCTTATTTCTGATTTTCTCAGATTCGCTGTCATCTGGTATGGTGCCTATGGATTGGAGAAAAGCTGATGTTATTCCAATATTTAAAAAGGGATTACTATCTCAGCCTGGCAATTATAGGCCAGTAAGCTTGACATCTGTGGTGGGCAAATTATTTGAAGGCTTGTTAAGGGATCACATTCAAAATTTTGTCCAAATGAATGGCATCATGAGCAACAATCAGCATGGCTTTATGAAGGATAGGTCATGTCAGACGAATTTGATTGCATTTTATGATGTGGTAAGTAAGATTCTGGATAGTGGGGGGCAGTAGATGTGATCTATTTGGATTTCGCCAAAGCGTTTGATACTGTGCCCCACAAACGACTGCTTTCTAAACTAAGGTCTGTTGGGCTTAATGAAGTCGTTTGCACATGGATAGGAAACTGGCTACAGGATCGGGTACAGAGGGTAGTTGTTAATGGGACATTCTCTAGTTGGAGTAAGGTTCTTAGTGGGGTCCCCCAGGGCTCAGTATTGGGTCCACTTTTATTTAACTTGTTCATTAATGACTTAGGGGAGGGTGTTGTAAGTCATGTATCAGTGTTTGCAGATGACACAAAATTATCCAGCCCAATTAATTCCATCCAGGATGTAGCATCCTTGCAACATGATCTTGACAAACTGGCAATCTGGGCAGCTAAGTGGCAAATGAGATTCAATGTTGATAAATGTAAAGTCATGCACCTGGGATGTAAAAATATCCAAGCCACTTATACCCTTAATGGGACTGCACTAGGCAAATCCATTATGGAAAAGGACCTTGGAGTCCTTGTAGATGATAAACTTGGCTGTAGCAAGCAATGCCAGTCAGCAGCATCAAGGGCAAATAAGGTCTTGAGCTGTATTAAAAGGGGCATAGAGTCAAGGGAGGAGGGGGTCATTCTTCCACTGTATAGAGCACTTGTAAGGCCCCATCTAGAATATGCCGTACAGTTTTGGTCTCCATCACTCAAACAGGACATTATTGTATTAGAGAGGGTACAGAGAAGGGCAACTAAGCTGGTAAAAGGTATTGAAAATCTTAGCTATGAGGAAAGACTGGCCAAAGTGGGGATGTTCACGCTAGAGAAGAGGCGCTTAAGGGGTGATATGATGACTATGTATAAATATATAAGGGGATCATATAATAATCTCTCTAATGCTTTATTTACCAGTAGGTCTTTCCAGCTGACACGAGGTCACCCATTCCGATTAGAAGAAAAGAGGTTCCGCCTAAATATTCGGAAGGGGTTTTTTACAGTGAGAGCTGTGAAGATGTGGAATTCTCTCCCTGAATCAGTTGTACAGGCTGATACATTAGATAGCTTTAAGAAGGGGTTGGATGGCTTTTTAGCAAGTAAGGGAATACAGGGTTATGGGAAATAGCTCATAGTCCAAGTTGATCCAGGGACTAGTCCGATTGCCATTTTGGAGTCAGGAAGGAATTTTTCCCCCTCTAAGGCAAATTGGAGAGGCTTCAGATGGGTTTTTTGCCTTCCTCTGGATCAACTGGCAGATAGGTAGTTAATACAAAAAAAAAAAAAAAAGGTTGAACTTGATGGACATGTGTCTTTTTTCAACCTTACTTACTATGTTACTATGTTACTATGTCATAAATGGTCTGCTTCACACATATTTCAAACCATCTTCTTTTTCTCGGCCCCAAAATATGCATATTGTTCAAAAGGATTCCCATTGTCCTTTAGATATAAATAGGCTGCTGAGTTTTTTCCTGAGGAGTTACACAGTTAAAAAGTTAAGTTGGATTGAAAAAAGACCAAAGCCCATCAAGCCCAGGCCCTCCAAATGCACCCAGCACACATCTTGATGTAGCCAGTGGGATTTCACATTTCGTAGCAGTGTCCCGATACCAGCAATTTTTTTAGTATATTGATTCTGATGGACTAAAACAATTGCACTTTAGCACTGCCCAAAGGCAGGACTCCACACTATAAAAAATAACAGTGCAACAAAATGTGATATCCAGATGGCTTTATCTGTATATGCACACTCCTACCGACCCTTCCATACCAGTGGCGGAACTACCGGGGGAGCAGGGGGTGTGATCGGGCCAGGGCCAAATGCGGGAGTATGGAGGGGGCGGGGCCTGGCTGCACGTCATGCACCAGGGCCCGCCCCCCTCTAGGATTGCTACTACTCCATACACTCACATAAACTGTATCTACCAATATCTATATAATATCAATATCACTATAATGGACAGCATATACCACATTACTTTGCTTTTATTTTTGTACTGGGACTTCTGTCTGTATCAGCACAATTAAAGCATAATGCAAGGAAAAGAATTACAAGCATCCTAAAGAAGCTTTGAAAGCATGTGATATCACCAGATCAGAACTATACTGCAGAGGTGTTTGTTGACTTAATCCTGTTTAGGTCCAGCTAAGACTCTGGTGACTCTAATTCCCTTAAGGGTTTCTTTCATGTAACGTCAGTTGAACTGAAGAAGCCACTTGGATGAGTGGTGAAACATTTTCACAATTATGCAGCCAGACCAGATTCTGTAGACTTACCACTACTATACTGTATACTGCATATTTCCATGTTTCCATGTTGTGATGCGAAGTCCAGAGTTGATCAATATGTATGCTAGGGCTTCTTTGCTTCCTAGTGCATAATCTGCAATTATAAAGGGCAAGCCAAGATGTAGATATATTAACGGGCAGATTAATTAAAGACCAAACAGGAAAATTACATAGATGTCAAGTCGTGTTCAACTGGTCTGAGCAATTTAAGAAAAAAAAAATATTTTCAGTTGGTGTCAGAAACACCCAATCAAATTCTTAGGGGCCCATTTACTTAGCTCAAGTGAAGGAATAGAGGGAACTTCGACATTCGACTACAACTTCAACTTCGAATCAAACGATTCAAACTAAAAATCGTTCGACTATTCGACCATTCAATAGTCTAAGCACTGTCTCTTTAAAAAAACTTCGACCCCCTACTTCGCCACCTAAAACCTACCGAGGTGCCATGTTAGCCTATGGGGAAGGTCCCCATTGGCTTTTTAACAATTTTTTGATCGAAGAAAAATTGTTTGGTCGATGGATTAGAATTAAAACTTGCGGTAAATCCTTTCGATTTACATCATTATTTAACCCTCGATATTCGACCCTATGTAAATCTGCCCCTTAATCTACAGAGCAAATCACTTGCCAGGATTAAGGATTTAGATAATTATTTTGTTACACAGGAAATCTCTATTTTAATGCTTAATAATAAAATACAGACCATTGTTTAATTGACCCCAAAATGCCTGTTATTTTTTGCACTTTTGTGCAGGATTTTTCCAAAATTGTTTTTAAGAAGTATACTTAACGTTGCTTAAATACCAACAAGAAACATGTAAGAACAAGCACATCAATCTAAAAACAAGTCTGTATGACATTGTAATAAAACAGAAATGGAAAGTAGGCGAGCTAGTTCATCCAAATCATTGTTTTATGTTTGACATTGTAGAACAGAAGCATAGCTTTACTTGCCATTATATTTTTGTTCTTATTTTCATGACTTATAAGGAACAACCTGCTCTCCAGTTTGTCGCACAAAACAAATTAAAAAAACGACTTTAGTCCATTTGCTCAAGAATTAAAGATTCTAGCCTAGACAACGTAATTAACACAACACACTTTTATCCCTCTGTGTACTGTAGGTCAACACAGTATTTCTAATAAGCAATCATTTGTTCTATAAATATACATCATTTGCATGAAACTCCCACTCACTTTAACCTTTTTTGTTCACAGGTCGAAGGGGAAAGTAATGTGCATCAATGGAATGCATTGCTATGTTTTTTAAGTGTATCTTGTAAACTAAATGTTTTCGTATAATTGTCTTCTAAATGTCATTTCCCTTATAAAGAAATGTATTCTCCAAAATATTGCTTTTAGAGGCTGTAGTAATTATATACTTGGGGAATGCAAGCGCAAATGTCTTCTGCCTGGAAAGCAAAGAGTTCGACCTTTCTCTATTAATGACACCAATAACAGTGAAATTCGTCAACAAAACCATCACAATTATAAAACAGCCATTAAACTGTAGTGGATGTTTAATAAATATGTTTCACGATAAAACCTGTTTATGAAAAAAGAGTTAGCATTCCTGTTGTGCTGTTTGTAGAGAGTTAACCATACCATCCTGTGCAAAAAAAAGTGTACTGTACATTACTGGGTGTATTTTTAATCACTGCAAAGGATTTTTCACAGGATGCATTCCATTAAAGACAAATTACTTAATTGCTTCTATTCACTGGAGGGGTGCGAAAAGCAACAAATTTATTATTAAGTAAGATTCAATGCAATAAGCATTATGTTTGCCTTACATTCAGGTAGAACGCCTACAACAGTATGCATAGTAGTGAAGTATAACAACATGTGGTGCTTTGTAGGCTCAGCAGCAGCTAATGTCAGCATGCTTTTGTCTAACACTGGTAGTTGTTATACAAGGTGCACTTATTTTGCTCTGTGTGTGATAATATATATATATATATATATATATATATATATATATATATACACACAGTACAGTATATGTTCAAACAGTTATGAGACCTGTTCTCATGAATGTTCGGGATGTGTAGTTTTCCAGATAAGGAATCTTTCCATAATTTGGATCATCGTACCTTACTCTAACAAAATATATATAACTATTAAATAAACACAATAGGACTGGCTTTTCTCCAGTAAGGATTAGTTATATCTTAGTTTAAATCAAGTACAAGGTACTGTTTTATTATTACAGTGTAAAAGGAAATTACTTTTAAAAATAGAGTATATGGGAAATGGTCTTCCCATAATTCTGAGCTTTCTGAATGATGGGCTTATTGATAGGGATGGGCAAATTTTTGGTGAAACGAAACGGGTCAAATTCGCCCATTCCTACTTATTGACAACAGATTCCATACGTGTGTGTGTGTGTGTATATAGTTGTAGAAAGTGGAGGCACTCACAGATCTATGTATGAATGAATTGAATGTATGAATATTGAATTACTCCATTTTTCCCTAACTAAGCGTTTCAGTTCCCTTAGAACAATCATCCTCAGGTTCTAAGGGAACCGAAACACGTAGATGGGGGAAATATGTAAATAATTCAATAAATTCATTAATACATGGATCCATGAGTGCCTCCCCTTTTATATATAAAAAAATAAATATCTATACCATGAAAAGAACCTCACTACACAGGGCTTGTGATTGAAATAATATAATCAGTTTATTGCTTCAACGTTTTGGCTAATTACTCAAGCTGTCTTCGGGAAGATGATAAAGAAGATAAGCGCTCCAATATTTCTTGTTAGTGATGATTTATTCCACTGTGCATACCAACGTGTCCACGTCAAGGATCCTTGATAAAGGTCCAAACGTGGACCGAAAAAGGTCCCAAGAGAGACCAAAACGTTGGAGCACTGTAATGTGTGTATAATAATAAAAAGACACTTATTTCACAAGGGAAGTGCTGGAAGTGCTGATTATATATATATATATATATATATATATATATATATATATATATATATATATATATATATATATGCTTATAGGTTTTTTGGGGTACAAAAAGTCACCATGTTTTCTATTTTAAACCCTTCCTTTTAACTAGCTGTATGAGTTAACTATGTGAAGCATCTGTAATTACTAACTTGTCACTTATGAGAGACAGATAGTCACATCATTTGTTCAGAACTAGAGGTCTAAAATTCAAACACAGCTTATAGTATGCCAAAAAGGAAGAGGTATTATTAGAGCAAAAACCTAAAAAGAATTCTGCACTTGTTTAGAAATGATGTAACATAGGTTGTAAAGCTGGTTATAAATGTACAATCATTCTCTGCAATCTCCCAACCTACAGCTAACATTTCAGATTAAATAAAGTAGTAAAAAAACCAAATCAGACAATTTTCTGGCCATTAATTGACAGGTATCAATCGTACAAAAGTCACCCACTGACAATGTTAAATAGACCATGCATGCAGAGATATTATGGTTAGCTGATATAAATCTTTTAACCTGTCCTATTGACTAAACGACCAATCGCCATGGTACAAAAAAATGTCGGCACAATCCATGCACGTCTAAAAACCTTTGTTTTGTATGACTTAATCTCCCCATCTATGGCCAGCCTTAGGCTTGTATTTAAATGTAAAGGTGGAGGGGGGGGGAGAATACAAAATGACTTCCTCATAAAGAATGATAAGTGATAAGTCCCTCAAATGTTTCAGTAAAGAATTAGCTCTAGTATGCCATTTGTATCCAAATTTGCTGTCATTGTACACACAGGCCCAAATATATACAATAGCATAATTTTACCAAATCCCAGTCCTGGTGTCCCGCCGGCCCAGTCTCACCCTGTGAATGGTACCACATTTGTATTTTATATTCACTTTCCCTAGTCTAGGTTCTGTTTGCTTCCTCCTCCGCAATTTGGCAAATGTGGGAACCTTGTCTAATATACGCTGCACATTTTGTAAAGCTGATGATTTATGCATTAACATAGAAATGAGAAAGCAATATGCTTTACCCAGTACATCTAGCCAAAGATTTAATGAATAATCGGGCGGAATAATAAAAGTAATATTTCTTTTTGTAGACAAAAAAAAAAAGAAAAACATTTGTGCAACTTTAATATCTGTACATTATGAGATTTACATAATTTCTGCTTTGACAACCAAAAAAAATAAAACGCACTGTGAAAATCTTATAATAGCAGACACAAGGCACCGAATCCCTCAAACCTTTTTCTATTTATGTAATCAGTAAAAAGCAGCTGCAGTGCGTATACTTTTTTGTGATTGCACTCAAAATTGATTGTTGTAGATGTTACTATCTAAAAGAACAGTAAAAACATGTTTACACAGTGACACCTTATGTCACAGATTTAAGATATTGATCAAGAAATCCATGACTGTTTATTTCTAAGATTCTAGAAGAAAAGAGATGTATCACAGGTTGACATTATATATATATATATATATATATATATATATACAAACAAACAAGCTGAAATGCCACTCCTCATCTTTCTTATTGGGTGCACGTGGGCAAGGCTTAATTTACATACTAAACAAGGCAGCCCCAGCACTCTCAATATATAATCCTCTGAAAAAATATTCTTGCACAACTTTTATATTTTTTGGGGAGGTGGCTCTCTCCTTAAATGCTCGCTCTCCCAACCCCCGCCTAATGGTGTCTTTGGTAGTGATTTGCAAATTTATTAGTCAGGCGTGAATTTGCTGCTAATTTTTGTGATTCGCCGCCAGCTAATAAATTTGTGAAATGGCAATGAACATTTGCTGGCAAAAAATTGCCGGTGTCCAAAAAAAATGGACGCCCATCACTAGACTTTGGAAGAGATCATGCTAAATAAAGAGAAAAACAGGTATGGTCTGTCTCCCCCCAAAGGCAACACTTTATTTTTTCACTTAGGATAGGACTGACGCATGGACATTGCCTCGACAGTGTGCGTCAGCTTATGCATCTTTTGTACAAACTTTGTAACTAAAAGTGTCTTTTTTAAGAAAGTTACAGTTCAGTTGTGCAAGAATATTTTTTCAGGGAGTTATATATTGCGATTTGCCTCCAGCTAATAAATTTGCGAAACGGCAATGAACATTTGCTGGCAAAAATTTGCCTGTGTCCAAAAAAACTGACGCCGACGTCAAAAAAATGGACGCCCATCACTAGCCTTTGGAAGAGATCATGCTAAATAAAGAGAAAAGCAGGTATGGTCTGTCTCCCCCCAAAGGTAACACTTTATTTTTTGCATTTAGGATAGGACAGACGCATGGACATTGCCTCGACAGGGCACATCAGCTTATGCATCTTTTGTACAAATTTTGTAACTAAAGTGTTTTTTTAAAGAAAGTTACAGTTCAGTTGTGCAAGAATATTTTTTCAGGGGGTTATATATTGAGAGTGCTGGGGTTACCTTGTTTAGTGTATATATACAGTATATATAAAATACACAAAAGCCATGAATATTGTGTAAATGATATCCTTATAAACAGTGAGTTCTTATGTTCTTATCAGTTATAAAAGGTGAGTTTTGATGTCATTTTTTGTCACATGACTCACTGAAACTTGGGTATTATAATAAAGTACCCCCAGTTGCAAAATATGAGGATATTTGAGGTTACCTCGGAGTCTGTATAAAAATTTGATTGGTCATGAAACTCCTCAGTAATTATAATATCCTTATAATTTACAAGAGGGGGTACTTTATTCACTATATATACATAGTTACAGGTACATCGATTGATAGAGAAATCAGTATGTCTGCATCTAAAACAAACATTGTTTCACTATGACTTGCACATGATCTTGTTGCCTTTAGATGGCACTGCTAGCCAACATTAACAATCAATGCAAGCACGCTTTGATTTAAGCCTGTACCTGTTTTCTAGCTAACACATAATATTTCAAATGTGTAAACAACAATAAAAAAATGTATATTTTAGGTATAAGGCCTCATCTACCATGGTTTCTGATGCAATTTATATAGCTCCCTTGAATAGGACAGATCTGCAGCAGTGGTCTAGTCATAATATTTCTTTATTGTTACATTATTTTCCCTCGTAAAATATAGAAAAGGAAAAGTGTTCCTTCACATGTACAAGGAAAGGATGTATTATGCATAAGTGCCATTTTTAGGATAGATTACACCATAGCAAGCAAAATCATTCCCTAGAACTTTTTATTTGTTGTATAAGTGGGAAAATGTATTACTAGAATGTAAATACACTAATAAAGGTAAAGTAATTAAAATGGTAATGCTTTAATATTCAGAATGAAAGGGCATTGTATGCTTACTTTTATAATTTATTGCTTGTAGTTGGCTTTTTTCTTATGCATCCACATTGTATCAGCTGGAGCGTTTTATAAAATAAAGGCAGTTTATTTCATAGATTGTTGGGCCAAGTTTTAGGCCAATAAATTAGGAACATGTTTTTAATGTATTTTATTTTTGAGTTGTACATTTAGAGCAGTCAGAGTATTGATTAAACATCATCATTTGCGGCCAGCATTTATTGGCCTAACAGTGACTGTCCATAAAATAATTGCATGTTTTGATAAATGAATATCTTATGTGAGATTAGAAGACTAGCTTGTCCTCAAATACATTTTTATATGATGTGGACAGCAATGTTCTAAAATAATTTCGAAGTAGTATTTTTTTGTGTGTTGTTGTTTTTTCTCCCATGATCCTTCCATTAGGAAGTCAACAATTCTGTTATCTGCAGACCCATACTTGTTTTCAGAATTCAGTATCTTGCTTTTTTTAAATGACAATAGCAAAATCTTACTGCAAAGGAAAGGTAAGGAAGGTAGTGACAGGTAGGAGAAGAAAATAGTAGGGGATGAAGAAAGGAAAATAGACAAAAACAAGAGTAGGGAAAGATGACAGGTGAGAATGGGTTTGAAGAATGGAAGACAAATGTGGGAGGAAGAGCTATGAGACAGAAAGAAGAAAGAATTGAGTGAAGGGAACACAGATACTCTCCCACTTGTCATTGCAAACATTTGTGCATTTGTGAATATTTTGCAAACCCTTTTGGGGCAAATTCCCTAAAGGGCGAAGTGACAAACGCTAGCAAAAATTTGCGAGTGTGACATCCTTTCAGAACTTCGCCTAGACGTCACTTCGCTAGTGAAAAGTCATGGTCAGCACCCTAAATTCCAGAACCAATGCTAAGCACCCTGTTCACGGCTCTTGCTTCTGCCTTTAACAGCCACCTTTCACCTAGGGAGGAGCTCTCGGCTAGTCTGATGTCGCCAGGTCTTAATAAGAGAGGTGCCAAGCTAAGGGTTCTGGACGAGCAAAGGGGCACCAACGTAAAGCGAAAGTCTTTTGGGCAGAAGGTAACAGTACAAGGCATAGTCAGAAAGCATAGTCAAATCAGTCTGGGTCAGGGCAGGCGGAGCGGAATCAGACAGGCAGGGGTCAAACCAGGAGATCAATCAGGAGGGATACGGATATAGAAGAGTTGGTTACCAGGCCAGGCAGGGTCAGGATTTCAGAAGTCAGAATCGTCAAAAACAGGCAACGGTCACAGCAGGTATTAGATAGCAGAAGCTTTACAGCACAGAAGCACCAGGAAAACTCACAAAGAAGATCCTTTGAGAAATTTGTCTCTTGAAATAAATTTTAAATTTCGCGCCATTGCACACTGGCGTCATCACGCCAGTGTGCCTGCACCTATAAATAAAGAAGATGCGTGCCATGCACCCTTAGTTTACCAGCGCAGAGGAGCGGCATCGTGGGTGTCCACGGCGATGGCGCAGCGGGCATCCCCGCTGCACCACTAGATTTAGATAACCAGGATGGTAAGTTATTACACGAAGGAGATAGATGCTAGCGTTGCTTCACACTCTATCGCCAAGCAAATTTTCATTCTGGCAAACGGACATAATACAACAAATTCACTAAGATGCATATTTTACTGAACGTTACCTTATCTGCCAGACTTGCCATCGCTGTCTAATTTTCGCCGGTTAGGGAATTTTTCCCCATTGCCTCTCATCTGACAGTAGGATAGTGATTGCAAATAGTGCACCGTTTTTGTAATAAAACAATGAAAAAGTTGTAACATTTGCTGTTCACACCACCTTCAAGCACTTCTTAAAAGTTTAAAATATGCAATTAAAATTTGCAATGCAATACAAGCCTAATGAAGAATATTAAACTGAGACATGCAAATTTGCATTCTTATTTGTGCACGAATTTATTTTCTTTGAAAATTGTATTACATTTCCCCCTAAGTGTCGAAGACAAGAGGAAGGAGACCCCTGTCCCATGGAGCTTACAATCTTCTTTTTTGTGTTCTATAACAACACAAATACAATGATTCTATTTAAATAAACTCTCCAATTTACAAAGAGCACAATAGCATATTTTCTCCAAGAGAAGTTTCTCCAGTTCAGGCTCATGAACTTTCATAATTCTATTTTTACATCTTCATCAACATTGACCTTTCTATACTAATTTTCTTCAAGGTGGAAATTGTCTATAGAAAATTCTCTAGATAATTTTCCCCTCTACTATTGTATGGGGAAAATATACTGGTGAATCTTCACAGAGAGGTAATTCCCCACATTTCTCTTCAAAAAGTTAACTTATGATTTTAGTAAATATGAGATCAGTTGTGAAAATGCACCAGGTGAAGTGAGGTAAGCTTTGGTGAAGTTAGATGAAGAGAAAATTAGTAACACTATGCCCTAGCCTAGTAAATGAGCCCTAAGAGCAAAAAATGGATTCAAGACGCTTTTTTTTTGCACCATGTGCACTAGCGATTCTACAATGAATACTTGTATTCAGCAGAGCTGTGTTCATGAGGGGTAGGCTGGGGGCAGATTGTGGACATCCTCTATCCTTTTCCCTGACTTGCATGTCATACAGTAGAGCCCTGCAGTAACCACAGAATTTTTAATGAGGTGCAGAGCACAGCAATGACATAAATGTAATGTTGTGTAAATGAGCACTAAGGAGTGAGTTCTTTCACTTGTATCCAGGGCTACAATAAATGAGCCCTATTTTTTTTCTGCTGCAATTTGATGGGGAATGTTGGTAATTTACCACAACCCTGAAGTTCATAACACAAACTATAATCCTGCCAATCAAAGTAATGCAAGTAAGTACACATTATTACTGAGTAACTGACATTTAGAGAGTTTGTTATCCATTCATGTCAAATGGTTTAGGGGGTTATTTTTTTACTATAAAATACAATTTTTCTTTGGAAAAAAACCCTCAAATTATTCAAGATTTATTATACCCCAATGATGGAAAGTCAGAATCCAAAAATCTGGCATCACAGACCTACTGAGTTTGCATATATGTGGGAGAGGTCCCTATCCTATATTACCCTGAAAATTCAACTATTTCTTATTTTCAAAATGCACCAGTTAATAGTGCTGCTCCAGCAGAATTCTGCACTGAAATCCATTTCTCAAAAGAGCAAACATTATATATTCAATTTTGAAATCTGACATGGGGCTAGACATATTGTCAATTTCCCAGCTGCCCCAAGTCTTGTGACTTGTGTTCTGATAAACTTCAATCACTCTTTACTGTTGTACTTCAAATTTTGTGAGTGATATCGTCCCCCTCCCTTCCCCCCTCCCCCCAGCAGCCAACAAAAGAACAATGGGAAGGTAACCAGATAGCAGCTCACTAACATAAGATAACAGCTGCACGGTAGATCGAAGAACAACACCCAATAGTAAAATCCTATGTCCCACTGAGACTCCTTCAGTTACATTGAGAAGGAAAAACAGCAGCCTGCCAGAAAGCATTTCTCTCCTAAAGTGCAGGCACAAGTCACATGACCAGGGGCAGCTGGGAAATTGACAAAATGTCTAGCCCCATGTCAGATTTCAAAATTGAATATAAAAAAATCTGTTTTCTCTTTTGAGAAATGGATTTCAGTGCAGAATTCTGCTGGAGTAGCACTATTAACTGATGCATTGTGAAAAAAACATGTGATCTGTGCTCTGATAAACTTCAGTCACTCTTTACTGCTGCACTGTAAGTTGGAGTGATACCACCCCCCTCCCTTCCCCCCCCCCAGCAGCCTAACAACAAAAAAATGGGAAGATAACCAGATAGCAGCTCCCTAACGCAAGATAACAGCTGCCTGGTAGATCTAAGAACAGTACTCAATAGTAAAAGCCAAGTCCCACTGAGACTGATTCAGTTACATTAAGTAGGAGAAATAACAGCCTGCCAGAAAGTAGTTGCACAAGTCAAATGACTGGGGCAGCTCGGAAACTGACAATATGTCTAGCCCCATGTCAGATTGCAAAATTGAATATAAAAAAATCTGTTTGCTCTTTTAAGAAATGGATTTCAGTGCAGAAGTCTGCTGTGGTAGCACTATCCCTTTAATTAGCACATCAGTATTACGTTTGAATTATCTGTCAGTAAAGCTTAGTGCCACCCAGGGGGTTGGGAAACAGGCACTTTGATTTTGTGGACACCACAATAAAGTAATGATGCCACGTTGAGTCAACATCAGACATTTATGATATTATTGAGGCAGTTCATATGGAAATTGGCAGATATAATAATAGAATATTACAAACTCATGTACACCCTAAAACATTCTGGGGCAAATTTACTTCTGGTCGAATAGCGAGGGTTAATTAACCCTCGCTATTCGACTGTTGAAGTTAAATCCTTCAAATTCGAATATCGAAGTCGAAGGATTAAGCGCTATTCGATGGAAGGATTTTAATCCATCGGTCGAACGATTTTTGTTCGGCCAAAAAAAGATTGCTAAGCCTATGGGGACCTTCCCCATAGGCTAACATTGACTTCAGTAGCTTTTAGGTGGCGAACTAAGGGGTCAAAGTTTTTTCTTAAAGAGACAGTACTTCAACTATCGAATGGTCGAACGATTTTTAGTTTGAATCGTTCAAATCAAAGTCGAAGTAGCCCATTCAATGATCGAAGCAGCCAAAAAAAACCATTTGAAATTCAAAGGTTTTTTTTCTTCTATTCCTTCACTCGAACTAAGTAAATGGGCCTCTCTATGTCTGGCATCACCTCTCTAGCTAATGGACATTTCTTATAAATGTAGATTGCTTGGAATGCACTGCTTTAAATACAATTCAGCCCTGTCTGGCTTGTTCTTTCTTTTAGTAACAACTTCGGTGATGCTATTGACAGTTTTTAAATAGGTGCTAGGTCAATTTAGACACTGTCTGCTTAACCACCTCAGAGAGGGACGTCCTGATTTTTACAGAATGCTTCCATTTCATAAAAAGCCAGATGATTAATTACATAAAATGCAAAGCCAACATGCTCTGATACAGCATTTTGTCAGTTCCATGGTGGTATTCCTGCTACACATAATAAAGAAAAATATATTCACTTTATTCATGACACATTGAGGTCTGATGTATCTGTGATTCTACTACTAATGAATTCCATACAAAGAGATTATTATGCAGATATTCGTTTTTTTAAGGTGGAAGCATAGGTGTTTTTGTAGAAATTAGATAGTACAAAAATAAATTGTATCAGAAAACATCCATACATTAAAAACAAGGGTAAAAAATCGTAAAGATCTATTTAAAGGAACAGTAACACCAAAAACTGAAAGTGCTTTAAAGAAATGACAATAAAATGTACTGTTGCCCTGCACTGGTAAAAATGGAGTCCTTTGCTTCATAAACACTAGAGTGTATAGAAATAAGCTGCTATTCAGCCATGGAGGCATCCATTCAAGCACAGGATACACTGCAGATAACTGAAGAATCCCAGAACTGTTTTATTCAAAGAATATACTCTCATAATAAAATTCAAATACCTACAGGGCAGCATGTGACAATTAAAGAAATGCTAAAGATTTGTTCTGAAGAAAGCTTTTAAGGAAAGAATATAAAAGTAATTAAAGCAAAGTAAATAGATAGTTCCTCTGAAATTATGCACAGGTTATATGGAGGAGTTTCACCAGTCATTGCATGGTAGCCAACGTGTTTATTGCTATCCAGTTGATCAGTATTAGCCATTAGTCTTCCTGTAAGTACTCAGCTCTGTAACCTTCCTACACTTGGATCCCCCTGTTACAACCATACCAATACTGCCACTGATGCAAATCAGACTTAATCAACCTCACTGGTGGTTGCTATTAATCAGTTCTTACTTAATCTTATCCACTTATGCTATTTTTGACCTTGACCTGTCCTGACTGTAAGGAATAGCTGGTAATTAAACTGGCAGAAGCCAATGTGATGGTAACTATACAGTTTTAATAAAGAAAAAACATGCATATACCTCTGCAGTATGAGTATAAATGGAGGCCGACAGTAAAGCAAGTCCCTGAAATAGGCCGAAGGTCAAGGGCAGGCAGCAGACAAGCCTAATCTTATAACAGGCCGAAAGTCAAGACAGTCAGATCACTTGAGTCAGTTAAGAGGCCAACATCAAACTGGAGACTCAGAACCGAGGGAACAGGGACAGGGCAGGAACAGGATCTCAGGAGCAGGGTCACACGAAACAGGTGAAGAGGACGATGAGTCAGACTGGATACGGAAACAAGGGCAAAGAGTCCGGACAGGAGAAGACTGTGTAGGAGCTGGATGGAGTGGGTGTAGATCGGGTGCAGCCTGGAAGGTTAAGACAGTGCAGGAGTAGATCAGGATAGGCTGGAGCGGGCATAGAATCAGATCAGACTCAAAATAGAGCAGCAGGAGGACTGGAGCAGAAGGAGAGGAATGGATAGTAGGAGAGGACAGAACAGCAGAAGAGGAATGGATAGCAAAAGAGGACAGAACAGCAAGAGAGGATAGAACAGCAGGACAGGACTGAACAGCAGGAGAGGACGGGATAGCAGGAGAGGGGACTGGAGCAGAAACGGTAGGAAAATGCAGAGCAAGATACAGAGTGAGACTAGGGAAGATATAAGACAGGGTTCAAGGCAGAACAGGACATGAGGCAGGAAAGGTCAAGGTCAGGGAAGGACACGACAGGGAAAAAAGTACAAGGAAGGAACAGGAATACAAGGCAGGTTCAGGGGAAAAGGTTAAAGAATGGAAACCAGAGCTAGGGGCAAGCCACACTGCTCTGGAAGGCAAGGTAGAAGCAATGGAAAAGGGCTAGAGCTGGAAACAACCTAGCTAGGGGCGCTGCCAAAGTACTAGGAAGGTCAATGCTCAGGATAGGAGTGTGAGGAAGGTTGGCTTTATATAGGGCAGAGTCAGTCCTGGTCCTGCAAACCAATCTGGCTGCTGCTGGGCTAGGGCTGCAAAGGCCAGGTAACATATAGTAAGCAACCCTGCAGGCTGCTCACCTGGCTCGATGGTTAAGGTGCAGAGCCAGAAACCCAAAGGTCCCTGGCTCAAATCCCAGCTGACACTTGGATATTGCGCCATTTCAACCCCTTCTGGGCTAAGCCTTGCCTGTGTTCCTTCTTGCTTTCCAAATAACGCTGTCTGTGTTAACACATATGCTCAGTATTGCCTTGTTACCTACCTATGACTCAAAGCAATGAACTCCTTTTTTAACTCTGCCTGTCCATCAAAAAACTGCATTCCAGTTTGTTGTACATCTATACTACACCATGCACTAATGGCATATGGATAGAAAAAAAATATATATTTTATATATATTTTATATATATATATATATATATATATATATATATATATATATATATATATATATATATATATATATATATATATATATTTATATTTATTGTGGGGTTCACTCGCTGGTAGGCTGCAAAAGAGGCGACTTCACACACCACGATCGGTTTAAGGGCTTCCTGCCCACGTTTATTTTCCAGCGGCTGCAGAAATTTCCTCCTGCAGGGGGAATGTAACCGAAACACAGCAGTTCAACAGAAAAAATCCAACCTTCTGGTTCACAAAATAAATGCTTTGCTTTCTCTCTTGAAAGTGAGCAATACCAGAAGTTTGTCTCACACACATATTCAGCACTGCTGCTCAGCATCAGATGTACTAAATAGGCCTAGGGCCTCTTGAAAACCTGGCCTACGGATTTGGGAATCCGCCCCACCCTACTCTTGCGGGTTCCCAGTAAGACCAATCCCGGATCAGCAATTACAAAAACCTTGCAGCACTACTGGTCTCACCTCAGTAACAATATCTGAGAATCCGAGGCCCAACATACATTCCATCAATCACTTTTCCCCAGGAAACTGGGGACCTTTTTGTCACCATACCACAATATATATATATATATATATATATATATATATATATATATATATATATATATATATATATATATATATATATATATATGGCAACTGTTAACTTATGAATCTTTGACTCAGAAATACAACTTCTCACCTAAAGATTTTTATAAATATCTGAGGATAAGACACAATGTGAATGCAATAAAAATGCATAACCATTAGGATACAGTATGACTCAGTTTGGAAAAAAATGTCTAACTACCAGGAGAACTGAAAGGTATTTCATTATGTTATACACAATTAACAGATATTAAGACTCAAATTAAACATGCAATATGAGTGGAATTGACTAGGAGAAAGCTTTTTTGAGAAGTGATGTGCTAAGAGACCTGTGCAATTACAGAAAATACTACAAACTGCACTTTACATATTGAAACTTCTACAGATACTATGGGGCATGTTTACTAACATTGGAGATAAATATCTGGAGAGATTTCTGGAGATG
This sequence comes from Xenopus petersii, assembly GCA_038501925.1. Taxonomy (NCBI): domain Eukaryota; kingdom Metazoa; phylum Chordata; class Amphibia; order Anura; family Pipidae; genus Xenopus; species Xenopus petersii. The sequence goes on along the minus strand of CM076679.1, from coordinate 39,359,685 downwards.
TTGCCCATAGCAACCAATCAGATCTTTGCTTTTGTTTTCTAACTTGGCTGTGGCTGTTTAAATCTAATTGCTGATTGGTTGCCATGGGCAACATCTCCAAAAATCTCTCCATATATTTATCTCCTATATACTTGGTAATGATGTGTGGAAGCGGCCCGATACCCGCAGGACTCGTGGATCTACCTGTGGGTTGGGAGGGTTCGGGCCGACCTCTAACCCTCCCCACTCTTCTGACTGCTCTCCCCGGCCGCGACCTTACAAATGCAAGCTACTTTCTGGTTGCCCCTTTTGTGACATCATCAGTAGGGTGGGTCGGCGTGGGTCCATAAAAGGAACCTGGAAGTCGGCCCGGGCAGGCGTCGCTAGATGGAAAGGGAGCGACTGGTGCGTGCAGGTTGGGATTATCCTGACCCGCACATCACTAATACTTGGTAATAAGTGCCAGCAAAGTTACATAAAATGTTTACTATTGAAACAAATAAATGGTGGAGAAAATGTGGCATTAAAGCAGATATGTACCATATAAGGTGGGAATGTCCAAAGATTAAAATATACTAAAGTATTCACCATGATCTCAAAACTCCTAAAGAAAGAATATGAACCAAACCCTGCATTAGGTTTACTCACTTTAGGAATGGAAGAACTAAATTTGAAATATAAGGCGACAACTTACCACATATTAATAGCTGCTAGGGAGGTCTTGGTCTACAAATGGAAAAATCCTGGCACTCCATCATTTGCAAGAGTCATAGAAAAGCTTAAAGGAACAGTTCAGTATAAAAATAAAAACTGGGTAAATAGATAGGCTGTGCAAAATAAAAAATGTTTCTAATATATTTAGTTAGGCAAAAATGTTACCTATAAAGGCTGGAGTGACTGGATGTCTAACAGAACACTACTTCCTGCTTTTCAGCTTTCTTGGTTTTCCACTGACTGGTTACCCTGGTTACCAAGCAGTAACCAATCAGTGGCTTGAGGGGGGACCACATGGGTCATATCTGTTGCTTTTGAATCTGAGCTGAATGCTGAGGATCAATTGCAAACTCACTGAACAGTTATATCCCATGTGGCCCTCCTTCAAGTCACTGACTAACTCAGAGTTAGTGGGTATTCTAAATTAGAAATATAGTCAATTTATACATTATACATGACATTTTTGCCTAACTAACTACTGTATATTAGCATTTTCTACAGTATTTAGCTAGTTTTTTATTTTTATACTGAACTGTTCCTTGAACTAAAATGCAGAATATGAAAAAATGTACTTTGTCAACTTAAATATGGTCCATAAATATTATAAACGTTGGCAACCTTTAATGTTATAATTGCAATCTATGATGTTATTAGATTAATGTAATATGTAAATAATGTCTAATACATTAAGGTATTAATATATATATATTTTTGTCAATATATAACTTCCCTTTGGGATTAGCACCCTGTATCTATGTTACTGTATATTTATAGGAAAATCTATTTGTGTGAGATAATGTTGTTCAGAGAGCTCCTACTGAACCTTCTTTTTTATATTGTTTTATAAAACCAAATAAAAACCAAATAAAAATGTATTTAAAAAAATGCAGGATGGCAGAAGAGGTGAAAATTAAAACAAAATAAGAAGCAAAAGAGAGAAAAGGACAGAAGATATGAAACAAGGAAAGGGATAGAAGGGGGAGAGGAAAACTGGAGAAAGGTGGATAACATTAACATTAATGTACTAAGCGGTAGTAGGATGAAAAGGAAATACTGAAGGAGAAGAATGGGGCGGGAAGCACAGAACACTACTGAAAAATGAAGAAAATAATGGGAAGAAAAAGAGGGTATATTGAAGGGAAGCAGGAGCAGCAGTATTTACAAACTCTTGGGTATTTATTATGCCAAATACAATCTTTCAGGTGATTAAAATAGTTAAACTCAAATATGCTAAAAATGCATTAAGCAGAGACAAATCTTTTGTAACTTTTTTTCTTACTGGAGAAGCCATTTAAAGAAATTAGAAAGTTAGAAAGGGACATTAAATAGTAGATAATCATGCATGTATAGTTAATTATTAGATTAATGTAATAAAAGTTATAACCTAAAAAGGGGAATGAAATTAAAAATCACGTTATTTAAGGGGTTTAGCACCATGTGGTTGTGTCTGTCCTGGGACTTTGCCTCACTGAGAGGTACTACAGGTCCATGTCTGCCGCTGAAGTTAGTTAAGTGTGATTTAGTGATAGTGAATACGGTAATAGTCACTCTAGGAGTGAGAGTCAGCACAGGGTAGCTAGTGAGCAGATGTGGCTCCAACGAGGAGAAATAGTGGGGTTAGGACCCCATGGGATGTGAACCACTAGAGCAGGGGCTACAGTGGGTGAGTTGAGGACCAGATAGGGTGCCAAGACACAAGACCCCCACGCTGAGAAATCCAAACCTTAGTGTTCATCAGAGGGATAGTGCCTACTGAGAGTTGCAACTATCTCCTAAGTCTATTATTGCTGTTACTTTGATATATTGGATATTAGCTTACCTGGAGCACCTTGTACCCCCTGGAGGGAATATTGCTGTTTGAAGCTATCCTATTATGCCTGTGAACATCTAAGTCCTTGTGAACTACTCCACTGCAACAGTTCTCTGTTAATAAACAAGTTTATGTTACTGCAAAGAAACTTGTCTGGCTGATTAACCTGCTGCATTAATCTACACCAGGTACCGGGAGTTGCAGGGAGTTGCACGGGTACACTCGGGGTCCGGGGCACACTACAAGCAGTTTTAGCCTGGTCACACACCACCTTTATATACAGCAAAAGTACACTATATTTGGGGGCTCGTCCAGGATACATTATTCAACTATTGCTGTGAGAGAAAAGTGTGGCAGACCAGAGAAGAAAAAGGCAACTGGGCCTAGCACAGCTTGCAGCCTGAGTTCCGACCACCCTAAATTTACTTGTGCCCAGACCAAGAGGGCCGACCGGAAAGTTTGTCTCCCAAATTTCCAGACTGTTGGGGAGAACCAATCAGGACCGTATAAATTGGCGCCAGAGAAATGCACGAAACTTGTGTGACGTGGCCATAATTGTCTACAGATACCACCCTGCTTAGCCCAACCTCCTCTGATACCAGGAGGTGTGGTACCGGCCAATCAGAAGCACAGAATTTGGTGCCAAAAGAGAGCAGGGAGGTGCCCCTGTTATCCTGACGTCATGGCGGCCATTTTGTGAGTCAGTACGTGTGTAGTTACAGAGTGGATGAGACGTGTACAACGTGCTCTGCTATTAGAGTTGCTGAACCCCAATGGCATTGACTCAAGTATGTCGGACAGTGAGCCAACCTGTCCCAGCCTGTCCTTGGAACAGACGACCCAAGGAATGGTGCAGGATACCGGCCGTCGGTATCATTCATTCTCAAGAAATTGCTGCATTGTGGGTAAAAAAAGTGTCAATTTGTGTCACAGTTTTTCATTTTGTAAATTGCACTGCATTCCTAAATGAGCACTAAAGACTTCCATTGCTGGCATGTTCGAGAAATCGAAAAATGATCTATTAAAAAGTGTCTGCATTTTCATGGGGACCACATTGACATTCAGAAAATGATGCGGAGAGTGGATAAAGGCATGTATTAATGTTTTCAAGTGAGATTTACCAGTTGATTGACAGACAGCATAATTGCATTTTCCATGGCCCTTTTGATTTCTAAAAATCCCTCTCTAGTGCCATGTTGCTATTTTCAGCAAATAAGGGACACTCACAGGTGTTTTACATGACCAGAATAGATGGCTACAGGTCATGAAACTCCTTGGCAAAATATGCTTTTAATTCTGAAGATGTTTTAATGGATTGTTTCAAGTAGCACTGAATTGTAAAAATGGAAGCAAGTACTCAACTGGATACAAAACTGCTCTGCCAAAACATTATTTTAACAGAAAAGAAGCCACTTATAAATTATATTTTAAAATGTGAGATGAAAAAAATATAAAGATGATGAGGCTGTTCACAGCTAGGAATGCTGAGAACTATATTTGTGCTATTTCAACTTCTTAATTTAGGCAATAAAGTTGGTGCTCAAACAATGCCGCTGCCACACAATCTAATACATTTGCTCTGAATGCAAATCATATAATTTTCATCATTTTAAAACTGTGCAAATTACACAACCTATTTTAGCATTCTTTAGTCTCTAACAAGTATAAATGGGAATAGAGGAATAATCAGTAATGGTTATCTGCCTTCCTATTTAAAAACAATAATGATGATCACTCATCTTGAACAAGGCCTTTAATTAATCATTGTAGTTATTCAGGTTGAAATCCCGTGTTAGCCTCAGTGAAGTGAAGCCGCAATATAAACTCAAACTGCTTCTGTACTGCAATCATAATAATTCTGAATTTCTTTTTATTATTTCAAATTATTATTTTTTTAAAAGCATAATGTATTTTTCTATTATATAAGTTTATGTGGTAATTGAAGTTTTGCTAAGTTTATATTTGCCTAATTTGATATTATACAACAAATAACTAACATTTTGCTTGAAATAATATTATTGTATATTACTTGCTCAAGAGAAAAAGGAAGTTTTATGAAATATATGCTGTTAAACGAAATTGTTCAGTGTAAAAATAAAAACTGGGTAAATAGATAGGCTTTCAATATAGTTAATTAGCCAAAAATGTCATATTTAAAGACTGGAGTGACTGAATGTCTAAAATAAGAGAACAGAACATTACTTCCTGCTTTGCAGCTATCTTGGAGTTGTGAAATGTGACTTGGAATACCTGCGAGGAGTAGGTTGCAGTAATCAAGGTGGGAGATGATGAGAGACTGAATCTGTGTTTTAGTTGATTCTGATCAATTTTAGTTATATTAGCTGCCCTTGTGGTGGGCACTGAAAGTACTGATTCTATTTTAATGATATTACATTGTGCAGAACTATAGGTTCCATGCAGGATGCTGCCTCTTTGCAAAGTGATTTGACTAAATTGGAATGGGAAAATGAGGTTCAATATAAATAAATTCAAGGTTGTGCATTGTGGCAGAAATAGTATAAATGCAAGTTATACACTAAATGTCAATGTGTTGGGTTCTTTATTTGAGAAGGATCTAAAGGTTCTTGTAGAAAACAAGTTTGTATAATTCCAGGCAGTGACATTCTGTGGCCAAATAATGTATAGTCTTGCATGAAAAAAAGAGCATTAACTCAGGTTATTAAAACATAATTTTGCCTCTTTATAGGTCCCTGGTAAGGCCTTATCTGGGGGGAAATTTACTAAAGGGTGAAGTGGCTAATGCTGGCGAATATTCGCCAGCGTGATGTCATTTCCGCACTTCGCTGATATACTAACGGTAGCTGGCGTAATTTTGCCAAGGAGATAAACTCTGATGCAACTTCGCACTCTAACACCTGGCGAATTTTCGGTCTGACGAAAGAGCGTTACTACGCAAATTCACTAAGTTTTTGATTTTACTGGCTGTTAACTCTATCGCTAGACTTGCCTTCTCTACCTCAGACCTGGCAAAGTGCAATAGAGTAGATAGGCGTTCCTCAAAAAACAAAGTTGACAATTTTTTTTAAGTCCTAAAAACGCTGGCATATTTCCTATGTAAAGGGTGATAGACTGAAAAAGATTGTACATTTTTTTTGGGATACCCTCCTTCCCCCCTAACATTTGGCACCTAAACTATACTGTGGGCACATGTGTAGGGCATTATAACAACTTTACATAATTTTATTAAGGTTCCTTGGCCTTGTGTAGTGTAATGTATTTGCTGCAGCATATAGGGCCATTGTACTTTAACTGCACGCAAATTATCCAATGCTAGCGTAACTTCGAACTGCTGAGCGTAATTTCACTGGCGTAATTTCACCAGCATTTGGTACCCTGTGCGCAACTTCTGATCTTCACGAATCAGCGCTGTCCAGGCGAATTTACGCCTGACAAAGTGTTGCGTCGTACGTGAAGCCAGTGCTGGCGAATTTTCACTGATTAGTGAATTTGCCCCCTGGAGTATGCAGTGCAGTTTTGGGCTCCATAGTTACATAGTTAAATCAGGTTGAAAAAAGACAAGGTCCATCAAGTTCAACCCCTCCAAATGAAAATCCAGAATCCATACACACACCCCTCCCTACTTTTAAATACATTATATATACCCATATCCAGTCCTTAAAAAGGATAATTGAGCTGGAGAGAGTGCAGAGACATGCAACTATACTGGTTAAGGGCTTTAAATTACAGCATGAGGGTAAATTGTCATGATTGGGGTTTTTTTCTCTGGAGAAAAAAAAGACGCTTGTGAGAGGACATCATTACATAGTTTACATTGTTAAATCAGGTTAAAAAAATACAAAGTCATTATAGACCGCTAGTGGGAGATCTCTTTTTCCATAAAATGGATCATCGGACCAGAGACTAGAGGAAAATAAAATTTTAATTGCAGTAACAAAAGTGCCTCTTTGCAGTGAGGGCAGTGAGGTTGTGGAATGCCCTAACGGATGGTGTTGTGAAGGCTGATTCTGTTAACACCTTTAATAGCAGCTTGGATGATTTCTTGGACAAGCATAATATCTAAGGATACAGTGACACTAATTAATGATAGATATTGGTGTATATATAGTTTCAGTGGGGGTCTGTAAGTATGTGTGCTGGGTTTCATTTGGAGGGGTTAAACTTGATGAAATTTGGTCTTTTTTCAACCCAACTTAACTATGTAACTATGCTTAGCATATATAGTATGAACTATTACCTTTTTATTATGCCTAGCATAATACTTACAGTGGGTAAAGTAATTGACGTCACAAACTACCAAGCAACTATTTTGCCCCATAGATTGCCAAAAGCTAAAGTTGGCTGATTTTCCTGGGGAAAGTCTTGTTACAGCAATCTGGGTTTACAGAATTCTTATATCAGAAATATTGGATAATACAAGCACAATAATAGAAGTATTGACATAACACTTAATGTTCACCTTTACATTGACTTTTAGCATGATGTAGAGAGTGATAGTTTTCCATTAGGCTTTAATTTTTTATTATTGTGTGTTCAATTTCAGCAATTTAGTTGGTAGGGTTGAAATTACCCTAGCAGCCATGCAATGATTTAAATAAGGGACTGGAAAAGAAATAGGAGAGGGCCTATATAGGAAAATCAGTAATACAAAGTAGCAATAAAAATATATTTGTAACCGTACTGAGAAGCGATGAGAGAAATTATTTGCCAAGTTTCGCAGAGAAAATGATGCCCATAGACTCTAATGGATGAAAAAATGTGTCGTGCTTCAAAAAAATGTTGTTCTCCCTTAGACTTCAATGCAATTTTCGGCAAAGCTAAACTGGTCAAATTCGCCCAACACTAATACTGAGCATTTGTTTTTACATGGGGCCTGTGACTCCCCATTCCCCATTTCAAAGCTGAAAAAAGTCAGAAGAAGAGGGCAACTAATTTAAAATACTATTAAAAAGAAAAAAATTTAGACCAATTGAAAAAACTAAAAGTTAACTTAAAGGTGAACATAGTGAGCTTGCAGAACAAGGGTGGCAAACTGATGAACTGGAATATAGTAGTGATGATTTTCAGAGGCATGCACACCTAGAAGAGTAAAATGCATCACTTTTAGAGGAACGCTCTCAATTAAAAAATGAAAACCTATGTGCAGACTTGGCAAACAGGTCTAGGAGATAGCAGGATTGATGACACAGGAGCACAGGAAATCAAATTATATTTAAGTTCAGCAGTTGAGCACTAACAGAGCATATGACACCTTAGATCCAAACCCTCCCTGACAAAGCTACCTAGAGATATAGTAGTAACAAAATTACCACTCCACTACATACAGTACCTCTTCCTGGGCATGCAGACCCCATCCAGGAGGTTTTGTGTCAGCAGGGCATATGAGGGCCAGGGCTCATAAGGTTTCTCAGTTAAGTGATCTTAATAGTGGCCAATTGGCCAATAATAAGGGCAACCATTTTGAAGTTCAACCTTGAAAACAAGTTGCAGGTAAAATTTAGTACCCATGAAAATTGTATAATGAAGTTTAAATTCCATTCTTAATAAATCAGATATACAGTAGGTCCGAATAGGACTGGCCAGATAATGAATGACTTTCATCCAGTTGGCTAGCTTGAATGTATTGCAATATATGACTAAACAATCGCTGTTTAATTAAAGGGGAGGGCATTTTAGTAACTTTATGCACACAATGCCTTGATGCCCTTAATGTATTGCTAATGGGTGAGTGCAAAGTGGTCACATCCTCATTACACCCTGCCTAATTTTTTTAAATTGTCTAGAGGTGGAACAAATTAGCTTTGTTTTTGTTTTTTTTGCAGGACACAATTCCATGACAGGCTATAGCTTACATATATATGTTAAATTGCATCAGTGCAGTGACCTGAAACACCAATCAGATCTTTTTTCTAATTTGTAATTTTGCGGACTGGTGTATTTCCTTTTAGCTAAATAGCTCTAGTTTCTTTATAGGAAGACAATGAACTTGCATGTAATCAGCATTACAAGATACATTTAATCAATATTTGCATACTGTAGATACGTATAGAAGTATATCTGCTATGTATTATAGTAATCCATTTTATATTGCAAAATCTCTATGAAGTACTTTACAACACTATCTCAAGTGTGGGTACGGATAACACAATTTATATGTCATGAAATCACTTAAATCAAATTTTATATTTTATCAACAAGGAAGCCTTTTATGAAGAATAGATTTCTGGAGGGATATATGATGGTTACAATTATTAAACTCCCATATAAAAAATTTAAGAGGCTCAGTGCAAATGCTATCAATTTATCAGAAAAAGTACATTTGCTAAACAACTTTTTAATAGCAGCAAGGAAGTCATTGATATGAATTAAATTTTTGTCTCAAGAGATTTTTTTTTTCTGTTTGAAGGGTGGAGGACTTGAGTCTGTCATTTGAACTGTGCTTAAAGATTTATTGAAATCCATGTCTTAATTGTGTTTCATCCATTATACCGATTAGGAAGAATATATCACCTTTCTTTTTACTGGTAGATTTGCAAAACATTAACCTATTTCAGAGGTTTTTAGAGAAGGTAACAAAAAAGAAATTAAATTGGTAATACATATTTAAACCTACATATTGTCCGTGTGCATCATTAGTGAAAGTAACATTTCAAGAACAAATAAAACCTAATTAAGTGAATTATTTTCTTTTTTTTTTTTTAAATGCTAAAATAAAATTTTCCTAATTTACATTTTGAAATGTAGAAATATGTAGAAATGTAGACATGTAGAAATAGTTACATCTCACATTCTTTCCATAAAACACATCAGATTGGCACAACCAGATTAGTATACAACATTAGCCTAGAGCAATGCAAGTACACATACAAACTTTGAATATTATATTTTACATTTTAATGGCTGTTGAGCTAGCAATCTCAAGTGAGCTTTTTTTTATATTCCTAGCTCTATGTGTGTGTAATGTAACAGAGTGTACAAGGATAGGATGTTTGAAGAGACACTAATATCTTATTTTTTTTCAAGAGTTTCAATATCAGTTTTTTACAATTCTAATTGGTATTGTTTTGTTACTAATTATACTGTACATTCAGTATGTGCAACTAAAAGCTGCAAACATTTGACATTGTTTCAAAAATCCATTTAAGTAAAATTATGGAAATTTTACCCAGTCTGAATTTCCTAAAAAAAAGCCGAAAAGGCTCAAGCTATTTTAAAAAGGCCCGAGTGAATTAAGCTTTGAGCTAGCAATCTCAAGTGAGCTTTTTTTTATATTCCTAGCTCTATGTGTGTGTAATGTAACAGAGTGTACAAGGATAGGATGTTTGAAGAGACACTAATATCTTATTTTTTTTCAAGAGTTTCAATATCAGTTTTTTACAATTCTAATTGGTATTGTTTTGTTACTAATTATACTGTACATTCAGTATGTGCAACTAAAAGCTGCAAACATTTGACATTGTTTCAAAAATCCATTTAAGTAAAATTATGGAAATTTTACCCAGTCTGAATTTCCTAAAAAAAAGCCGAAAAGGCTCAAGCTATTTTAAAAAGGCCCGAGTGAATTAAGCTAGGAGATGAGATATACAATAAAGTAGCAGGAAAGTAACTGATGAATACTGAACCTTTCTGTGCCATATACCCCTTTAGAACATAATTATAATATTTAATGATGGGCCCAATTTTTAACCCATTAGAATCTAAGGGCATCATTTTTGCAGGGAAACTTAGCAAAAATTTTTACTCATCAATATAATTCTCCTAATAGCATTCTAGAGTGCGTCAGGTAAATGGATAGGCTGTGTAAAATAAAATGGTTCTAATTAGTGATGGGCGAATTTGCGCCGTTTCGCTTCGCGATAAATTTGCGAATTTCGCGCGAAATTCGCGAAATGGCGAAAAATTCGGGAAACGGCGCCAGCGTCTCATTTTTGACGCCGGCGCCCGTTTTTCGACGCCGGTGCCCGTTTTTGACGCCGGCGTCCATTTTTTTCGGAAAAATTTTTTTGACGCCGGCAAATTTTTGACGCGAATTTTCGCGGGAGTTTCGCGAATTTATTCGCTGGCGGCGAATCGCGCAAATTCGCGCCTGGCGAATAAATTCGCCCATCACTAGTTCTAATATAGTAACAATTTTGGCTAACTACTCTATTTTAAAAAAATAATATTTTGCACAGAATAGCAACTATTCATGCAGTTTAAATTTTTACACTGAAAAATTCATTTAAATTCTTTGGGTCAAGATTTTTCCTCCCATAATCAGGTGCACCAGGGGAACAGGGGCCAGCATCTCTCCATCTCTCAGGAGGCCTTGGCTGTCCCTTTATGAAAAGGCTGCTCAAAAAGATTTTTTTTGACTTTTAATAGTTTCTTTTAGCAATTACAATCCATGTTTGATTTAAATGCAAATGTGTTGTTACATAGCCAAATTGGGTTGAAAAAAGACAAAGTCCAAATAAAACCCAGCTGTCCAAGTGTACAGGTGTGTGTGCTTCAACCACCTCGTTTAGGTTCCTTTCGGGCAGAGTGCAGAGCAGTGTATAGGCCCTTGCCATAGGCCAATTATACAGCAAAACAGAAGAAACTGCAGCACCTCTTGTTTGAAAAAATGTGAAAGATTTATTACAGTTGGTCAGTAACAGGCAACGTTTCGGGCCTTGTCTTGCCCTTTCTCAAGCCTGCCTGATAGTGTGTGATACAAACATTTATCCCCCACATTGGGGGAGTGCACAGTATCAGGACCCACCCCCAATTAAGTTTAACCCATCAAGTGAATACATCATGAGAGTCCAATAAAGTCCAAGCATTATACATTTTCCGTGTGTCATCTTAATCCAATTTCCGTGCTAGGTAATTAGTTGTACTTATAAGACAAAATTCAATGGTGACACTTAGTGATAAGATCGTGACACTTAGTGATAAGATCGTAACACACTACTGCACTATAAAAGCTGTCATCCTCCCGCTCTCAAGAAATCTCTACCTAAGACACAATTAGCTCGAATCAAAAGGATTGTATCAGATCCAGAGCTATTCCCCCTGAGAGCAGCTGAAATGATCGAACGCTTCAGTGACAGAGGCTATCCCAAAGAGGCCCTCACTGAGAGCGATAAACACATGAAAAATATTCCAAGAGAAACTTTGCTTAAAAACAAAAACACACATCCCCACACTGGGAAAAGATTCACTATTAAACAATTTTTCACATGTGAATCTACATATGTGATCTATTTAATCAAATGCCCATGTGGACTAGGATATGTGGGAGAAACAACTCAGAAAGTGAAAGATAGGATCTCAAAACACAAATCAACCATAAGATGCGAAGACCTAGAACTCCCTATACCTGCACACTTCCATACAGCAAAACACACACCAAGCCAGCTGAGATTTCAGATTATCGATGGTGTCCCCAAATTAAGAAGAGGGGGCGATCGGTTAAAAGTCCTTGGGCTTTGGCCCAAGGGCCTCAATAGGGAATATACACCTATGTGCTTTATATAAGTTATAATACCCTTTGTTTCTACCTAGGTCAGACAACACCTTCTTTTGTTCTGATTGGTTTTAACCTTTTACTATATGTTTACAATTTTCTAAACATGATTTCTGTCTTTTAAGATTATCAACATTTATGAAGAATGGGTACATGATCCCGGACTGCATTGAGGTGATTCCAATTGGAACTATCCTCTCCGGGCAAAAGGTACTGCAGTCTCTATAACCTTATACATTGTTTTATCACTAAGTGTCACCATTGAATTTTGTCTTATAAGTACAACTAATTACCTAGCACGGAAATTGGATTAAGATGACACACGGAAAATGTATAACGATTGGACTTTATTGGACTCTCATGATGTATTCACTTGATGGGTTAAATTTAATTGGGGGTGGGTCCTGATACTGTGCACTCCCCCAATGTGGGGGATAAATGTTTGTATCACACACTATCAGGCAGGCTTGAGAAAGGGCAAGACAAGGCCCGAAACGTTGCCTGTTACTGACCAACTGTAATAAATCTTTCACATTTTTTCAAACAAGAGGTGCTGCAGTTTCTTCTGTTTTGCCAAATAAAACCCAGCATCCATACCCTCACATAAATTATATATACTCATATTTATACTAACTATAGAATTTAGCATCACAATAGCCATTGATATTATGTCTGTCCAAGAAATCATTCAAGCCACTCTTAAAAGCATTCCCATAATCAGTCATCACAACATCACCCAGCAGGGCATTCCACAACCTCACTGTCTTCACTGTGAAGAACCACCTACACTGCTTCAAATGAAAGTTCTTTTCCTCGAGTCTGAAGGGGTGGCCTCTGGTGCGGTGATTCTCTTTATGGGTAAAAAGGTCCCCCGCTATTTGTCTATAATGTCCTCTATTACAGTATATTTGTAAAGTGTAATCATGTCCTCTCGCAAACACTTTTTTTCCAGAGAAAACAACCCCAACCAGTCTTCCATAATTTAAATCTTCCATCCCGCTAACCAGTTTGGTTGCACATCTCTGCACTCTCTCCAGCTCATTTATATCCCTCTTAAGGACTAGAGCCCAAAATTGCACTGAATACTCCAGATGAGGCCTTACAAGGGACCTATAAAGAGGTATAATTAAGTTTTCATCCCTTGAGTGTATGCCCTTTTTTATGCAAGACAGTACTTTATTTGCTTGAGTGGCCTCAGAATAACACTGCTCGGAATTAGACAACTTGTTATCTACAAAAAAACCCTAGATCCTTCTCAGTTAAGGGAACTCCCAACACACTACCATTTAGTGTATAATTTGCATTATATTACTTGTATTTTTTCAAAGTTCATAACCTTGCATTTATCATCATTTTCCAGATTGTTTTCCAACTTAGTCAAATCACTGTGTAAAGTGGCAGCATCCTGCATAGAACCTATAGTTCTGCAAAATTTTGTATCATCAGATAGAAACAGTACTTTTAATGCCCTCCTCCAGGTCATTAATAAACAAGTAATGAGTAAATAGTAATGAGTAAATACAGAGCCTTGTGGAATTCCACTAACAACACTGGTCCAATTAGAAAATGTTCAATGTATCCACGTACAAATACTGTATAATAATGTTCCAGGCCAACATTCCTTAATTTAACCAGTAACCTTCTGTGTGCCACTGTATCAAATGCTTTAGCAAAGTCTAAGTAAATCACATCCACTGCCATCCCAGAATCGAGGTCTCTACTTACCTTCTCATAAAAAGAAATTAAGTTAGCCTGGCAAAATCTTTTATGCATAAAACCATGCTGGCGCAAACTCATAGTATTATGATTTGCTATGAAGTCCAGTATCTTATCTTTTATTAACCCTTTAAAAAGCTTTCCTACTGCTGATGTCCAACTAACTGGCCTATAGGTTTGAGGCTGAGAACAAGATTTTGAATAGCAGCACCACATTAGCAATTAGTCTAAAAACCTTTATGATTACTATGTTTGGGGTTCTAACTCTTTATGAGTTCAGACCTCGTGCCAAATAAACGTCTTTTTTACATCATATGATCTCCAATAATTGAAATTCCATGAAAATTTCATGCAAGTTTCTGTTGGTAGTGATGGCCGAATTTTGGAAACTGCAGCGAAAATTCGCCGTGGGAAAATTCACTGCGACAAAAAAAATTGTCGCTCATCAAAATTGTCACACGTCAAAATTATTCTAAGACCCATTGACTTTAATGCATTTGAACAAAAGAGTTGTGTGTGTAAAAAGTTTTGCGCCCATAGAAATTTTTTCGCATCAAAATTATTCAGATGCCCATTGACTTTAATGCATTTGGATAAAATAGGTGCGTATATAAAAATATTTTGCGTATTTTTTGCCATTCTGACCATCACTATCTATTGGTATCTAATAAGCACATTATATTTATTAGAATTGTCCTTTAGAATCTGAGACCTTAATGGAACCTTTAAGTAGTGATGGGCAAATTTGTCCTGTTTCACTTTGCAGAAAAAAATTAGTCATTGGGTATCAACATTATTTTGACACATGTAAATTTTGACGCCCTTGACAATTTTTATACGTGCACCTATTTTGTCCAAATGCATTAAAGTCAATGGGTGTCTGAATAACTTTGACGTGTGACAATTTTTATGCGTGCAACTATTCTGACATGTGGCCAATTTTTTTTGACATGTCAGATCTATTACCTATTTTCACCACAGTTTCGCACAATGTGTGCCAGTGATGAAACCCAGACATTTGCCGCAAATTCATGCCTGGCGAATTTATTCACCCATCACTACTTGGAAGTTTATAGAAATAATACAATACCATTGTTATGGTGTGCTGAATGCTCATATAATTTCATAATAGCTAAGATAAACGTATTACCACACCCTGCATTTATTAGTGTATATGTAAAGTGTATCATGATAGAGGCAAAACTTTCAGACGTATAGTAATTGCCAGGTGTACATTTTTTTAAAGATCCTTAAGTTCCTGCATTCCTGCCTAACTTGTAGCCTGCCTAGTCAAGTTGTATCAAATGACTACTTTTTCTTGAAAGCTACTGCCTAATAGGGATGTAGCGAACTGTTCGCCGGCGAACTAGTTCGCGCGAACTTCGACTGTTCGCGTCCGCCGAATGTTCGCGAACGTCGCGCGACGTTCGCCAATACGAGTTCGCGTTCGATTCGAACAAAAATCGTTCGACCATTCGACCATTCGATTCCTTCGACCGCTAAAATCGAAGGATTTTCGTTCGAATCGAACGATCGAAGCCATTCGATCGAATGAAATCATTCGATCGAATGGCTTCGATCGTTCGATTCAAACGAAAATCCTTCGATCGAACGATTAAAATCCTTCGATCGTTCGAATCGAACGATTTTGCGGATGTTCGAAGTTCGCGAACTGTTCGCATTTTTGCCGGTGTTCGCTAACACATAAACGGCAGTTCGCTACATCCCTACTGCCTAATATTGTGTTATATAGTTATATATATATACATTTATAAGGGAAATTGTTTAAGTTTAGCATATCACTGGGTAGCAATGTATTTGAGGGACTAGAAGTATATTTGTTCTTGCCACTTTCAGATTAATTCTGGTGTGAATGTCTCATTTTGCTTTGACAAAATTTGGTGGTAAAGATTAAAAAAAATTGCATCAGTCAGTGAACACATGACTTTTTTTGTACCAATGTTTTCAGTGCACAATACATTGCAGTCTATGGATGTTTTTTTTTTTTTCCGATGCAAAACTGTCTTGCATTAAAACTTGTAATAGGCAGAGGGGTACTAGCAGGTCTCATTGTACTCAGGTCAGTCTCTCTGAATTCTCCTGCTTATCTCTGGCTATACATTTGGCTTCTATATTTTCTGTCACCCTATCAGAGTCCTTTCCAACCTTTTTAACTACTAGGAATAAATGGAAAAACAAGGAGAACCTTGGGCTGATAAAAAAAAGAAATGGCTCCTTTGAACTTTGAGTAGTTTCTGCAGGAGTGTAACGTTTGGCAAATATATTCTCAACTATATTTTTATGAAGATTTTGCTATAAGAACTATGTACAGTAGGTTGATCAATTTACTATATTAATGGACATAGAAATACAGCAAAAGGCAAGCTGCAAATTGAATGCTAAATTTTAGCTTAGAAGACTTGTCACTCACACAGGTGTTTGTCACAATGTCATTATGACACTGACTAGAAGATTTGCACTGTACATTTTTTTCTGGGTGAATTTTAATTTTTCAATTATTAGAGTCTAAACTTTCATTCATCTTTCAAGATTCAAGATGTATTTAAAGAGTTTTATTTTTGGGCCCAACACGACTTATGTGGAATGTCCTAATAAAATGGAAAATTTGCTTTTACTTTGTTAAATTGGGTGCAAGGCTTAGTGGACAATTGTAGAGTGGGGGTGACAGCATTACCATGTAGCCAATGCATACGGTATTAGTAATAAAAATTGGCTTCCAATTGTAGAAACTCAAATGTCTGGACTTAACACCAGACACAGTTTTTTACTCAAATTGAATTTGATCTCTAAATATTCAGCTCATATTTGCCCCCAACACCCCTACTCTTTTGTATAGTATTTTAGAGTTCTACTCTGTACATTCTCCTGGTATAGAATTACAAACAAAACATCCTTTAATAAAGAGCAGTCTTCAACAGCTGACAAAATAACTTGTGCAACAGCCATAATGATGTAGGAAAGTAAATAATACAGTTTTCACATAGAGAGATTATCTGAATCATCCTATATAATGTTTGTAGAGCTTATATTTCAAGATTATGTGTGTATATAATACTGAATTTCTCATTGTGTCTGACTCTGCTTATCTCTACATCTACTGATTTTGCTACTAAATATATGTATTTAAAAATGAATAGTGATGGGCATATCAGACCCATTTCACCAAAATAAATGGCAAAACAGCGAATATTCATCAAAATGCATTGTCACACGATGTGGCGTCAAATTTTATTTTCGCCCAATGAAGTCTATGGGCATCATTTTTGCAGTGAAAAAATGTTGCTCATCACCTCATAATAAAGGGTTTGTAATTTATAATCCTTGATATCGCTATGCCCTACCCATATATGTTTCCTATTGCAGTGTTCCTAAGAGAATATGGGTTCTATCAGTCCCACAGAAAACCAATAAATATTCTGTAAATAACTTAACAGTAAGGACTTAATTGGGCCATTTACAATTTCCCCAGATGCAGATGCAAGAGCATTAAGAAAAGGAAAATCTCTCTCCTAAGTGCTCATTTATTGATCACATTCCAGGGAATAGCTGTGCTCACCTTGAACTGGAGCCAGGGTCAGACTGGCCTATCGGGACTAGAGAAAATCTGGTGGGCCCCAACCCTCTCATGGGCCCCACTGACCCAGGACTAGCAGCCACAAGGGGGTGTTTGGGGGTACAAATTGGAGGGTGGTGAATTGGGAAGTTGGTAACATCCTGGTTGGGTGCATGGTTGGGTGGTCAGCTCCTTGGGTCTGGCACATTGCTTAGGTAAACGTGGGGGAGTTTGCCACTGGGGTAAGAGGAGTGGGTAAGAAGGTTGTGGCACCCAGTGCGTTCCTGGCTTGTAGGCAAAAGGCAGTTCTGTGCTTATTACCTGCCAGGCAGTAAGGACAGGGCATCCTGCATCATCTTTCCTTAACTTAGTTAGGGATATATATTTACATGGTAACTGCAACTCCATGCATGAGTTGCACCCACAGGTGCTCAAAGTGCGGAAGTGTGCAAAGTATTAAAAAACATGGTGCCAATATACTATTATGCAAATAGCAGTGATTTCTCAAAAAATTTATTTTTGCTACAAAGCCCAATGAATGTCCCTTTAGGTACAGTATGGACTGACTCATTATAGATGCAGTGAATATCTTAACATGATAATACAAAATCTAATGATTAGTAAAATTTTTCAGCAAGTTTTGCCCAAAAAATGATGCCCATGGGGGAAAAAATGATGCCAATAGATTTCAAGGCATTTTGGGGAATTTTGGACCATTTTACAAATTTTCTGCAAAGTGAAACAGATTCGAACATCACAATAAGTAGAAATATTTGGAGGAGTAGCAATCATTAAATACCTTTGATGATAAGATATCTTATAAATTGCATGTACTGTACAGTTAGGTGCATAAATATTTGGACAGACAACTTTTTTCTAATTTTGGTTCTGTACATTACCACAATGAATTTTAAATTAAACAACTCAGATGCAGTTGAACTGCAGACTTTCAGCTTTAATTCAGTAAGTTGAACATAAACATGTGAGGAACTAAATCCTTTTTTTTTTTAACACAATCACTTCATTTCAGGGGCTCAAAAGCTGGCCACAGACGCAAAGATTCGTACGTTGATTCATACGATCAGACTTTCCCATCTCCCGACCTACCACTAAACATAATGATCAAAGTCTTACCATTCAGAAGTAGTAAGAACAGATCAGACGATATTCTGCCCGACAGCAATCGTACGATAGCCCGACAAAGCTAGTGACAGTCTCCCTCTGAAAATCGTACGATCGGCAATACATGCAGAGATATTACCCGCAACTGACAGAAATTTTCTAACCTGTCCGATCGACCAAACGACCCATCTCTGCCGGACGAAAAATTTCGGGACTCTCCACACACGGTCCGAATATCGTACAAATCCTCGATTAATACGATCAGATCTTTGCGTCTATGGCCAGCTTAATACTTGGTTGAAAACACTTTGCTGGCCATGACAGACTGAAGGCTTGAACTCACAAGATTCTGGGTTTCCTCCTTTTTAATGCTCTGTCAGGCCTTTACTGCAGCGGCTTTCAGTTGCTGTTTGTGGGCCTTTCTGTCCAAAGTTTTTTATGCAATCTGCTTGTTCAACCCTCTGAATTAAAGCTAAAAGTCTGCAGTTCAACTGCATCTGAGTTGTACAGAACCAAAATTAGAAAAAAGTTGTCTGTCCAAATATTTATGGATAGTGATATTTATGGATAGTGATGGGCGAATTTATTCGGCAGGAGCGAATTTGTGGCAAATTTGCGCGTTTAACAAAAAAACATTGGAATTGTCGCTGGCGTCAATTTTGATGCCCGTGAATTGTTGCCCGGTGTCAAAATTCTCATTTCACAAATTTTTGCCCGTTTTGAGAATTTAGCTGGAAATTAGCGAATTTCGTGGCAAAGCAAAACAGGACAAATTCGCCCATCACTATTTATTCTTGATGTATATACTGTACACATAACCATACAGCAGAAGCTCTGCCATATATGCAGGACATATATATATATATATATATATATATATGTGTATATATATATATATATATATATATATATATATATATATATATATATATATATATATATATATATATATATATATATATATATATATATAACAAAAAAGAAAACATGTAGGTTAATTGAAATAAGCTTTCTTATAGATTTGATAGACATTTTACAATATAAAAATCAATGTGCTGTTACTATCAAATTTGTGTAAATACTTGATGTTTTACTCCTTTCAAGTCTCATTGTTTTACTTAGCAGAGGATGTTATTTTAATGACTTCACAGTATACAGTAGCTTTTCATTAACCGCAATTTACAGTAGTCCTAGGAGAGAAAAATGGTTACTTGCCAAACTTCGAAACATGAACTAGATTGTATAAACAAATCAGTGACATCAATCATTTGACTCCTTCAATTCTCAATTCTCGCAAAACAAAATATATTTGGAAAAGAGCGATTCCCAGTGAAACAAATAAAAATGTAGATTCTCTTGAGAGAAATCATTAAATAGAAATCATAATATAAAATGCATGGGTTGGATTTAGAGATTTCTTTTGTTCACTCCTGCAGAGGGTATTCAACATGTTTACAGATTATTTAATTCTCCTTTATCAAGCTAATTATATAGCACATTAGTCAGAAATAAATAGAACAGTAAATCCTTGCACCTGCCAGCCCCAGTTCTCCCAAACCTCTGTCTCTATTATTAAGTTGGAATTTATTGAATATGTATTTATGGCTTTCATTCTAATGGTTACCAACACTTGTTTAACTGGGGGGGGCGACTATGCAGAATTGAGTTTCCCCATCCTCATGTGAGGTTAACATTGGTTTGCCTAGATAACTTAGGGCCTTATTTATCAAAATAATTGTTTTAATAGAAAAAAGTCTGACCAAACTAAAATCCCTGATTGGACCTTGTTGATTTATTATTAATTTTTCCCGAACTTCACAATTTTTGGTGCTTTCTCCCGAAAAGCCCGAATTTTTGGGATATTTGTACAAAAAGTATGAAATACAGTAGTCAGATTTTTGATCTAATTCCAGCCCAGATCACAGAAACCTCCAAATAGGATAGGGACCTCTTCCATAGGCTTATATACAACCTCTGACAATTTCTGACTTTTTCCATCCTCGGGTTTAGTACTTTTTCACTAAAAATTCAGATTTTATAGTAAGAAAACTCCAATTTTTTTTTTTTTTTTTAAATTTTTGGCATTCAAACTTTAATAAATAACCCCCATAGTGTTGTGGTTATATGCTTTATAAGTAAGAAATATGAGTATATTGGGTAAATTGATACAGTAGTGGCTTGTTATTAAAACAGGAAAAAAAGCTACCCTGTGAATTACCTACAAAATACAAATAAACAAAATCTTAGAATGCTAAATATACTGTATATATTTAGTTTATACTGTAGCTATATAATTAAATTTTAATTTGACATAATTAATATATCATCTCAGAGAAAACAGCTGTGGTCAGTAAATGTCCGGAAGGCAGATATCTGACAATATCAGAATACAATGCACACGTGTTTATTGCATCATCTCAGTCATACTAATATACAATACCTTTACTAAAACATGTGGCAACCAGTATATTATCTTGGATTTGTGAGCTCTACCAAATTTCTCTTTGAGGTTGCATTCTGAATTACTCTCTACTGTATAAGCCCAAGCATGACATATTTCCTCTAATCTTTTTTTTATTATTTTTGACCCTGTAGAGCAGCAGTTGGTGCTCAATATCTAAAAGTGCTGCCATAATGTAGTGTTGCACCTGAGTTGAACACTTGGATGCGTCTGTGAGAGTATGGAGCTACAGGGCTTTTTGTCTGCTCTCCCTGCAATGGAACACAGGAAAATTGACTGCAGGGGAAAGCAGGGTGAAAATGCCCATCAATACAAACCCTTAAGCATTACTACTAGATTGGGAGGGCAACATTCTTTTCTGCATAAGCATCACTATGAGAGTCACCACTCCTTTAAATTATTTTCTAAACATGTAGTGCTTTCTCTAGAGCTTTAGGCCAATTATATCTCTTTCAACTAACCACATTACAATAAAATTCTTCAGTATTAATCTTAATAAACTTTGTTTAAAGCATTTTGTTTGAATTTAAGCAGCATCCAGTTTGTTACTCGTTAAAGAGTCAGACATTTTTTTTCTTTAGAAACATAATCACTTGCTTATATTTACTCGGGTGAATTTAAGATCTTCAAGAATACTTTATTTCTAACTCTAATACTTTACTAGTTATAGGCCTGCTAGAATGTTTTTATTTAATTGAGAAAGACCAGAACCCTTCCTAACATTAATTTAGAGCGTTATTCTGTACATCAAATTAAGTTTCTGAGAAACTAACTAATATTGTTTCTTGGTTAGAGTGACTAGAACATTACCAATCATTCATATACAGTATACTTCATATAAGAAGAAGAAAATTGACTGTTTTAGGCTGATTTGTGGAGTATTGCTACAGGATGTTTTCATTTTCATACAAAGTCATTTGAAGCTAAACCACCCCTAACCTTGCAGGTATTGCCCCCTAAGTGTGCGTTTTTCTAAAAGATATTCAAACTACTTTAACTTCCTCTGTAGGGTTGCCACCATTAAGTTTATTGAATTCAGGCAGGGGCAGGGTGGTAATATTTCAGAGGTAGGGCAAGGCAGTCAGGGGGCGGACAGTAACGTTTTGTGACATCAGGGTCTGGGGCTGATCACCACATCATTTAATACATAGTCCTGTCTGGATTTCCTAATTAGGAAATCCAGACACTGCCCAGTGGTGCCCAGTGATGATGCTCTATTTCCTAGGTGGACAAAACAAAGGTGCCTCTGCCTTAAGATCCTTAAAGCGTGGAACCTGTTTTTTAATCTGATGAACTGGCGGCGGGCTGTCAGGATTTGACAGAAACAAAATGGTCCTACTTGCCCCTTGTTCACAGTCACAGGATAATTCTCTTTAATAAACACACTGTGTACTCCATGTATTTAAGGTAGATTTGAAGTTCTTATAATTTTAAGTAATATGTGCAACACAACACGGCACAATATACAACAGTATTCGTTTCAGTGGAAACGGTGTAATAATAGTTTCCATGAACAGAGTGACAATTGTAGGATATGGTTAATCATTTAAGCAACTATCAATAACAATGTTTTATTTGCATATTGTGTACTGTATTTTGCCATTTTCAGTTTCATTTGTTTTATAGTCATTTTGTCACGAATAACACCGGAAAATTTTAAATATATTTAAAACTGTATTCTGTACATAACAGGAATATCTGTTGTTGTTGAACTGGAATTTCTAACATCCCTTGGCTGGGAAAACAGTTTAATAATAATAGGAGCAATGTAGGTAGAATAACCTTGTTTATATTTTTATAACTTCATGTAACAACAAAGCATCTCAAAATACAGAGGGTCAGCTCAGCAGTCTAAAGCTTTCAGTGCTTAATCATGCTCAGGATTTTGAAGTCTCCCAGCCTGGTTTCATTAATGACAATTTGCTCACTATTCTACTTGTGCAGTCATGTCATTTATTCAGACAGGGTAAAGAATAAGCTTTTGGTTTTGTCATTGTCAGATTCACTTATCCTCCATCCCATAAGTTTTTGCTTAATGAATAAACTATTCGGATTCAACATCTTGCTGTACGTGTCCCACCTGAGCTTAACTTCAGGGGGAAAAAGCTCTCAGAACAGAACCTCATTCAAAGAGGCTTATGTTAACTACAATTTAAAAGTCAGACAAATAATTCCTTGCAGCTGTAGTTATAATTTTTCACATACTTAATTAACTTCCAGTCTATGTTCTTTAAAACCTCAATCTTTCCATTTCATTTTGACAAGTCACCTATCTCCCGTAATAAATCAGCTTATGGGAAATAATGATCACAACACAGAAATGCTAATATGGCTTCTCACACAAACAAAGGCAGTGGCACTGTATTAGAATTCAGGCTAATGGCACAAGCAAACATTGTTTATGTTTGCACTATAAATTTATAAGTTATACCGGATATAATTCTTCAGCAGTCATTCTTGGAGGTTTTAAAAAGATGGATATCCTCTAGAGTAGGGTTGTCATAAAAAGGAGGAAATCAAACCCTCTGAATAATACAATACGTGTATGTATCAAGCCAGCTCAACCAAGCAGTGATAAACTGTGGCAGCCTTTGAGGAGATGCCTGACAGATTTCATTTGTATGAGTTCAGATCTTGCCCTGATGTCACATGTCATATCAACCCAGGATCCCTTTGGTGCTTTACAAGCACCCCTCCAGATGCTGTCAAGGGATTACGAGAACTCTGCCAGTTCAAGTGCTTCAATCCTTCTGTATATTGACTATTGCTAACTTTTAAAAGTCTGGTAAAGTCAAACCTCAAGAAGGAAAAAAACATGCAACTGTCACCATTTAAGAAAATGGCTGTGCAAGTACAAGTATAAAATCTTACTTCCAGCATCTGAAAAAATGCTAACATATGTTTCTTGACGACAAGCACACTATCCACATGCAGCGAATGTGCAAAGATGCCACTGGCAGGATGAAGAACAGATAAAATAATTATCAAACTGCACAACTTGGCTAAAATATTAACTTACAGATGTCTCACACTTCCACTTTGTGTCATGCATGGTGACAATTTTGTGAACTTGCAGAAAGCTCTGTAATAAAACTTTTTACTGTTTACATACACTATTCATTTTTTCAGGAAATAAACTTGATATTTGGCTCAATCACAAGCATTTCATTTTAGCCCACAAAGACATTTAAGGAATTGGTCTCTGGTGTAACATAAAAGAAGAAAAGAAAAGTAGTGCAAAATAATGGTGTATGCTAAGGGGATGTTCATCTTCATGAGAAATTTCACATACGGCTTGTTCTCCCCTATAAGTAGTAATACTCAATAAATGTATTAGCAAATATCCATAGGTCATGAAATATCCAGCTTGCTAAGTATTAGAAAACCAGGGAACCCCCCCGATCTACTGCCGCACAGCAGTCGCAGACGACAATGCCCTACCTGGCTAAAGACATGTCAGGTGCAGTTTGGCATTGGCAACTCCAAGGGCACATGTACAGGACTATCAGCATAAATGTGTGCATTCATTAAATAGCCTGTTTATCCATTCAAAGACATGAGGCGCAGATTCATTATGCGGTGTAAAAAAAATGTTGGGCAAAGTCTTGGCAGTACTTTATCCAGTTGTAAAGTCTTATACAATGTAGGGGACTGATAAATGTATTCACCAATTATAGTGAAATCCCCTAAAGTTTGGACTCTTAAGGGTTCATCATTATTGCGGTGAAACAATCCCTAACTTTTAACCTATAGTTATAGAGTTAAGGTGGGACGAACCCAACTGAAAGTTTTCAGTCGGCCTCGTTGTGCTGGTAGGACCTTTCCAGAGTACTGCACAGGAAATTTTAGAAGAGGGAGAAAGGAGGTTCTCTCCTGTGAATGCACGGTGTATTGATTGATACAGATGCTACTACTGCTTGTACTAGCAGCCATTCTTGGTTTGCAGCAGTACACACCCATCAAAGGCCCTAAATGCAAAAGATAGGACTAATAGTGTGTTACCAACAACAATCACCAAACTGAGCTTTCAGATTATACTTCTATACAAGTACATCACAAGTCTTTAAATAAACATAAATAATAAAAAAAAATGTGTAAAATTGTATCAGCATCTTTATTCAAATAAAGATAAAATTCACTTACAATTTAGCAGAGAATGATTGTTCCCAACGCATTTTGTCATGTCCCAACTTTCTCAAGGGTGATGGAGTGCTTTTTCCCCCTCCTCCTAGGACTTTATTTGTGTGCATTATTCATATCTACAAACTGTTTTAAACCAGTTAGTGACCCTTTTCACAACATCATCCATAATTAAGTTGGATTAAAAAAAAAAAAAGTCTACAAAACCTGGTATGTCCAGGAACTCTCCCATCTAGGTATTAACCTACACCTCCCAGTGATTTACACTTTCCTTCTCCTTTAAAGCAAATATCTGATGGTTGCAATGGGTTAGTAGTCTTATGGGGAAGGGTTGCAAAGAGAAAAACAATTTGCACAAGTAAGTAAGTAATTAAAATTTGCATTTCACAATTTAATATTCTTCCTTAAACTGTTATTGCATTGCAAATTTTCATTACTACGTTGGTAATAAAAAGGCCAAAGCCTCCCCAGCCGCTAGCATTTGTGGCTTTTAAGGGAGAGAAATTGCCCAAACCAAGGATTAATAAAAAACAACAAGGACATAGGGCCACCGTTAATTTAAAGGGGTGGGTATGAGGGTGCACTAACCACATGAAGCTCAGCCACAGCTTCCGGCTACTTTTCACGTACAAAAGGAGGGTTGTGGGTGCACTCCTAAGGCCAAATAAGAAAATATTTAAATACAATAATTCCCTGTCTAAAAAAAAAAAGAAACAGGGTTTTTTGTTACAAAGTTATGATCATAAAATCGGTAAGCCGCCATACCACGTCAAGGTAAACCCCATATGGCGGTCCCTAACCTGTTTACCTGTGATCAAAATATAAAACCTTGGTTTCAGTCTGTGGACTAGATCCTCCCCCGCCACCTTTTAGACAGGGGATTATTGTATTTAAATATTTTTTTATATGGCCTCAGGAGTGCACCCACAACCCCCCTCTTGTACCTGAAATGTAGCCGGAAGCTGTGGCTGAGCTTCATGTGGTTAGTGCACCCTCATACCCAGCCCTTTAAATTAACGGTGGCCCTATGTCCTTGTTTTTTTTTTTAGTAATCCTTGGTTTGGGCAATTTCTCTCCCTTAAAAGCCACAAATGCTAGCGGCTGGGGAGGCTTTGGCCTTTTTATTACCAACGCCTGTGAGACACCCATTATATTTGCTGCACTTATCACTAGGTAACACTTGCACGGACCCACACACATTACACCTATTACACTCCACATTTAACTTTTCCTTTTTCATTTCCTTCTACTTCTATACTAACACCTGTACTTGTACTCACACACATACACACATAAGTGTGCACTTATACAGTATATAAAACTTTACTTTGCCTTCATTAGTCTCTTCACAATCACATTTTTTTTTTTAAATGGGCGTTGGTCTGGGCAGTCTCCCCTTCAAAAGCCGCATATGCAGGTGGCGGGGGAGGATCTAGTCCAGATTGAAACCAAGGTTTTAAATTTTGATCACAGGTAAACAGGTTAGGGACCGCCGTATGGGGTTTACCTTGACTTGGTATGGCGGCTTACCAATTTTATGATCATAACTTTGTAACAAAAAACCCTGTTTTTCTTTTTTTAGACAGGGGATTATTGTATTTAAATATTTTTTTATATGGCCTTAGGAGTGCACCCACAACCCCCCTCTTGTACCATAATCTTTTAGTGCAAACATAACTTATTACATTCACTGTGCACTGCCACAAACAAAAATTTGCAAACCTTCTTCCACTGTTGGAAGAGGTCATTAAACAGTTTTAGTGTTTGCAAAACTAGTGTATGCTAAATTAACACAAGGGAAAATCTGCAAAGGAATAACTTTTCGCTTTGCAACTATTTTTCCATTACCAACTTTTATTACATTCATTAGAGCAAAGTAAGCACCCTCTGTTGGGTAATATGCTAAAGTTGGAAAGTTTGCACCAAATCTAAAATTCCATACAAATCTTTAAACAGGCAAGTGTTACCAGCTTATTTGTTGTTATGGATTACTAGGCTATAACAAATACACAAAAACACAGATGTTGTAAGACAACACAACAAGATAACACAGGTTAAATATTAAAAATATTTTTATATAATATACAACTGGGTTCTGTTATGCCTGTTTTATTAGCTTTGTTCCTTGGAAACAAATATATTGTTCATCAAAAAAATTATTACATATCTATAGTAAATTTAGAAGGAAAATCCAGGAGGATTTGAAGTGAATATCATTACAAATATTTCCTGCTCCAGTTTGTTGCTTGTGGCTAGTGAATAACTTTTTTATGAGTTTATCTGACAATAATAATAAGTTTGCTAGGGTAGCACTTTCAGATCAACTGCATCAATAAAATCCTAGCTAGCTTCACATATAAACAATAACTCTTGTGTTGTTTTGCATTTGTACCAAAGAATTTCTTTTTTTATTGTTTTTCAATTTATATCACATTTGGGAAATATTTGCAGCTACTGGTAAAAATAAAACTGAAAAATAAGTGTTTTGTCGTTATAATGAATGTAAAAATATTTTTTAAGCAATAGATCTCTGACCACATATTTCTAATGCCGTAGCATTATCATACTTTACATCTTTAAAAATTGTATTTGGGAAAGATATTGTGACAAGTGCAATTAGTCCCCTAGACATATTTTTGACAGATACATAAGTTGTTGTTGTGTGTTTTTTTTTGTGCTGAAGCAAAAAATATGCCTTGCAGGTGCTTTTCATACTTGTGCTATGATGGAAAAATGATGTTGCTCTTTTGTGGCTATGCACAGTAAAAGATCCTTTGCTGACATTTCTACTTTGACTTGCTCAAGGTATTAGCTAATTCTAATTTGCAGGGTTCTATATTTTGATCCCTACCCTTTCACATAGGTCATCTTTCATTGGACACTTGCAACAAATTATTGTTTTGTAAATGCTAATTAAATACCACATTAAGGGGGGTGATTTATCGAGTTTCGGATTTGAATTGCTAGTATTAAAATCTTTTTGCACAAAAAAACTCTAATGTCTGAACACTGAAAACTTGAATGTCAAAAATGGCATCGAAAAGCTGGCGTGTCCTAGGCAAAATTCAAGCCATTTTTTTAAATTTGAGATTTTTGAGTACACTCACAAATTTACATTTATTAAGCCTATAAACTTGAAAAATTGGAGGTAGTGTATTAGAGTTTTTTTCACAATCATGTGATTGGTGAAGTTTTCAATTTAATTAACTGTTCTTCATTTACTTTTGTTAAAGACACAAATGCAAACTTCATAACTGGAGAATAAGGTTACCTATTAAGTTGAAATTTTTACAAAAATCTGACTGAAATAGAATACCATAATTAAAAATTTTCAATTTTAAAATTGAAATTGGATCATTTAGGTAAGCTATGAGACCTATGAGTCCACAAGAGTAGATTTTGCAGATTCAATTTTTCATTTTTTTTTTGTTTCAACTGATTATGTGCAGAATAAACCGACCATTTTCCTCCCCACAAAATTTTGTTTCGCAAAGATAGTTTGCTATAAATGACATACTCACATGAAAAAGCTTTTAATCTAAAAATTGGGAAAAAGAGAAAATACTGTTATTTAATATTTTGTGCATATAACAGTATGATACAGTATAAGAAAACAATTAATTATAGAAGAAAATGCTTAAATGACAAGGATAATGCTCATTTAGTTTTAATTTTTAAATCACTGCACAAAAGCTGTTACAAAATAAAAAAAGCAAGTTTTGTTAGGCAAAGTGCTTAGAGATGACTGTATAAAGATAATTAAAATGTGAATGTCTAGTTTAACAAGGTGTTTTGCTATTTATAACTAGGCACCTTATGATTCTCATGTATGGCTCGATTTGATCTCACATAAGCAGATGTTACACATACTTCTAGGCTTTTTAAATACTCCTATACTTCATTTTTTGAGTTACCAGCAATATTCATAGCAAATCGGACTGATGGTTTAACAATGTTACTATATTTTATTGTTTATGGATGCACAGTACACGTGTGAACTCCATAAAAAAAGAACAAAAATGGTGATTTAAATGACAGTATTTAATTGAAATCCTAATAAATGTAATAAAGCTGATCTGTGTTAGAGGCTCTTCAACTTGTTATCAAAACTTTATTTTAATTGTTTTACTATATCCTAATGACCCCCCCAGAACTATATATATATATTTTTAAATCTCTGAAGAACCATGTTGAGAATGAAAAGAGTTGCTAATGTGAAACTATATACTATATCCTGTGGAGGCTTCAATTTTTTATGGCAGATGAAATATATATTTCCAATTTCTTATATCTACTAGTACAACATTATCAGTGAAATTTCTCAAAAGGATCATTTAATATTCATTTTTAATTTCTGCAGTTGCGCACAATATCTCCAGGGAGGTAGTTAAGTGATTCTTGCTTAGGCATCTTAATGAGAAATATTAAAGGGGGGTATGAGATGATGATATATAATTCGTTCATATATTTCCCTTGGTGTTTTATTATTTTGTTCTGGTTAAAAGCTGTTAAGATTTTTTCCCATAATATTGGCAATGCTTTATTGATGCTTTAATCCTTGTTAACAAAACTTTTGTTGTTCATTTTTCTATTAAGGTTGTAAAGGTTGTGTTAAGAAGTGACTACAATTTATATAGCTTTTACTAGATATTTACATTTTGTATTGTATGTTTTGATTAACCTACTGAGCTTACTATAGGTTTATATAGTCGATTTTGTTTTCTACAGTTGTGAATTAAAAGATCTAAAGTATTAATCAATTTGAGCCCCTTTACAGTAAAATGGATAAAACATGTATGGAAAAATCCATGTGGATCACAGGAAGAGAAAGTGTCAATGTTGCCTAACGGTGTTACTACCAGCCTCTCCTCTCAGAGTGCCTGACACATTTGAAGGCAACTGCTCGCCTAAGGTAAAAATACAAATTATGCAAGGAAAAAGGCACACAATTACACAGTAAATATAGTGAATGCATAGAATTATTGAGTTGAAGCCTTATGACTGTCAGTTAGTTCAATAATGACTTAAAAGTCCACCTCCACCTTTTTGCATAATTCAAAAAGTCTAGTGTTGTAATGTACAAGTTATTTTACATTTATTTATATATTTCATTGTAGAACCCCTTGTAGAAGCACACATTTTTTATTAGTTCAGACAGATTTAAAATAAGAGCTCTGACTTGAAAGTGGTCACCATACAGATACAGGATTCTTTATCCAGAAACCCATTATCCCGAATTACGGGAAAGCCATCTCCCATAGATCCATTTATAATGAAATTAATTCTGATTTTTAAAAATGATTCCACTTTTCTTAGTAATGATAAGCCAGAACCTTGTACTTGAGCCCAACTAAGATATGATTAATATTTACCAGAGGCAACAAAAAAGTAAAAAGTGCTTTAATTTACAGTAGTTGTCACTGCCTCATGATAAGGATTTCAGGAGTGGCCTTTTCTCTCTTAGATGAGCAAAAGAGGATTCATGCAGAATAATTTAATGTAGACTGTAGCAGGGAGTCATATAAATAAGGGAGGCCAGTTAAAAGTAAGTTGCAGTAGTATAGTAGTGGTAGATGAGAGCATATATAAGCATCTTAGATGTTTATGCAGAAATGCAGTTGTACAAGAACTGAAGAGTAGGATGACAAGCCTGTGTCATCACAAATACAATGAAAATGGGAAAACTGTACTTTTTTTTTAAAGTTTCTTTGTTTAAATGTCTAGCAATAAGCTAGGATAGGGCATGGTTTCTAGCCACGGGTATGCCATGATTCACAACAGTCATGGCCTGCTGCATGTGATAATTTATACAATTCTTCTGAAATACATTAGATGCAATAAAACCTTAAGTTTTAACTTAACCTGTATTAACCTGCTGCTGCTGCTTCATAACTTGCTCAAGTTAGTTAAAAATAGCTTATTAAAGATTTGCATTCTTAGTCACTAGAGTTGAGTTCAGATTTACTCATCCAATATTATGTAATTTTTTTGTATGTAACTTGTCCAAGATGCTATACTATGTGGTAATACACCACTAATATATCACAGATACTTGCTGAAATAATAATGCCTAAAAGAGGAATTATTGCTATTTCCACTTTTAAAATTTAGTGGAGCCTGTATTACCTTCATCATGTGAGCAACATGCAGAAACTAGCCATATGATAAATGTATCTATATGAATATAGAAAGTAAAATCTGCACAAGTCTAGTTTGATTCTATTACTTTCTTCTACCAGATATATTAGTCAATTCTAATCTGGTATTACAGTGTATAATAAAAAATATAGAATTTGAATTTTTACCATCATAGCAGAGTTCTAAGAGAGAAGGAAATTATTTTAGAAAACATTTCTTTGGAAGAAAGATGTTTCAGAAGGAAATGTTAATGTCTTACAGGATATTTAGTGGAGTCTGCCTTTTGATTAATGGGATGCTATAGAACATACAAGGTCTCAGAAAATCAGATGTAAACTTTAACCTTCCTTTGTAGCTAAGCTTCATCTATCAATTTCTTTTTTTTCAAATGTAAAAATTCCGCAGGAGATACCTTTCAGATGATATTCCGATACAAGAGATATGTCATATCATATGAGCTCAGGCCTTAAATGTATTGATAACAGAAGCAACAGCTATTCCCTGTGGGTGTGATACATGTGTATCTTAGCTTATAACATCAAAATAAAAATAAAGTGATTATGCTGACCATTTTATCAGAGAAAAAAATGTAAACTCAATGTTTTCACCTTTCTCCAACAAGTTATTATTTCTACACAATGCATGTCAGTCTCAGATTCTCAGATATGTATTTATATTAATTTATATGTTTAGAAACAAGAACCGCACTGTTCAATATATGTAAACATTAATTTTCTTGCTAATTTTTAATTTCACAGATACCAAACACTCACTAGATTTACCTATTTAATGTAATTTATTAATGAACAATTTATACATATATAAACTTAAAGGGCAAGCCAGGGCAATGTAGAGGGAAGTAGCAAGAAGATATAAGATATACAGAATGTAGACACAGGAGAGTAACAGAATGGAGGAGATGAGCAAATACCATCCAAAATGAGGTACAGAATAATGTTAACAGCTGAGTAAAGTTGAGGTTCAGGGGGTGAACCCCAAAAAGGGAAAAAGTGTAAAGGTAATGGCCTCCCTGATTTAAGACTTGGTCCTGTTTTAAGATTGAAATTTGTTATATCAGCCAGAGAAAAAAAGAAAAAACCTGCAATAGTGAGAATGAAAAAATGCAAAGACTACTACAGATCTATTCCATGAGGATTGCATAATAGATTTATAGCATTATCTTAACACCATAGAGATATCCATTTAGCAAATATAACACTGTATCTCAAACCCGCATAGCAAAATTACAATATAAGCAGAAATGCAATGCTTTAATTTTATGAAGGTGAAATGTATTGTGAGTTTCAATAAATATAAACATATATTGCATTAAAGCTAAATAAATGTATAAGAAGTTCAATGCCCAGGTTTTTTGAGGTATTGAGTTTCTTTAGTAAAAATGTTTTGTGAGGGGAAGCTCTAAAAAAAAACGTAAGTATATATATATATATATATATATATATATATATATATATATATATATATATATATATATATATATATATTGTTAACTACAGCTTATTTATAGAATACTTGCCCCATATCACCATGTTTTTAGCCACAATTTAATCTTTTTTTCCAGAATTCAACCCTAACCACACCCTCTACCATCTGCCATAAATCTTTGTCCTCTATATTGGATTGAGTACTTAATAGCATGCACTTGCACACAAGTTGTTGCTAATCTTACACATACTCTATTTACTAATGGTTGGTAAACTGCACTGCAAATTCTTCTGACATCTTAAAGGAAGTAAAAGGGTGGGGCATGGTGACCCACCTTACTTGTTGGCTATTTAGTAGGAAAAAGAGCATGTATGGGCTTAGTGACATGACAGTCATGTGCTTATTGCCAGGGCAATGGTTGGTAAACTGCACTGCAAATTCTTCTGACATCTTAAGGGAAGTAAAAGGATTAGTGCATGGAAGATTTTAAAATCTATTGTATATCCTGCTCATTCCCAGTGTTTCTGAATCATGTGGGTGTGGTGGGCAGCATGCCGCCCCCTAAAATCCTGCTACCCTAGCCTTGGTGGCCTCTCCACAAATCCAGGCCTGCGTATTGCTTCTAAGGCATTAAGTACAGGACTCCATTGTAAAGTGTCAAGCACAAGTTGGCACACATGCTTAAGTTTATTGTATATTAATTGGCTCAGTTCTGCAGCTATTATTGCATCCAGTGCTGTGCTTTCTCTCTCTTTCTTTCTCTCTCTTTTTCTCTTTCTTTTTCTCTTTCTTTCTCTCTTTCTTTCTTTCTTTCTTTCTTTCTTTCTTTCTTTCTTTCTTTCTTTCTTTCTTTCTTTCCTCTTGCAGAATGTTACTACTAGCCTCCATATAATAAAAGGTTCTCAGTTTGCCTATATGCAGTTATCCATAACAACCAATAAAATGTTTGCTTTAAAACATTGACCTGTAAATGATTCCTGCTAATTGGTTGGTATAGGTGATGAAACCAGTAGCGACATTTTATTAAATGTGCCCTTAGGCCTTTTTTTTTTATTAAATTTAACCTTAGGCCTTTTAATTTATTTTGTTTTCTGCTGGTCCGTTTTGGGAGGTTACACGTCTTAGAGCTGAACTACACGTCTCCCATGTAGTTAAGCTCCAAGACATTTTGTAGGATGGTGTCAGATCAACAGAACACATATTTTGAGTTGGATGTAGTTGCATGAGTCAAAAGATATGATCTGAAAACTACATGAAAATGTTGCCATCTGACACGACAAAGGAATTTGCATCCTACAAGATAAAATCGAATGTAGTATGAAAGACTTTTCCTTCACATTGAGATACTTTTAATAAATGCATGAATAAACACACCATCAAACGTTATCCAATCCAATTTACATTAGAGCAGGAGGATAAGATTTTGTAGGGTTCTTGAATGACAAGATTTTGTGGGTCAGTTCAAATCTATCACAAAGGAGAAAAATAATCCCATTGGAGCAGAAATTTGTAGACTCACCAATAGAAACTTGGGGTTTGGGCCCCCAAAACTATAGCCAGAGGAAGCAGATTACACCATTTACAATAAATAAAAATGAGCAGACACTCAATGATTTCAATGTTGACAGGTTCTATTAAAATAATGAGCTGAATTTTATTAAAGTTTACATGTCCATAAATAAAAAGCCTTACGCGTTTCTTGCTATGAGCACTTAAACATGGGCATGACATAATTGAGTGATTACTCACTGTAATATGCAATCTGATCAGCTAACTTGTAGTTTAGACCTTACTTCTAATTACTTCATTAGTAGATTATTGGAGAGGTGTCGTGATAGAGTAGCGTCTTCTCATTTCTGATTGTCTTATTTTTTTTTAAATTTAAAAGTAGGATTGCATTTTACAGTAGCACAAATGCATTCAGAAAAATATAGTGACAGTCACACCAGCAGAGTGAAACATAATATTAAGCATCATAGTAATATTCTTGATACATTATGACCATACTTCATAAGGCATAACAAGAACAAGTCATGGGATTACGTAGATAAGAAAAACCTTGCATGTATGGTATTACATTTTATAAACCCAAAAAGGCACACACTAAGAAAGCAATGTATTTTTCTATAACAGATACCATCAACTCGTACCGATCATGCATTCAATTAACGGAGATTATTTTTTAAAAGTCACTGGAAATGGAACGGATGATTTAAAAAGTATAATTATGTATAATAAGGTAAGGCTGAATGAAAATGGACATACAGATGCAGCCACTTTGGTTTGTCTGTTTGACACAGAATAACTAAACACAGATATCCCATTTATCTCATTTAACACAGAAAACTGCGTCACAACATCCCATCTAATTAAAGCATTCACCATTGTGAACAATGGAGCTTTGGTATGCTAATGAAAAGGTTAAATGCATTAAATGAGTTAAGATGACTTAAGATAACACAGTTTCTTCAATTACCCCTGAGTCATGACGCATTTAACTCACAAATCCAAGTGGCTTCATCTGTATTATTGTGAAACTAAATTTTTAGTTCTCTAGAAAAGTAAGACCAAAGAAATAGTATCAGACATTAGTTATAACTAGTGATAGGTGAATATGTCCCATTTCGCTTCACCATGAATTTCATGAATTTCCCTGCGGCGTCAACATTTTTTTGACACCGGCAAATTTTTGCAACAAATTCACAAATATATTCGCAGGTGGCGAACCGTGCAAATTTGCTGCGAATTCGAACCTGGAGAATAAATTCACCCATCACTAGTTATAACTGACAGATTCAGCAAAAAATTAGTTATTAAGCATAACTGTATGATATTCTCTGAATACTGAATGTGATTTACCTTTTGTTTCTTAATTTTATTTTAAGAGAGTTTTATCTGTGTGTACAAATTACTTCTCAGGAAATATTCAGATTCACGTGTCTAAGCTAAAAAGATTTCTACTGCCACATTGTTCTACTGATGTACTGGAGCTCAGTCTCCTACAATATGTAAAATCTGCTGGTGCTGAATGTTTTAATACAATAACAAAACTATTTAGTGACCAGGAATCCTTTCTCCCTAGAACACAGTCAGCAACTCACAGAACAACTTTGTTGTTTCCATCAGCAAAAAAATGCACAAATATATAATTAAATACATAACTCCAAAAAAAGGTAATGATATATTTATTAAATAACCGCTATAGTTTCATGTGAAGAAATAGCTTAACTGTAAGAACCCTGCTATATGCATCCACTGGGACATTTAGATGCCAACCATACAATATATATACAGTATATGAATAGATGATTAAAAAATTGTATAAAAAATACAGTTGGAAAATGGGACTTGTCACACACAAATGGAGCAGCATCCCCACCAACGCAACAAAAAATATTTTTGAGATCACAAGATAGTGAACAATTCCGTTCTTGAAAAGAATTGCCTGAGACTGGGCACGAGAAAATGTGTTGATCATTGTTTAGTGTCAGCAACTTTGGTCAGTTATTAGAATTTTCATAACAATGTGTCAGCACTATTGTGCTCCCCAAAACCCCTTGTATAGAACAAGTTTCAGGACACCTCATGATGCAACTGTTCCTTATTGAACTTATTCCTTATAAAAGCAACAACAAAGCTCTAAATTTTACCTCCAAACACCTCAACAACACTTCCTATTACCGGGCACAAGCACGTTGTTTTAAGATTAATAATTACAATTAATAAATACCATTAATGGAGAAATCCCCACTGGAATGCTAGTATGAACTAATATTCTGATACTAATACCCAACCAGAGCTAACTAAATATAATAGTGGGCAATGAAACAAAAATATGCATTTGAAGGACCTCCAAAAACAAATATATCTGTGTTAATGCCACAAACTGTTTCCACAGTTTAACTTACAATAAAATATTTTTTAATTAAAATAATGTAATTCTGAATTAAAATTTTGGCTTGTTTGTCTCTATTCTGTTGCAATTGGAGGAAGAAAACCATAGAAATTGCATAAAATAGTGCAAATTCTATTATTCTGTAACATGCACTAAGAAAGCAAAGAACGTCTTACTAAACCCTTCTGTCAACCTTGTGGGTAAATATGAAAATCTAATCTTGTTTTGATTTTGTGTGGGTAATACAAAAGGTTCCAGTCCAGTCTATGATAATTGATTACTGATTCGGGAAACATACTATCTTCGTGGAGTTTTCAGTGGATTATGAGCCATATTTCTATTCTGTTCCAATAAATCAGTCAAATTCAAAGATGTTTTCATGTTTGTTATTAGACCGTCTCTGCATTACAACTCAATTCTTTTTTTTTCCCACGGGTCAATAGTTATTTGGTGTGATGGGAAAGGTTTGGAGCTTCACACACTATCTCATGCTCTAAGACAAAGAACTCTCATCAGTCATGCTACTTTTTTCATTTGCCAATAGAATTTTCTGTCAAACTCTTCTTTTGCATATTTGCTTCTTTCTTATAATTTAACGCTTATTGACTAGAGAATACAGTGTTGTTTTATGAGCAAGATTGTTATTATTTACTATTTTGCTAAATTCAACCAACAGTGCACTAATGAAAATTGCTATAAATATTCCACAATCCTGTTCCCCAAAATGAAAACTATGAAAATAAAAATTAGAGTGAAAATAAAAATTTTCAGTTTTAAAAAATTGCAACCACAACCTTATTTCGGAACATATTATGCTGACACTTCCAAGCCTTGATTTTCAATCATCACAAGTGTTCATACAAAATATCATTGTATGCATTATTTTATGCTTGCGTGTTAAATGCAATTTATTATTTATTTGACTAATTCTATTAGGATGGCTTGTTCTGCTTTTATTTTATAAATCATATTTGTTTAGTGTCCACATGCTGATAATACCCATCCTAAATTAAAACATTCAATTATTTATGATCTGTTTGCGAGTTTGAGAATATGTTTTGTGTACTTCTAAAGGACATTTCCCCAGCATGACAAATATTGATTAGAGAAATAGGATTTCAAAATATTTATAACCAGCCTTTCCAGAATGACAGTGACCTTTAAATATGATTATACTGCAAGCTATGCTGATCTGGTGACTCTCTGCAAGTATAAAATGTCAAAAGTTTCAAGTATATGTGTTATGAAAAATTAACTCATCATACGTGTATAAATAGGAACTTAATAAGAGTACTTGCAACCATTTGACAATAGAAGTAATTCCGAGAAACCAAAAAAAATGCTTGAACTTGTCAAAATAAGCAAAGTGGCTCTGACCAGTTGCAGTAAATATTTGTTTGCCCCTCTTTCTGAATACAAAATAACTCTATTATGTAAGTTTGCTATTTTTCCTTTTTTATCTAAAATACATTGTGTTATTAAAAAAAACAACACCTACTATTGTCTACTATGAATTCAGATATACTAAGTTCAGTATAGCAAAGTTCATAGAGGGTATTTCATTTATCAT
This sequence comes from Xenopus petersii, assembly GCA_038501925.1. Classification (NCBI taxonomy): domain Eukaryota; kingdom Metazoa; phylum Chordata; class Amphibia; order Anura; family Pipidae; genus Xenopus; species Xenopus petersii. The sequence goes on along the minus strand of CM076679.1, from coordinate 39,321,651 downwards.
AAATATTCTCATATCTCTGGACCAGATATAACCAACTGGAGACTCGCTAGCTAAATGGGTCTTTCCCTATGATTTTTATGATCTTCCCATCTCAATTCTAGGTTGCTCTTTACCAGGTATGTACTAGGTTCCACTCAATCCTTCCTGCCTTTTGTCCATTTTGACAAAACAGATGCAATTGCATGAAATAAATCACCAATTTGCTTCCACAATGATGCTAGAGTTCTGTACAAAAACAGTGCAGTGTGAGAAAAAAACAGTGATTTTGCTTGAAATTGCACTTTGCTAACTGCCCATTTCTAAGCGAATCTGCTCTTCTTTTTTGTTACATCATTGATAATACAAATAATTTCACATATATGTCAAATAATTCCTTCCATGGATGGTATTGGGTACATGCAGAGTATTAGTTGCTACTAGTGGTAGTACTCATGTATAGGTGAACTAGTTCCCAGCTCTAAAAGGATTCTTACAATGGTGATTACTACATGTGTCTATGCTGAGCCTAACGCTCACTCCTTGAGACAGCTATTAAAAAAACTTTTCTGGCACTAACTACACCTGCTATTACTTTTTGCTCTTCAACAAGTCACCCCCTCTAGCAAGTGGGGTCCAAATAAACTAGCTGAATTAATTCCTTCTGGGGACTGCATGTCATCTACAGCAAACCCAAATCAGGGGAGTGACTGGATTCCTATCTAGGTGTGCTCATCTGCCTATAACAGCCTCATTTGGCTTTGGGTCTGGCCCTCATCTACATGGGTGTCACCAGGACTTACCACACAAGAATCCAATACTCCCACAGGGGTAAGCTATACTTTGGCAAAAGAATGGGTAAGAAGGGAGCTGAACAAAATCCAACAGGCTGGGTAATAACCAGAACTCACACAAGGGACAGGGACATGAAGCCAGAATCAAGGACCAAGATCCAGAGCACAAATGATCAACAAGCTAGACTTGACCTATAATGGACAGTTAATCAGTAAAGAACAAGGGCTTTTATAGCCAAACTAATGGCAAACAATAAGGGGCATATTTATCAAGGGTCAAAATTCGAATTGAAAAAACTTCAAAATTTGAATTCAAAAAGACTGACCGAAATTAAGTCAAAGTTTTTTTTTTGTCGAACAGGTCCATTTTTGATCAAATAGATTTGGCCGAATTTGAATTGTACGAATCAAAGGAATATCGCATTTGATTGAATTTGATTCAAAGTTTTTCCCCAAAAAAACGTAGATTTTTCAAAGACCCCCAAGTGACTCCAAATAGGTTCTAGGAAGTCCCCCATAAGCTAAAACAGCAATTTGGCAGGTTTTAGATGGCGAATGGTCAAAGTCAAATAAATAAAATAAATGTTTAAAGAGGCAGTACACAATAAATTTCGATATTATAATTTTCAATTTTTTTCAAATTTGAATCGAATTTGGACAATTCCCTAGTCAAAATACACACAAAAATAGCTCAAAATTTGAATAAATCTGCTCCTAAGTCACCTGTGGCCAGATTAACAACAAGTGAATCAAGTAATGCCTAGTTGGATATACAAGAATGCCACTAGCAGTGAACCAGGCCCTTTGCTGTCTGGCTGTATAGTATATAGGTATAGGAGAATGAATAGTAGAGCTAGGCAAAAACATTTACCATCCTACATTGTAATTTTCAAGGAACACCTTGCAGCACTTGACTTGCCAATGCTGTGCTGAGGTTAGTAAGTATGTTTTTTCTTTGTTTACAGTAGCTATTCACTTGACAACTAAAATATAGCTTTTAATTATTTAATTTTAAATAATTGACACATTTAACTGATGTGTCAATTTGTCACAATGTATTTTACTGCCCTGAATGCTTGAACATTTTCACATTTTCTTATTTTCAGTTGGAATCAGCAGCACTGCTTGACAGGTTAATCTAACCAGTTTTGCTTCACCAAAAAGAGAGTGACATTTTCCGCCCTGGGAAAGGTAAATTAGATGGAATGTGGCACTACATTACATTTTTCCAGACTTGTTCATTTCATTTCTAAAAGAAACACTGACTGGGAGGGAAAAAAAGGTTTTTGGATCTACTTATGGTGCCTAACATACAGTATTGGCATCCCCATCCCAGTAAATTGGCCTTTCCTTGTTTTTTAAAAGCACTCTGCAGAAAGAGACAGGTAATTGTCAGACATTTTTTCATCTTTGACATTCTTGCAAGTATTGTGATTCAAACCTTGCCACTGTTGATTAATATCATTAATATAAGAAGATTTATTCATAATTGACTTGTAAATTGCTAGCAATAAAATGCATACAATTTCAACTGTGTAAAAAATGAAATATTTCCTTGATACTTAAGAGGCAGATTTTAATATGTCACATATTCATTTATGGAAGAAGGTAGAGCTGCAAATCATTGACACTTAGTAGTCACTCTGGGAGGAAAAAGTGGTGGAAATATTTATAGATATGACACAGTGGTATTTACTTGGCTAGTTTTTATACATTATAACATAATATTTCATTGTGTTTTTGTCTAAAAGAGTAATATATTGAGGGACTAAAATAAAAGGTTTTAACATACTTAAAGTAAGAACAGTAAATGTTTGCAATGTAATATTTTTCAATAGTGAGTTAGCTGGAAAACTAAAAAATACTTGAGGATGGTGAAATATTTTTAGGGGCAGATTTATCAATAGTCAAAGTTAATTCGAGGGAATTTCCGATGTAAAAAAATTTGAAATTCAAAGCAATTTTTTGGATACTTCGACCGTCAAATAGGATACTACGACTTCGACTCGAAGTAAAATCATTAGAATATTCAACCATTTGATATTCAAAGTACTGTCTCTTTAAAAAAACTTCGACTTCAATACTTTGCCAAATTTAACCTGCTGAAGTGCTATGTTAGCCTATGGGGACCTTCTAGAGCATTTTTCAAAGTTTTTGGAAGTCGAAGTAAAATCGTTCGATCGATCGCTGAAATCCTTTGAATTGTTTGATTCGAAGGATTTTACTTTGACTGCAAATGGCCAAATTCAATGAAAAAAACGTTGAATTCAATATTTGAAGTCAAAGTATTCCAATTTGATGGTCGAATTTCTAAGCTTTTCTACTTCGAAATTCAACCCTTTATAAATCTGCCCCTTTGTGTCAAGTAACTTTTTCAGTAAGAATCACGATTACATTACAGCACACTGTAGCAAACTACAAAGCAACAAATAATTTTTGCATTAGCTATTGAGGTGCACCAAACTTGCAAATGAGCAGAATATTTATTTTATTGGCTATATTATTTAATGTTTTTTTTATCAAATTTCATCTGTATGTCTCTTTATCATATCATCGATCAAGCTTATTCAGTTGTAGGATTGTTGTAGGATTGTTTTAACCTGTGTTCTATTTATACTGTACTTTAACCACTACACCAGTGTTTTTGGTCAAGGATCAATTCAATAACCTTCTCTAAAACCATGAATAGTTAAAAGAGAGCTCCAAAATGCTTCAAGGGAAGGTTTTACTCTATCGCAAGACTGCATGTCAATCCACAACAGCAAATTTAGATTTGCAAGGATGCAGGGAGAATGCAGGAAAATTTGGTAAAAAAAAAAAGTGCAATATTGTTTATGCCCAAATATTTTGGACCACAGATCAAAAGAAAGAAACTTTCTTTACCAACAATAGTAAGTGTGTTAGTACAAACATCTGTCAAACCATAAATATAATTGGCATCAAATTTCGAGATTATTTTAGTGTAATTCAACTAGTCTAAATTCTAATTTAATGTACCAGGAACTCATTTTTTGGGACTGCCTGACTATCCAGCCTATATGGAGGGAAATAGTCAATTTTCTAAGCGGGATCCTTTCTTGATGGATTCCACTGGACCTTGCTACAATGCTGTTGGGCAAATCTTTGGAAAATCTCCTTAAAAGTGGCCAAAGCTTAGTTAACCAGATATTCACAGCAATATGACTAGCCATTGCAAGCAAATTGAAAATTACAACTCTACCTACCCTAATGGAAATAATTAAAAAGGTAAATACCAATAAGATATTCGAACATGGCATTGCCACTCTCTATAATAAACTGGAACAATGCAAGGACATATGGGAGCTATGGGAGCTGCATTGTCCGACCGTGGGATTGTATGTAGATTTCTTACACCCACCCGCCAACTGCCCAATAGAGCCAAACTGCAAAAAAGCGATTGTCTCTTAGGACATACAGTATAAACATTGTAGGAACAAGCATCCAATATACTGTATATGCATCTCAGTAATTTGTAATGTTTTACTCCTTTTTTTCGGTTTCTTTTGTTTCTTGTTTATGTTTTAATTTGTATTCTGTTTCCTTTTGTATTTATGCCTTTCTTATTTGATTTGGCTCCCTCATTATATTGTTTGCAGAACACTCACAAGGCAGTAACTTTTGTAACACTGATATTATGCAATGCTTAGTGTTCCATTCGCAATGTTAATTGCCTTTTATAAAAAAAAAATATGTTACAAAAAAAGAAACCAAAAACTCTTTACATGGATTAGATTTGTTGTATTTCAAAACATCCTTTACTTTGCTTTCACACAGACTTAGTCTGTGCTCTGTTTATTACATAAAGATAATTTGGCTTGTGCACATCTATAAAGATATTTGTAATCTAATAACTGACATAATGATATAGAGAATGATTTAGTCTTGTTTAGAAAAATCTCTCTCTTTCCCCAGATGTTCAAAATAACTTCTGGCATGGTAATATAGTCTAAAACATATGGAACATTATTTATCAAATCTCTATTCTTATTGTAGAAGAAAATGGTGCTGCTTGAGCCAAAAGAATGCTAATAGTAAAAATTCACTCTCTTTACAAGGTCATAAAGCACAGTGTAATTCTGCCTCAAACTAATTATACACTCTTCCCATGTATTACTAGTTCACTTTATAAAACAAAATTACAAAAACCTTCCTGAGCATGAAGCCAACACACACTTCTACAGATTTAAATTAACCTAATCCAGAAGGAATTGGATAGATACATTACTTACTACTAAAAGTAATACATTTGTACCAGAAAAAATAAGCCAGTGAGGTGTTTTAACTAAATTCATCCTCTTGATTAAACAATTAACACTTTTAAGTAAATTACTATATTTATTGATTTTATCAAATATTTATTAAAAATATAATTTGATTATGCTAACTTGCCATTTAATAGCAAATTCAATCATTTCCACTATTTGTATTGATACTTAAGGCTTTGAATTATAAGGGGCACATTTACTTAGCTCAAGTGAAGGAATAGAATAAAGAATTTGACCATCAAATTGGCTACTTCGAGCTTCGACTACGACTTTGAATCGAACGATTCGAACTAAAAATCGTTAGACTATTCAACCATTCGATAGTCTAAGTACTATCTCTTTAAAAAACTTTGACTAGCTACTTTGCCAGCTAAAACCTACCGAGCACCAATGTTAGCCTATGGGGACCATCTGCATGACTGTGGTCACACTCCCAAAATTTTTATATTTTTTTTCAAACCACCCCACAGCCTCCGCCCTCACAGATACTTAAGAAAATTAACAGATTACTTACCGGCGACAATTCGCCAGCGTCAAAATGGGCACAGGCATCAAAGTTGATGGTGGCGCCCATTAAAGTCATAGGGGGCCTGCTTATTGTCAGCGTCTAAATTGGCACCAGTGTCAAAAGCATCGACGGCGATGAAAATTTTCCGACGCCGGCACATTTTCGTTGCAAAACGGCCAAATTTGTCGCACATTCACGCCTGGGAAATAAATTCGCTCATCTCTACTGAATAGTTTTGTGCCATCTGCAAACACTGATACATTACTTACAATACCTTTCCCTAAGTCATTAATGAACAAGTTAAATAAAAGTGGACCCAATACAGAGCCCTGAGGGACCCCACTAAGAATCTTACTCCAAGTAATTTCTGATCTAAGGAAAATTGTTCGACCGATGGATTAAAATAAAAGGATTTTACTTCGACGTTAATTAACCCTCGATATTCGACCCTTAGTAAATGTGCCCCTCAATGTGCACTACTTTAACACAATTTGCTGGTTACTATCAATGCAATAAAAGTAACAGCTACAGTTTCACATTGCTATTTAAATCTCATTATTTCGATAGCATAGGCAGCCAGAAATGATATGCACAGTGTCATTGTTTCCAGCCCAATTTTAAATTTAAAGGGACACTAGTTAGCAGATGCTAATTCCATGGTGCTCTGTGCCAGAGCAAAAAGGCACCGGTCTGATATGTAAAGTGATACTCCAAGGTAATGCATGAGTTCCATGGCCACCCAAATCTTAACATATTATACACAACAATGTTACATGACATGGTATGCACCTTACTAAATGTGCTGTGGCAGCCCTTCTTCCACCCATATGAGTTACAATGTCATAGTGGTAAAACAAGGAATAAAATTGCAGACAGTTTATATATGTTTGTAATTGAGACTTTGTAGCTGTATTAAGCTTGTTAGCGCTATATCATCCTGTTTTGGACATTCACAAAGAGGCAGACATATAATATTGCTTTTTTCTTAACATGATACTGCCATTCATTATGATTTGAAAGGATACTAAAGAAAAAAACCCCTGTTTCATTTCTACTTAGACATATCAGAATATTGGTGGAGTAAGGTGATTTCATTAAAATTGTAATCTTTTTGAGAAATAGCCATGACACATCTTTTACAGTAGCTTACATTTAAGTAGTATATTGATTGATTGTCGTAAAAAAAAAAAAAGACATTGATGGATTCTGTTGGCCTGGTTATTGCTAGATCTCTGACTGGCCCCCATTAAATCAAATTAATGTATTCTAATGCAATATGTGTAAATGCTGATGTTTTACTTGTTAAGAAAATGGTAGTTCTCTTTATACGCTACTAAGTATTGGCTTTGTATTGTTAATATTTGTGAACCAGATATTGTGTATTAACTAAATAACAAATGCACAAAAAATGTTTATTTTGAGTTTATTCTTGTTTACTTTATACATCTGACTTCAATCACACATACACACTTGCATACATATAGGGGCAGATTTATCAAAGGTCAAAGTGAAAATTCAAAGTCAAAAAATTCTAATTTCAAGCTAATTTTTGTGTACTTCGACTAGGAAATCGTCCAAATTCGATTTGAAAATTCAAATATCGAAATGTATCATTTACTGTCTCTTTAAAAATTTTTTTCAAAATCCTTTTGATACGTGCGAATTGTGATCTTGGCACAGATATTTTTACATGTGCTGGATGGGATGAAGAATACATCAATAGGGTATTTTTATCTGTAGGCTTGACATATAAATCTGTAGCCAATTTGCCATTATTTTTGTAAACCCATATGGTTGGGATGGGGCACAAAAATGATTGATCATTAGACTTCTGAGAGTAAAGGTGGCCATAGATGCAAAGATCCGCTCGTTTGGCGATGTTGCCAAACGAGCGGATCTTTCCCCCGATATGCCATTAACAGGCATGGCTATATCGGGGGTAATCTTATTGTTCGGCCGTACGGCCGAACGATCAGATTATGATGTGCCATGAGCTCCGGCGGATGAAAGAAGTCGGCACATGCCACACACGATCCGAAAATCGTACGAATCCTCGATTCGTACGATCAGATCTGTGTGTCTATGGCCACCTTAATTCTGGAAAGAAATTATTTCATGTTCCAGGATAACTTTTATGAACAATGCTGTGGTACAGCAACAGGGTCAAATGTGGCCCCTACTTATGCCAATATTTTTGTGAACCTTTTTGAAGAAACGTATGTGTACCGAAACAAAAATTTTTTGAAACATTGTAGATGCTGGTTTCAATACATCGATGATGTTTTCATGCTGTGGGAGGGGCAACAGTTAACCCTGGATAAATTTTTTTGTGCGCTAAATGGTTATTTAAGCTCTTTAAAGTTCACAATACATGCAGACCTATGTAGGATTAATTTCTTAGATGTATGGGTTTACAAAAATAATGGCAAATTGGCTACAGATTTATATGTCAAGCCTACAGATAAAAATACCCTATTGATGTATTCTTCATCCCATCCAGCACATGTAAAAAGATCTGTGCCAAGATCACAATTCGCACGTATCAAAAGGATTGTCTCGGAGGAGAACAATTTGGAAAAGAGGCTGGATGAGATGGAGAATAAACTGATTACAAGGGGTTATCCTAAAAATATTTTAAAAAAATCAAAGAATGAGATAATGTGTCGAAATGCTAAAAAAAGGTCTAAAAAGGTTGACAGACTAGCTTTTGTAAGCTCCTATAATTCTCTATCTATAGAGGTTGGTAATATTATTAATAGACATTGGGACATTTTAAAAATAGCTTGCCAAGGGATATCTGTGTTTCAAAATGCCCCCTGTTATCTTTCAGGAGAGTCCAATCCCTGAAGGATAAGCTAGTACGAGCGGATGTTGGAGTAGGGAAAGAAAAGAGACAAGCAACTCTCTGCAGCATAAAGAATGGTACTTTCTTGCAAACAATGCAATAGTTGTATCAAAGGGGACACAATATACCACCCACATAGGGGCACTACTTTTAAGATAAAAGGTTATTATACATGTTTATCAACATTTGTAGTGTACGCTATAAAGTGCCCATGTGGTCTGATGTACATTGGACAAACCACTAGACAAGCCAAAGAAAGGATAGGTGAACATAAATCCGATATAAAAAGAAAAGTAAAACAGAACCCTGTGGCCTGTCATTTTGGTGAAGCAGGACATTCAGTTTCCCAGTTACGGTTCCAAATTTTACAACAGATTCCTAGGCCTATTAGAGGTGGTGATAGGGTAAAACAATTATTAAGATGTGAAGCAAATTGGATTAAAAAACTTGGAACCCTCACACCAGGAGGTCTAAATAAGGAATACGAACTGTATCCTCTGTTATAAATTCACTATTTTGATAAAAAATCTTTTGATATAAATATGGCATTTTTATGGATTTTAAATGTTTTTAATATGACACATCACTTTGCTTATTTCCTAGTGACTACTAGATATCATATTACTGAAGCAACAAATGCTAAGTAGGCTAATATGCTACAAATAGATATAATGTAATTGTAACTAAATTGTTTTCTGAATGATGTAACAACTGATATTTGTCTAACATTATGATGCGTTGTTACCACTAGGTGGCATTGTTAATGTGTATATTTAAGGAAGTCCAATTATGCAGTTTTTAACTTTGTCAGCTTGAAAAAGGACCAGGTGGTCCGAAACGTTGCTGTGCCCGATGAATATCTTGGAATAAAGGCGTTTTTATGCTATATGGGAGTGCTGCTATCTATCTTGGAAATCACTATGCATTAGAGTCTGTGGGCTTTTGTTTGCAGAGAAATCCAGTGGAAAAAAATTTGCCCATCACTATTTGCAACACCCAGAGGTAATACTTACTGCCTTGGTGAAACAATCCCTAGTGCTAGATGAAGCTCACTGAGATGCATTACTCCAGGAATCTATCTATTCCATAAGCCTGTGTGCTTAAGTCCCTATATTGGCAGCATTGATACAGAAGGGTAGACTAACTCTTATTAGCCTTAGCCTTTCATTGAAGCCTCTGACTGCTTTAGGAATTACCCTAATCCTGCCTTTCAATCTTAGGGTGAACTATTACAAATCTATATACTTCTATACTCCTATATTGGAAACTTGCTGAATTAATTTAAGAATTTTTTTGAAGTTTCATCATGACTAACATTAATATACTGTATCATTCCACAGTGTAAGAAATATAAAATATAGTCATAAACCAGGAATAAATAATTGCAATTAAAACTATCATAAATTATAATAAATTATGCTTAATTGAATTCTAGATCTGTTAAGAGTTTACATGACAGTATGTGTATTAAGATATTTTAGTATTTTAATATCCTTGACATATTTACATTTGTAAGAGGTTTTATTTTGATTTGGTTGTTGATGGATTTCTTCTTATTAGCAATTATTAGTACTCTTTTCCTGTTAAAAACTATTTTTGTTCTATAGCTCAAAGCTAATTTCCTTTGAGGCATGAAAGTCACTGAAGAAAATATTATCTTTCATTTGTTAAGTTCTTTTGTTGAGAATGCAACCAAAGACCCTATTACCTCAAAGGTTAGCTGAAATAAAGAATTTGTTTGTCTGTTAATGATGAACATGGAGTTTTGAGAAATTAAAAATATAATTAAATCTACCATTGTATATTTGAAGGTTTTAATTAATGTTAACACACAGTCTTTTCTTAATGATTTGAAATAAGATAAAATATTTTTGAGGCTGTAAATTATGTTCTGGTAGCACTACTTAAGAGTAATAAAGCTAATGTCTGTAGATTGTTGTCAGAACTTCAGATTAATGTGATAAAGCCACTGCAATTCACTTCTACTGCACTGGTAGTGCTGGCTCTCCACTGCAGTTGGGGAGCTTCCCCTTTTACAATACTACCAACAGAATCAAGGTTTTGAATTATGTTTATTCTGTTATTTCTGTAAAACATTTTTCTGTACATTGTTGTGTCATTTGAATTATCTGCTTGTTAACATTAACAAGTGTCAATCTTATTTTAAGGAAATATGGTCTCAGGAGTCAGGAACAAATAAATATTAAATTATATACACATTTAATCATGTTGGAAAAGGTAATAATTTTAACTAATAAAGGAGCTGACAACAAATTTTAAATATATCAGAGCCTAAATTTTGACATTTAATTTTAACATGCTTTTTTTGTTTTGTTTATTGTACCCTTCGTATATTTGAACATAAGTAACCAAGGAAAAAAATAATCCAGTTATTGAAACAATATCTGCACTTTATCTACCCCATACTTTTGCCTATTAATGGGCTTATTTATCAGAAATTCCATTTGAGAGTTTTTAGAGTTTTTTCTACTTTGAATAAACTCACAATTTGAATGTCTGTTTATTAAAAAATCTGACTATAAAAACTTAAATGAATACAATCGTGAAAAAAACTTGAAAAATTCAAATTCTTTGCACTTTGATTATCTCAAATATAAAAAATAGCTTGAATTTTGCTTAGGACAATTCCCATTGACTTCTATATGAACTCGCAAGCTTTTAGATGCCAACGTTTTAGATTCAGGTTTTTAGAGTTTTTTGCTCTTAAATTCCAAACATTCGAGTTTTTGAAAATATAATTAACATTTTTGATTTTTGGGGAAAAAAAGTTGCATCACTCCTAAGTCTTATTAAGTGTAATATCCATAAAAATGTTTTGACATAAAGAAAAATAATTCAATAATAATGCAGTATAATTGGTCAGCTGGTGTTAATGAAACTTCAAAATACATTTAGGTTCTATTTATAAACATTATAATACATACATCACGATAGCCTTCTCAATAATTGCCCTTATGCCACTCTATCAATGTTATATTTTGTCTCTTGGATTGACATGGCACCTCAGTTTCACTGAATAGAACAGTAGATTCCTTTGGGAGAAATATATTAACTATTAGGGCTCTTACTCACAAGCGTTTTTACCTGGGCTCCCCTGCGTTCCATTTTTCGGCGCAGGAATAGACGCATTTCATTATTTCAAATGGGGCTGTACTCACACAGGCGCGTGTAGGCGCCAAACGCAGGTTGAAATGCAACATGCTGCATTTTTCCTGAGTTCGGCACCTACACGCGTCTGTGTGAGTACAGCCCCATTTGAAATAATGAAATGCCTCTATTCCTGCGCTCCCCTGTGGCTGAAAGCCGAAAAACGGAACGCAGGGGAGCGCAGGTAAAAACGCTCATGAGTAAGAGCCCTTACTAATGGTCAGATTTACCTAGGGTCGAATATCGAGGGTTAAATAACCCTCGATATTCGACTGCCGAATTGAAATCTTTCACTTTGAATATCGAAGTCGAAGGATTTAGCACTATTCCTACGATAGAACGATCAAAGGAATAATCGTTCATTCGAATAATCGAACGATTCGAAGGATATTCCTTTGATCAGAAAATTGTTAGGAAGCCTATGGGGACCTTCCTTGTGAATTAGGTACACATATTTGCTCATTTATTTTGTTTCTTGTATACTTTATTAGTTTCACTGCATTACTATTCACAAATGGCAAAGATAATATGCATCCTTCCACCTGTGTATTTGTTGTTCTATTTAGATGATCATGCTCATAGTTCAAGTCATTATTTTCACCATTCTAATGCATTCTTATTTATTATGTATTAAGAATTTAAAAGATCACAACAGGGTAATGGCTGCACAAAGGAAATGCCAACAAATTAAGACACATTCATTACCATCTGAATAGAGCATTCAAACACAAGAATGTGATGTGGTCTCTTCATTCAATATGTTTTCCTGTTTAGAGGTTATTAATACTTAAACATGTGCTATTTACATGGGTAATATATGTTTTCATAGGATTCAAAGGTTATATTTCCTAAAGTTTTTAAGGCAATTTACATAGCATAAATTGTAAACAAAATCTACAAGTATCTTGCCCTATACCTACTCTAGAAAATATATATTGATATGGAACTTAATATGGTCTTTAAAACAAAAACATAAAACATAGCACTCTGTAGATAAATTAAATGTTTACGACTTTATTTCTAGGGATACTTGGCTGGTCAATTAATTATGTTCATATTCATATAACTGAAGCAACATTTTTGACATACTCATTATTGTTCTATGTTTTATTGTGCACCCAGCTGCCAAAGTTTTTATAGTTGCAAAGACCAGCTACTTTGGAAAACACAACAATGGCACAACCTATACATAGGCAAGCATGAAAAATGTTTTATTTCCAATGCTTCCTCCTGCTTAAAAGCAATTTATCACTTAAGGGATCGGTATGGGTACCTGGTGCTCCAGTGGTGAGACAGGGACGCCCACAGCAGTTGCCGCCACCTCCTCTTGTTTGATGTGTATGTCAAAACATGCGTGTGCATCCTATGTTCTCTGCGCTGGCATGTGACTTCGCGCAGAGCGAAAAACAAATACTTAAAGGGTCCTCAACCTACCACTCTTTGCCTAAGGTAGGCCTATTTTCAAAAGTTCCTTGTGGGATTTTTTTTTTAACCATATTTTTTATTGGTTTTAAATCATACTGCATGACAGCATAAGACCAAACATATCTCAAGGAAATAATGCGAAGGATACAAAAATGAACCCCAATGTTCCTTGGTGGGATTTTTAGTGTGTTTAACCTGTTCTTGACACTTCCTGTCCGGACCCCAGCCTATTTCTGACCATTCTCTCTGATCAGTATTCTGTACTGCGCTACTGGTGTGTTTAACTCTGCCTGTGACTACAGTCTTGTTGCCTGATTTTATACTGCTTTGCTTGATTGCCATCAACTCGGCCTGTCCCTTGATGATGATCCTTGCTCTTCCTGTAACTGTTTTCCCTTGCCTGCCCAGAATGCTCTCCCTTGTTCTCTAACTATAAGAACTGGCAGCATCCAAGTAGCGAATAGCTTCTTCCAAAGCAAAAGGCAGTCGTTATAGGCAGAAGCGTGAGCTGAGGCTAGGATTTATCAGACCTCGCCTACACTGGGGCATTATTCCAGGTGCTAGTACAATATCATGTGCCAGTATATTGATATATAATTATTTTATATTTAAGTTATTTTTCCTAGTAAAACATAATGTAAGAATACTGTAATGCATTTATCTATATATTTTTTTCCTCCAGTACAAAATGTTTGCCTACATATTTATATCTTTGAACATTTAAACACATACATAGTAGCACTTGATGAAGGGGCTTGGCCCCAAAACGTTTGCTGAAATCTCACCAGAATAAAAATGAAAAAGATTGGAGTTTTTGCAGAAGCATTGCAGTGAGTGTGCCTTTGTTCCTATTTTTGTGCACACTTTCTTGAAACTTAAATTTTTGAAAAATGCATACATTTTGATAGATAGGGTGCTGCAAGTTTTTATGTTTTTTTCCCAATAATCACAAAATTTTCATTAGAATATAAGTGTTATGCATAAAATTAGAGAACTAGGACACAAATTGCACTAGGATAAAAAAACTAACTACAAATCAGAAATTGGTCATAAATGACAGCTGGAATAATCTTTAAGCAGTATAACACTTTAGATACAATAAAAATAGAAAGGTTTCGATTTGTCAGGGAAAACACTGGTGAAATAATCATGTTATACTTTAACTGTCAACTCCTGCAGGTGTTTCTTATCTGCTTTAGATTCATTTAAGCAAAAATACAGTAACTTAATTTGATGTTCTTACTCTTTGCTGGCAGTGCCTCGAGGGTATATATCGAAAAGACTCCCTGCTGCAGAAAAAATCCTTTTTCAGATAAAGATTCTTCTACATGTACATTTTGGAAGCCCTAGCACCAACATTATTTATGTCAATTGTTGGTTTTTCTAGGCTTCTATTTGTTGTTACTTTAAAGTCTGTATATGTGTAACCTCATTACTGTATTATTATTTTTAATATATTCCTTTATGTATTTGTTATTTTGTCTGTTGGGCAGTAGATGGCATTATCCTTACTTTCTTTTTCTTCCTTGTAGACTTGTGGTCCGTGCGGTATACAGGGACTACACATTCTGCTTTTTGGTCTTTGGCTGAGAAAGAAGCATTAAACAATAAAGATGTATACAAGTTTGGAGAAAATGGGTGTTTCTGCTTCCTGTATAACACATCACGTGCTGCTTACTATTATCCTAGTAGATCCTTTTATCAAACTCATTTACCAACACTGGGCAACTTGTGCCAGAACCAAGAATCCATGGCAACGGCTGGTTAGCTTTGATAGAAAATATTCAACTGGTTGCCGTGGTATACTGGCCAGGTACAAATGTTCCCAGTGTTAGTAAATCAGCCTTAATAGGTGTGATTAGAAACCATTTGCACGGTTTCATACAGAATCATCCAGCATGACTATAACAGGATTCTTGGTCCCTGGGTATTCACAGAATCACAGATGTACCAATAATGTCATCATGCCACTACAATACAGACACCATTCCAATTTTGTGATGGCCTGGCTGTAATGTTATCATGCCACAATGAATTCATCACAGCAAGGTTTGCCAGTTACATTCATTACTATTCCAAAAATATCCCAACACCAATTTTGAGGTTCAGACAAATATATATCTTTTTTTTTTCACTGGATCCTCTATAACACAAAGCTTTATAGCGGTTAAAGGCCGCTCACCGTTGGTAGTAATTGGCTCGGGTGCACCTGCCCCGAGCCCTACACTTATTACACAATCCTTCACACGATATTTCCAATGGTTATTCACACACATTGATGAATACAAGGATCAGCTTACCCTCTCCACAGGATGAACTGGGTGCTGCCGCCCCGAGTCTGTCGCTAAGGGAGACGTTTTCACAATGCACATCCAAGACATTGCAGCGCATTCCAAAGTCAAAAAAGTCGCTCAGGTTCATTTTCGGTTAAAAGATCATCCTTTATTAATTTACATCAGCTTAAAAAGAAATGCTAGCTCATGGTCTGAGGTCTCTGATGAAGTACATAGTTACAAAATGCATCAGACCATGAGCTAGCATTTCTTTTTAATCCAATGTAAATAAATAAAGGATGATCTTTTAACCGAAAACGAACCTGAGCAATCTTTTTGACTTTGGAGTGCGCTGCAACATCTTGGATGTGCAGTTACATTCATTATTCAACAAGTGCAGTTTACAAAGCGTCAGTTGTGCGGAATATTTTATGTCTGTCATCATTTCTGGTTTTCACAATTTGAGTGACATGCGTGATGTGCCCCATTCTTTCGGCACAACTGTGCTGTGATGATTCACGCTGATGAGGTCGCTGTAAAAACTCTGGAGCTGTAACAAGTACCTCATCTACTCCTAGTCCATGACCTTGTCCTCCCAACATCTGCCAAAACAAAGCTGACGCTGCCTGATTTTGTGTTAAACTATGCAACAGTTTTATTAGGTAAATGTATCATTTTAGGAACAAC
Organism: Xenopus petersii; assembly: GCA_038501925.1. NCBI lineage: Eukaryota > Metazoa > Chordata > Amphibia > Anura > Pipidae > Xenopus > Xenopus petersii. The sequence continues at coordinate 39,305,689 of CM076679.1, read as the reverse complement.
TAACACTACACAAATTTAAATCAAGACACAAAATTCAGCATTCGGATGTTTTTAAGAATACCATTGAATTACAGTTTTTTTTTTTTTTTTTATAAAGTAAACCTTTTATTCCTTCCTTTTTCCTTAAATTCAGTTTTGAGGATCACCATGATTCAGGATCTCTATAACAGTGATGATTCATGTCTTCAAAGTTGTTCACAGCAACCCCTCTTTATTCTTGTTAGGCAATCTTTTTTAAGTGTCATGCTCAATTGAGCATAGGAAAAGCTATAGGAAAGCTAAGTTTGGGGTTTGCTGAAAATGATCAAATCATTAGAAAATTACATCTATCTGATGCAGAAAACACTGGTTTATATGCTTACTTGTAACCTGAACCATGAATTTTATAGTGTACAGCCCGACTCCCCCAAGCTCCAGGTACAAGATGAAACTGTTTAGCTATCAGGCACTAGGCAGACAGTAGTAGAACATTGATTTGCTCTCATGCAAAGGCAGAACTACAGACTCATAATACAGGTGTGGGACTTATGATTCAGAATGCATGGGACCTGGGGATTTTTTATTTTCTGAATATTGATCTTTATACTTAAAATTAATGTAAAAATTAAATGAACCCAATGTGTTCCTCTAATATGGAATGATTACTTTGTTTGGATCAAGTACAAGTTACTGTTTTACCATTAAAGAAAAATAGGAAACTGGTTTTAAAAGTCAGAATTATTTGATTAAAATGGAGTCTATGGGAAACAGCATTCCTGTAATTCAGAGTTTACGGATCCCATGCCCGTAGTATAGTATATTAATTAAATTGAAAGACTCTTCACTTTGCTGAAATGGTGATTTTTAACCTATATATGCCAACAACACTCCTAAAATCTTTTAAAAAGTGCTAAAAGTATTTCAAATCTGTCATGTTTATTAATAAGCTGCAGTGCTTATTTTGAGACTAGACATTTAGCAAGCCTGATAAACATTAAATAAAAGCAAAATATAAAAAAAAAACATCCAAGAAAAGTGGATGAGAAGATTTACTTGGTATCCCCAAATAATAAGTCATTCATTCATCTAATAAATATTTAACAGCTAGCAAATATAGAACCTTAATTTATAAGATTCATTGTATTCATATTTCCAACTGTCTGTCATGAATTAACTGAAACCTGACAGTCATACTTTATTAACATCAGCAGATGACAGCCTGGCATTTGCCACTCATGCTTTATGTTTGTCTCTTTGAATCAAATAATCTTTGGTGATATCACTGAATGTAGCATTGGCCCTTATTCTAAACTTGGCACCTTGCCTTTTATACTTCATATGGCTTAATATATTTTGTGATATGTAAAGCTATATTAAATCTATATTAATCATTTTTGATTAGGCATTTTTAGAAACCATAACAATCTAATTTTATTAAGGACTGGTTATATCAGCTTACTTAATGTATTTATCTTGATCCATATTGTTAGATTTATCACTTTTAAATTGATTGTGGAACAATATACTGGACTATTATTAGTTTCTGTTCTTCATTCACCAATACTTTACTTGCATTGCATATGACCAAAAGAACAACGTTGTGTAAAATGGTAATACAACTGTAATTGCAATGGACAACACAGTAATTAATCAGTTTGTATTCTAAATATTAAACTATATAATAATATTTGCTGAACTATACTGTTCTTTAATAATCTTTGGAAGGTGTATATGTTGCTTTCATTGCAATTGCACAACCTACAGATCATGGGCCGCGCCCCACCCCCACAATTTTTTTTTCTCCGGGCCTCCTTTTAAGTCACCCACTTTAAGGAGCGCTGCCGGCACGTCCTTCCATGGCAGCATTCCATCCAAGATGGCGGTGCCCAGGGGATACCACATGGACGTTGGACAACAGAGCGTCAATACGGATGCATTGTCATGACGCCAGCGCGTGGCGCATGATGTCATCACGTATGCTTTGGCATGAAAATTCAACTATAAAAGGATGCCAGAAGCCTACAGTCTTTGCCTGATTATATGTTCAACTCTGTTGTGTTCCTGGGTGTGACTTATCGTTATTGTACTCCTGATCTTGACTTCGGCCTGTATCCTGACTATAATCCTTTGCTGCCTGAATTTACTTTTTTTGCCTAGATTGACTACTCATCTTCTTGATCCCTTTTGTACCACAAACTCTACAAGCTTCCTCCTTGGTCCTCAACTGCAAACTGGGCCTTTGGGTCCGGACACCCATGAGGAAGCAAAATTGAGTGATCCAATTATCGAGTGAGTGATCCAATTGCTGCACATAATCTATGGTCACTAACAAGGAAGCAGACCCCTGATGGACGACTGCCCCCCCCAACAGAGCAGTGTGGTAGTTATGCCACTGATACAGATAATGTAATATCAGTATAGGATTGAGGAGATCAAAAGGTTTTTTGAAGTTGTTTTAGGATTTTTAGGACTGGACTATGAATAGGAGAGGTCATGAATAGAAAGGTTAATAATAAAAAGTTCCAATAACAATAAAATTGTAGCATCACAGAGCAATAGTTTTTATGCTGCTGGGGTCTATGACCCCAGTGACCCCCATCTGACAGTGGGAAAGGCAGAAAAAGAAGATAAATAATTCAAATATTATAAAAAAAATAAGACCAGTTGGCAAGAATTCCTCAACATACTAAAAGCTAACTTTTAGTATTTATTCTCAAACAATTATGCTAGAGAAAATCAAAAAGAAATGCTAAATGAGAATTTTTTGGACTTTTGAAAACTGTTAGACAGGTTTTTACATTTTCACTCGTGACATCAGTTGAGAACAAGAATTTTTCTTGTTTGTTGATAAACCTAGTCTTAAGTCTGGTTTGATTTAGAAACAAAGGGCCAGGTTTAATTCAGTGAGAAAAAAATTTTTATCACATAAAGTCATGGACGAGATTCAATTTGAAATCCAATTGAATTCAGAAAAAAAATTCTCACTGTTTATCATGTGTAAACTCTTAAAATCTATGGGGAAAACTGGAAATTAATTTGGTAAAAGTTTTTTCTCTATTCGAAATCTCATCCATGAGTGTTTACATAAACTGTGAGGTATCTTTTTCTCAGTGAATTGAATCTGGCCTAAAATGCAAACTACTACCTAATCTACAGTTAGCAATGGCAGGGCACCCTGTGAGTGTAGCACTGGGCACATACTGTGCCTTTTCAATTTTGTGATTTGCAAAAATAAACAAACTCAGGGAAACATTTATGGTGCCTCTTAGTATTGCAACTGAGAAGGTAACAAAATGGTTGCAATGCACCCATTTATGATGCATTGATTTTTATGCAGTTCTTATAAGACAAGAAAAACCTAAGTCCAGTTATTCATCTTATTATAAAGATGTTATACATGTGTCCTTAGGTGGAACACTTCAAATGAGACTTTATTCTACACAATTTTATCATCAAATACAATGGCTTTCTGTAACATTTGCATTAAGGTTTGGTGTCACCAACACATAATAACCCAGGACTGTTGCTGGGCAACATTTTTCTCCAGGCATCACTACGAAAAATACGAAATATACTAAATTTCTCGCTGAAATAGTCACTTTAAAAAAGTTGAACAAATTGTGCCAAATGGGATAGAATCTCCCATCACTACCCAGGACCACAATCATGCTTAGAGACTCTGCAAAGAAAAATATATTTTTCAGAAAATGCCAGGTCCCAAGCATTTTTGATAATAGCTCCCATTCTCCTGTTCTTCTGAACCTTATTTGTATAAAACAATAGATCTCAAAATATGATTTATGTAATAATATAAAAATGGTATTAGTAATCAGTATATATGTATAACTTTATTTAGAAAGTGCTACATGGTTACGCAGCACTGTGCCATCTTACAATGTAGAACACACAGAGAGGACAAGCATTATAATAAATAAAATAATAAGTATTAATTTACAAAAATTAATAGTGCCATGTAATAAGAGACACAGTTCTTGCTCCATGCAGTTTACAGTTTGAGTATACACAGTACCAAAGGACCAACTCATCCCCAGGTATCCTATTATTTCAACTTGTTACTGTTAAAGTATTAATTTGTATTGTAAATCAAACAGTTATACAGTATGTTGCAGATAAATAAAGGGCTAGCCATAGTGATAGATTATGTAGCTAGATGGAGCAAAACAGACTCTGTGTGATCATTTCTTAGATTTCCCATAGGTGAAGTGTGTTATATTTATCAGCTCTTGCTGTTTAACATCACAGAACACTAACATATGAGGCAGATGTAATTGGGTCTCTGCTTAAAGGCAACAATAAACAGAAGTGAACAATCGAAATCTACTGCAGTGCTGGATGACCTTGGAAAGCAGTGCCTGAGGCACCTTGCTGTGGTAACTGATATCATTAGCTGTGACTGCGATGCCTGGGTTTTTGGTGCAATCAGACTTTGGAGGAATGTTTCATAGGGGGCACCTTATGGAGGTCAATCTTTCAAGCACTTATTATGATGGCCTATGTGTTTGATTATATGAAAACATGTAAAGTCTACCTTGAGGCATATCAAGAACTCCAGCTGGAGGTATTAGAAATCTTGACAGAGTAAAGCAGCGCATTAAAAGCTTTGCCACTGAGGATGCTCTTTTAAATGAGAATCCAGGTCTTCATTTTGCATAGTACATTTCATCTGAGACATAAAAAAAGCTTAGCTTCTGTACAATAATACATGTTTTTCATTTTGACTTTGGAAATTGTGTCCAATTTCTACTGTGACAGAGAAGCTAATCTATTTAGGAATAATTTAAGCCACATCCAGTCTTTCTTTGTAAATATAGTATTACTGAATAAATAATGTTGCACATGAGCACCTTGTCCTGGCTGTTACTAACAGATCAAAACATCTCATATTTTAACTTAATTGTGTAATTTTTAGGCTTACAACATTTTTAAGAGTAAAGTTTTCATAGTTTTCAAATCTTGTACTTGCTATTCTAATTGTGCTTCAACTTAACTTTTCAGAAATAAAATGTTCTTATTTTTTTATATTAAAAAAAGGGTATATTTTATTTGAATAAAAATGTCCCTAATTAAACATCTCATATATAAGTTTAATGCAAGATAACATTTACAGTTGCAGAGGAGAATGTATTTCTATATTGCAACTTTATACATGAATTTTTTTTTCAAAAAAAAGATAATCATTTGCTTATATGGGAAATGGCCTTTCCGTAATTTGGAGCTTTCTGGACAACAGGTTCCTTGATTTTTGACTGATTTATTTTTCTTTGTTGTAATGAAACAGAACATTGTACTTGATGGTTACAAAGCATAAGTAGATGTTGGTGTTTTGTTCTTTTCTTTAAATATTATTTTAATATCCTCACTGCAATGTTTCACCATATGCAGTTGCTGGTAAATTTGTAATACCCTTAACCCACTTTGATCTGTCATCAATATGCCTCAATCTTACCTCCCCCCCCCCCAGATCTGCTCCATAACCTGCCCTTTGGCAATCTATGTGTCATAGATCTGCCCCCTTCATGGTATTAACCCCTCCAGCCAGAGAGCTGAAAAGCAGCAGTGTTACCTACTGAACCACCATTCTGCCCTATTATCAATCTATCTCAGGACCTGGCCCCAGAGAAATACCTCACATGTTCCAAGAATTATAGATTATAGATCCCATACCTGCATTACACTTAAAACCAATGAGTCTGTGTTTGTGCATGAAAACTCAAATATTCAGTATTTTTGTTAAAGGAAGGTAAAGTGATAAAAGGAAACTATACCTCTACATTTAAATTATAATTTAAATTTCTAACAATTAAATATATCTGTGTCCATTTCCAGTATGACTTGCACTACAGTTTTGTCATTTGTATGCAAACCCTTATTTAGAGCCTAATTTTCAGTGCTTCAGTTTAGCTAAATCCAACTGAACCTGATGCATCTGATCTGTTCACCTCCTGTATAGTCAATTATGTCTCAAAGACTATAAAACCATTCAGCCACAGAGCAGGCTTGGAGCTATTTTATTATTCCTTAATTCTTGTCAGGGGCATGTCAGGGAGCCGGGAGCTCCCTCCAGGGAGGTAGTCTGGATCAAGGAGGAAGCCCTCTAGTGGGAGCGAGGTCACGGTATCTGAAGGGTTAAACAGAATCAGTAGTAGTGGTCACAGGCAGGAGTTAACGAGGGCAGGCAGATCAGATGCAAAAGTCCAAAGTCCAGGCAAAGTTCAATAACACAGGCAGGTAACAGGAATCACAGACAGGGAGCAGGAATCAAGGCTGGAAGCAGGAATCAGGGTAGGGAGCAGGAATCAAAGCTTGTTGCAGGAATCAAGGATGGAACAGGGATCAAGGCTGGAAAACAGGCAGTATAGGAACCCAGGATCAGTAGTGATTTGAATCCTATTCTTGGGCGCCGTCACAGTGTTTTGGGCGCCCTTTTATGACGAGATCCCGGCACCAGTGATGACATCATCATGCAGCGACGCTGCAGCCATGTGTTCAGCATGGGCACCACCATCTTGGATCTTCACTGACCGCCGAGAATGTAAACCGTTGGGTACTTCTGGCAGTCCTGACAAGGCTTCATTTTTAGTTCATTATGTAATTAAGCAAAGTCTCCTCACCAGTGATGGGTGAATTTATCCCGTATTGATTTGTCAAAAATTTGTGGATTTCCCGCCAAATTCTTGAAATGCAAATTTTGATTTCTGCATCAATTTTGATGATGAGACAAAAATTTTTTTTTGACATTGACAATTTTTTTGCTGGGGAATTTTCACTAATGTATTTACCGGTGGTGAACTGCGGACATTCGCCCACGAATTTGTGCCTGCCTAAGTTATTCACCCATCACTACACCTCACTTTTCTTAGTTGTTTTCTCTGCTCAGCGTTCCAGACACATCTGATTCACATAGAAGCCCCAAAATGATCCACATTGTACAGACAAGATGCCTGTCATGATTGGCACCCAAAATCCAGAACAAGTGCTAGACTCCCTGGTTTTGGCTCTGCTTCCACCTGTAGCAGCCACCTCTCACTTCGGGAAGAGCCCTCCACTAATCAGATGCTGCCAGGTCCTAATAAAAGAGGAGCCAAGCAAGTTCTGGATGAGCAAAGGGGCACGATTGTTTACCAAGGATTTAGGAAGAACTTTTTAGGAAGAAAAATTACAAATGTAATAGCATGGTCAGACAGGCCGGGTCGGTAGAGGCTGAGTGTAATCAAGGTCAGACAGGCAAGGATCAGGATTGGAGAGTTTGGAATAGTTAGGCAGGCAAGGATCAGGATTAGAAAGTTTGGAATAGTCAGGCAGGAAAGGATCAGGATTGGAGAGTTTGGAATAGTCAGGCAGGCAAGCAAGGGTCAAAACCAGGATACACAATGGAATTCACATAGAATAAGCACCCAGGGACTAAACAAGTTAGACCTAACAACGGGCAACTACTACAAATCCGAAATCCATTTAAATACTTTTTAATTTCACGCCAAAGTGCAATGGCATCATCACGCTGGCGCGTAAAACCCGGAAGTGCGCCAGAGGAGCAGACAACCGTGTGGCGGCCACTAGACCACCAGGGTAAGCCACTAGACCACCAGGGCAAGATGTCTTTACAATACGAGGAGTGAATGGTTTTTATAGTCCTGTTTACCCTGGGCAAATTTTGCATCAACACTTTAAGATCTGTATCTTAAAAACTGTAAAACGGTAAAAACATTCAACTTGTAAAAATGAAGGGTTAACAGCCACCTACAGTTGCAAACAACTGTAGATAATAAAATGGTTTACATTGATTAAGAATAGAAAAATTCCTAAACAAAGTAAAGGCAATGGTTCTAAATAAAAAGTGATGGCGTCGACTCCACTAGGTGGCATTACCTGTTCAGGAAGTCAGTCTTGAGAGCACCCTGCCCATCTAAGTTTGCCACTACAAGCAAATTTTGCACAAGAACAAATAGTTCTAACCTGGCCAGTAGAAATTTGCTGGAGTGGGTCATCAGTTTCTTATGCAGGGTACTTACTCAGGATGTGATATACCTCTTTACACGGGGTACCAAAAATATCAGGCAACCATTTTATTAGCAATGAGGAAATGCCACCTAGACTCTTAGGATAAAGAAATCAGATTTAGGTTATTCGCATGTGGAGACCACTCTCATACAAAACAAGCTGTACATAGGCATTCCAAAGCACCCCACCACTATTTATATCCCTAGGTAGGGGGTTTCCAAGAGTCTCTTGTGCCAACCAATCCGTGTCCAATGTTCTTGTTTACATTAGTCCATGTTCTGTGAAGTATCCTCTGAAATCGTTCAGTTTGACTTTTTTCAGATGATAATCTTGTTTGGAACAATTGGGGGATTGGAGACGTATAGGGAAGGCAACGTAAGTATTCATTTCAATGATGATAGTGATAAGTGACTCAGCAAGTACACTGCAACCTGAAACAGCTCTTTTGAATGAATTAAAAGGTAAGAAAAAACAAGACAATAGGTCAAATATTTTGCATCAATTTATTTTTTAAAACAAAAGAATATTTGAAAGAAGTTTTGCTAATAAAATATACATTGGTCTAGCTCTAAGTGGCTTTAAAAAACTTGTGCAATAAGGTCCATGTGTGAGAATAGAAGACAGAAAGAGGGCAAAAAAAGTTTTAGAGATAAGTGAAAAAACTTTTACGCCGGTTCAAAGTGGCGTAAGGGAAAATGGAAGTTATTGCAAAAGTCTTGACGTGATAAGCAGTTCCTGGTTGAATCGAATTGCGAAAACTAAGCATTACCGCTACTTTCAATGAGCTGTTAAGAACTACAAACATAGGTAACGGAAAGATATTTTTGTTAATGATATAAACGTATAGTGCAATGAATCGCATAGCGGATACGTGAAAAGTTGCACTTATCAACTGAAATGTACCATATGACATTGAATTGAGCCCAAAGCATCTCAGTTAAATCATCAAGATAGTGCCATTATTATAGTATTGAGATTGTGCAACCATCTATACCTTTGTGGTTGTAATCTACTCTTTTGTATAATTACTTTTAAGCACCTCTGTGCAGCGGACTTCACTTGTTATTAGGCAGACATTTTAAGTAACTTCAACTTTAGTTTTAACAACACTCATGCTACCAGATTATCCTTTTAGAACTTGGTAACTATAAAACACACGTACTGGATGTCTTCTTAATTCTGTTTGCTTTCAATTGAAAGTCCTTAATTGTCACATCATTTTTAAACTAAACAACCCCCGTGCTATTTGTTTAGTACATTTTCTTTAAAGAAGGTGCGGATGTTGTTTGACACTTTTTCTACCTCTAAAACATTATGTGTCCCTTGTTTCTCCACATTTAGGAAATGCATAGCTCCCTTTACATAATTGAAGATTTTATTATATTACCTCCATTGTTTTTCCTCTACTAATACTGTATGTACGTTTAGGTATAGCATTCTTTCCTTTTATGCTTTGTGCTTTAGACCATAAATCCTTTCTAGATTCCTTCTCTCTGGACAGTTCCAGTTTATTTTGTTTTTTTCTGAACTTGAACTTTCAAAGCTAAATTCTATCAAAATGTAATTCACCAGTTATCAATAAACCATCCTCTTTCTATTATTTATACAGATGAAGCCACTTGGATTTGTGAGTTAAATGCGTCATGACTCAGGGGTAATTGAAGAAACTGTGTTATCTTAAGTCATCTTAACTCATTTAATGCATTTAACCTTTTCATTAGCATACCAAAGCTCAATTGTTCACAATGGTGAATGCTTTAATTAGATGGGATGTTGTGACGCAGTTTTCTGTGTTAAATGAGATAAATGGGATATCTGTGTTTAGATATTCTGTGTCAAACAGACAAACCAAAGTGGCTGCATCTGTACCTCTTTCTGTAAAGCCGAATGTACGAGTTGCCTTCCCCACTACTTTATTGCTTTTATTGAGTGTATATAAACTTCTGTATTTTGTATATTGCTTCATTTTACATGTATCATTTCATTTGGTTTATTTTCTTTTTTTACATCATTGTGTCATTTGGTATTAGGGATGTAGCGAACTGTTCGCCGGCGAACTAGTTCGCGCGAACTTCGACTGTTCGCGTCCGCCGAATGTTCGCGAACGTCGTGCGACGTTCGCCAATTGGTGTTCGCGTTCGATTCGAAGTAAAATTTCGTTCGACCATTCGACCGTTCGATCGCTAAAATCGAACGATTTCCATTCGTTCGAACGATTATAAGCATTCGATTGAATTAAAATCATTCGATCGAATAGCTTCGATCGTTCGATTCGAACGAAAATCCTTCGATCGTACGAATAAAATCCTTCGATCGTTCGATCGAACGATTTTATCGAGCGTTCGAAGTTCGCGAACTGTTCGCTTTTTTGCCGGTGTTCGCGAACACATTAACGGCAGTTCGCTACATCCCTATTTGGTATTAATACTTTACTAAGTCAGTGTAGCATTGGTTAGACCATAAATGAATTGACGTAGTTGGGCAGCTTAAATATATATCAATATATGGACAAACAATCCCTGTTTTGTTTGTGCTTAAAGGAAAACTATACCCCCAAAATGAATACTTAAGCAACAGATAGTTTATATCAAATTGAATTACATATTCAAGAATCGTACCAAACTGAAATATATATTTACATAAATATTGCCCTTTTACATCTCTTGCCTTGAACCACCATTTCATGACTCTATCTGTGCTGCCTCAGAGATCACCTGACCAGAAATACTACAACACTAACTGTAACAGGAAGAAGTGAGGAAGCAAAAGGCAGATCTCTGTCTGTTAATTGGCTCATGTGACCTAACATGTGGTTTGTATGTGTACACAGTGAATCTTACGATCTCAGGGGGCAGCCCTTATTTTTTAAAATGGCAATTTTCTATTTATGATTACCCAATGGCACATACTACTAAAAAAGTATATTATTATGATAATGGTTCATTTACATGAAGCAGGGTTTTACACATGAGCTGTTTTACTCAGTATCTTTTAATAGAGACCTACATTGTTTGGGGGGTATAGTTTTCCTTTAATGCACAAAATGTCTTACATATAGAGGACCACTTTTCTTCATAAATAAACACATTATATATGTGCATGTGTTTTCATAGCAAACTGCAGCGTAAATTGCAGAGATGTCAAATATAATTTTGCTCTGGTTTTCTACAAAGCTTTAGAAACAGGCCACTCTGTAATTTGTATGTATAATTTTTAAACTGTTTACAGCAATAACAAAAAAGTGTATGTTTGTAACAACTTGTCCTCTCTGAGTTTTCTTTAATATTTGTTCAAATATGCTTTATTATACAGCTTGCATTTTTCAGATATATGTTCCACAAGCTAATTGTCTCAGTGCTGACAGTACTTTGTTGTATTTGCATCTCTGCAAGTACCTGGAAAGACAATGAATTTACACTAATTGATGTCTTGGGAAAATAATCTCCTTTAATACGTTGTCATGCTGTGAGCTTTTGTATATTATAATAGCTTTGTAATTCCATGTTGCTAATATATTGTTTTAATTGTTGTCTATAAAGCACATTGTTTTTTATGGAACTGTATTTTTCGTTACTAAACATGTTTCATAAACAACAAGATTAAAGGGAAATGATGAAATATAGTTAGAGTTTACCTTTCATCCCTGAACTTTACTGTACAAGTATGGGACCTGATATCCAGAATGCTTGGGACCTGGGGTTCTCCAGATAATGGATATTTCTGTAATTTGGATCTTAATATCTTAAGTCTACTAGAAAAGCATGTACAGTTGGATCCAGTAAAGCTATAGTTTAATTATTACAGGAAAAAATAATCAATTTTGAAAATCTGGATTATTTGATAATAATGGAATCTATGGGAGATGGCCTTTCCCTAATTCAGAGCTTTCTGGATAATGGGTTTCTGGATAATGGATCCCATACTGGTATATTTATTGCCCTCCAGTGGATATATCTAAATAATTTAAATCTCTAAATATAACTCTAAATATCCTGTAAATTATACTCCTATAAACAGCGCTTGGTGATGTCAAGAGTTATAATTGCTGCTTAGTGAAGTCATTTCTGTCACATGACTCTCTGAAACTTGTGTACTATAATACATAATGTATCCCCTGTTGTAAAATATGAGAATATTAGAAGTCACATCAGTCTTTAGCCTTGTCCTTTGATATGGACATGGAACTCCTTGGTGACTTACAATATCTTTATATTTAACACTATGGGGGTAGAATTTTTTTTAACACTACATTTTTTCACCCATTAGAGGTTATGGGTGTCATTTTTGTGGCAAAATTCGTCGAACGAATTTCACTACTCCTCTTAGCTCCACACTTATAACCCAACCTCTTAAACTCCTATACTCATTTAGCACACACAAACAAAAAATACTAGTTTACTGACACTACACTACACACACACAATTATAAAATAAAAAATAATAAAAAGATTTAAGATTGGAATCCAAGCTTTTTTGTTATAGGAAAAGGTGCTGATTAGTGTTGGGCGAATTTATTCGACAGGCATGGATTAGTGAGTAATTTTTGCATGTTGCCACCTGTGAATTGTTTCACGAAATTTCTGCAAAAATTTGCAGACAAAAAAATTTGCTGCGACAAAAAAAGCAACGCGTGTAAAAATGATTGCATATCAAGATTATTTTGACGCCCATTAACTGTAATGCATTTGGATAAAAGAGTTGCATGTGTAAAAATTGTCACACGCATTAAAATTGTGGAGCGTCAACATTATTTTGACGCCCATTGACTAATGCATTTGGACCAAAAAGTTGCATATGTAAAAATTGTTGCTTGTGTAAAAATTGTTGCAATTCAAAATAATGTTTACACCCATTGAGTTCAATGCATTTTGAGTTTCCATTCGACATAGTTAATAATGAACAATACCAATGTTTTCCATTCTCATGGCGTTGAATGGGGTTGGCTTTCCGGACGCATTGTTATCTGATTTGGGCAACCTATAAAACATGCTTTCCTTACTTTCAGGTCATGTTGATTGAACAACGCCGCCATGTTTTACTCAAAAGTCACAATAGTCAAAATAGAAAAAGCGGTGTCAAAATTCACATTGGATTGAAGTCAATGGGTAGGCAAAATCACATGCATTTTTCACTCAGTATACTGCTACACATGTGCCCTACATTGTTAGAGAACCTCCTATCAACTATACTACAACTGCTTTTTCAAAAGAAAAAAAAGCTGCCATGTTGCCAATTTTTAAAAAAACATTTGTGATTTTTGACATTACCTCTGGTTGATTGCTACACTGTATGTCTAGTAACTCTTACAAACACAGGTACAACTAATCCGACCATCAACAGATAATATCAGGGTGTTCAAATGCCAGTTGCTCAAATCCCATTGCTTAATGTGAAAGGAGAGAGGACAGAGGAGGATAACTTCACTCAACCATCACAGTGGCCTCAGACCTAGTGCTGCAAAGCCATATTATGGACATCCCCTGATAGATTATTGGTAATGTTGGGGTTTTGACCAGCTGCTCAGGAGCTCAGCTGATACATTTCATTTCTGAAAAATAATCTTAGATAGATTTTAAAGGAAGGTTCTAACCTATTTTAGTATGTGTGTTTTTTTATTTGGGCTGGTTATGTGAGATTCAGCAGATACTTACCCAGTACATATATTTAATAATAATTGTTTACAATTTTCAATATATTTGAGACAATATATTTGTCTCACTTTTTTCTAGAATTAGGATAATTTTCTAAAAAATAAGACCCTTCTCATTTGTATGCCATGAATAGGGATGGGCGAATCTGACCCATTTTGCTTTGCTGAATATCCGCAAAAAGCTGAAAATTTGACAAAATACACTCAAGTCTATGGACGACAATTTTTTTTTTTGACGCACGAGGTGGTACAACAAATTTTTTTTTTGACAAGCAAACTTTTTTTTAACCAGTGGAGTCTAAAGCCGTCATTTTCATGGTAAACCATGCTGAAAAATTTCACTAGCCATGAAATGAGCCAACTGTAGGTTACTATTTGTGTTTTACAGGAATAGTAATGCCAAAAAATGAATGTATCTTAAACAAATGAAAATATAATGTACAGTTCTGCTGCACTGGTAAAACCTGTTTGTTTGTTTCAGAAACTGTACTATAGTTTATATAAAGAAGCTACTGTGCAGCCATTCAAACCTGAAAGAAAAAAGGCACAGGATACACAGCAGATAATAGGTAAGCATTGTACTATACAATGGGATTCTTCAGAATTTATCTGTTATCTACTGTGTATCCAGTGCTTGCATGGCTGCCCTAATGGTTACACAGCAGCTTGTTTCGTTAAACTATACCTGTGTTTCTGAAGCAAACGCCAATTTTACCAGGGCAGGGCACCAGTACATTAAATTGTGATTGCTTTAAAACACTTTAATTTTTTGGTCTTATTGTTCCTTTAATAAAGTTATTATAGTTAATGATAGGATAGATAATCCAAGTTGCAAAGTTTGCACCAGGTCTAGTAATCCACAGCAAACAGCAGGTACCATTTACTGGACAATTATTTTGAAGCAAACATCAGATTGGTTTATACAGGTTGCTATGGGTTATCAGTGCTGTGTTGAAGATTGTTAACTTACATTACATTTTAAACTTACACTTACATTACACTTTTAGATAATTATTTCTCATTTTTATTGCATAATTCCCTTGTTCCTTGTTAACGACAAGTTCTAAATACCATGAATTAGATTGCAGCACATCACTTTTACCCAATCGTCTACTTAGGGCCATGGAAAATATATAAACGGAGCATTCTCAAGCAATCCTTAACTCAAGAAAATGTGTGGAGATCAGTTACCTTCCAACTAACTACAGAGGTGAAGCATGTGGGTCTTTAAGAAAAGGACAAGAGCACTAAAAGTCACTGTGAAACAGCAAATAACTTTTTCCTACAGTTTAAGTTTCTGTTCACATCCTAAAAATAAAATCTTTACTGAGTTTTGTTGAACCACCAGTACTAGAAGACATAAAATGACATTTTCTAATCCCAATGTACTTGTCAAAATACTAACATAACAGTAGCCATCTTCTAAACCCAAAGGACATTTTTTTACTGGTAAAATATTCCATGGGGGTGATTTTATCTGCAGCAAGGACATCTTACATTGTTTTCTTATCTGTATTACTCCCCTGCTAAGGATTTTCTCCTGCTGGGACAATAAATGATGGGGAAGCAATTATGGCACAGAGGAAACATTAACTTACTGTTACTCAGGAGGTATAATGCAAGGATGACAGGGATTTATTTTGGTCAAAATATTTTTTCCCATCTGAGATCAGCTTCATATAGCACAACATTAGATTTATGTTTCCAAAAAAGACTGCAAAAACAAAATAAAAATAAAGTTCCACTGGGTATTCCTGAGGAGTCAAAAGTAATACAATGAATGACTAAATCTACTTTGATGAAGGGGAATATTTAAAACAAATAAATAAAAAAAAAGTAATTCCAAAAAAAATATTTCTATCACCAGATTTAAATGCATATTGTATAAATTTACATTGTTTCTCAGTTTAGACGATTTCATTAAGTCATTAAAACAAGCAATCTAAGATGCTTACTTTATTCACATCTAAGTTTAAATGTAACACTGGAAAGTTTACAACATCTGCTGCATTTATAGTAATTAGCACTGGACAGGCTGTTCTGCTGTCATTTTCTACTGCAAGGTTCAGGAACACATACAAATTATGATTAGCAATGATAAATCAAATGACTAAGTAATTCATCTTAATCATTTAAACATTAACAACTCAAGAGATGGCAGCTTTAACTATTTCTCTACTTGCCCTGAGATGATATATAACATTTTTAATAAATGTTAACTATATTAAAAGAGCAATACAGCAATGTTCCCAATGACATCCTTACATAGTTATAACAGATATTTGTAAATGATTAAGTGCAGCGATAATCTCTGAAAGACATATAAGCCTCAATTAGTTCTCACAGTAAGACATTTCTTATAGTCTACATTCAAAATAAATTTACTGATATTGACTACAATATTCTTGAAAGGATGCTTGTTACGCCTTCTACCTGCTGAGTTTGTAAGTGGTATAAACTAGTTGATAAACAAGTTTTTAATACAGCTAGCGCTCTGGGAGAAACATATTTAACATATGTAAAAAGTGAAAATAACGTAGTAATGGAACTGCTATAATGGTTAAATATGAGACTAAAAAGCATTTATATTAATATAGAATTCCACTGGCTATAGTTAATGCAGTTAACTGAGCAGTCTGAAAAATAATTTCGGAATAGAAGAGAAAAGATTAAACAACCTCTTACATTTTTACGTTTCCAGATTCTGCTTTTCATTGGCAACCAGATTACTACCCAGAACTAAAAAATATTTTTTTAATGAGATATAATCAAAAAATCAAAAGCATCTACCGGTATGTTATCAATTATCAGGAAACCTATACAGAAAGCTCTGAATTAGGGGAAGGACATCTCCCAATGCTAAAAAAAACCCTTTTATTTCTGCAATAATAAAACAGTACATTGTACTTGATCTAAACTAAAATATGATTAATCCTTATTGGAGGTAAAACAATCCTAGTGGGTTTATTTAATAAGGGTAATTATATTTCAGTAAACAATGTATTTAGATCCAAATTTCATAAAGATCCCTTATTCAAAAAAACACCAAGTCCCGAGCATTCACATAACTGTATTATTACAATATTAAACTAGACAACGCTGAAGTATTGTGAACCCCCTTTCAATGCTCTGGCCCAACTTCTGTGTGGCACAGTAAAGAGTTTAAGTCAGGAGTGCCCATACTTTACTAATGTGAGGTCTTCTTTTAGTGATGTTGGCCCATTATGATCTACATCCATAAAATCATTTAGCATTCTGTTCCATGGAAAATATTACTTAAATATTGATTTATGAGAAAATGTATCTTTCTACATTTAACAAACAACTATTTATTTGACCTTAAAGTAATAACTGAATGAAAAACATGAAACTGGAGAGTAATTTAGACTTTATCCCTCCACCAAAGAGGGGTGCAAATCGAAATATCAAGGAAACTACAATGGATCCAGACTCAACACAGACCGTACGGCCTGAATGAATTGATTTCTTATTCTCCATTTTACTTACCGTAATAGAGACTATGGCAGTGTCGGACTGGCCCACCGGGATACCAGGAAAACTCCCGGTGGGCCCAGGTGTCAGTGGGCCCTCATGCTGCTAAACATTTGGCCTATTTCATGGCCATTCCTTATTTCCTTAACAAAAAGGCTAAATATATTGAATAATAGTTAATATGTAAAGAAAAGAAACTAGGAGAATAGAGGTTCAGTGAGGAGAGGAAGAATATAGTACTGAAAGTGGGCCCTTGGTCTAAAGTTTTTTTTTGGTGGGCCCTTGGTATCCCAGTCTGACACTGGACTATGGGCATCCTGTCTTACAGCTATGGTACCATATTCAGTGGCTAAATCCATAATTGTGTCCCTGTAAAAATATGACACTATTTGTTCCATATAAGTGATTAACAATGTACATTATTTGTAGACATTGAAAATCGGAGTGACATGCTGTAGGCTTCTCTTCCACCTCTCAGACACATGAATAGATACTATTAATTCTCTTTTACAGTCAGCACCCTTTTGATATTTTTATGGGCAGATGTTTGAAATGCTATCCTGACACTTCTGACACAATTGTTGTCTTCCTGTCTGTTAACAAATTAGCCTAAATGTACAGTAACACTAAGCTGCTAATGGACAATGTTTTTTCCATATGGTTGCACCAGCTACAGCGACTATACAGAACCACATGGCAATGATATATATATATACACTGCACTAATTTCTGACACATACTACAGGCATATTAGGAACACTGTGCCAACATTGGAACACTTATACTGTGTCTACCTTGTCGAACAGTGACCCAGCCTATAACTATTATCCTTATATTGGGCATATTATCCCCTGCAGACATGAGATTAATATGATACATAATAAAATAGAGGTAGGTGCTGCACGTTATTCCCAGTAACACGGAGCTGTTCTCGATCAATTAAATAGAGGCTTATAATTACTGCAATAATTTTTACCCTCAGATGTTCTTGATATTAGATGAGGTGTGAGTTGCAGTTCAGCATGTCCAGTGTATTTTGCTTTTACTGTTTTTTTTGAATACTCGAGTATAAGCCGACCCGAGTATAAGCCGAGGTACCTAATTTTACCTACGAAAATTGGGAAAACTTATTGACTTGAGTATAAGCCTAGACACAACTACAGCCCTGTCTCCCAGCAGCGCACATTCAGCCAAAGCGACCCCCCCAGCAATAAACCGGACTTCTTTGCAAAGTTGATGGTGACAGAGAATTGCCAAACGGATTACTGTGTGCATTGTCCCACTGTCCCACTACCATGTGCAGAGGGTGCTGTGTGATATTGCCATCACTGTTAATCTTTCGTATAACCAACAGAGGGCGATGTGTGATATTGCAGTCACTGTTAATCTTTCATATAACCAACAGATGGCGCTGTGTGATAGTACAGTCACTGTTAATCCTTCATATAACCAACAAAGGGCGCTGTGTGATATTAAAGTCACTGTTATACTTTCATATAACCAACAGAGGGCGATGTGTGATATTGCAATCACTGTTATTCTTTCATATAACCAATAGAGGGTGCTGTGTGATATTGCAGTCACTGTTATTCTTTCATATAACCAACAGAGGGTCCTGTGTGATATTGCAGTCACTGTTATTCTATCATATAACCAACAGATGGCGCTGTGTGATATTACAGTCACTGTTATTCTTTCATATAACCAACAGAGGGCGCACTGTTATTCTTTCATATAACCAACAGAGGGCGCTGTGTGATATTGCAGTCTCTCCCCAAGCATACTGTTGGTATAGGAATGATTAAAAGTGACTGCAATCTCAGCTACTGCTCACTGACTCGAGTATAAGCTGAGGTAGACTTTTTCAGCACCTTTTGGATGCTGAAAAACTCGGCTTATATTCAAGTATATACGGTAACCCTTTCACTCTTCTTTGCTTCTGATAGATCTGAACTTATTACACTAATGTTCCATTGGTTTTTGCATACAATATTATTTGTTCTGCTTGTGACTTTGTTTAGTATCGGGTGTGGGGTGTGTATATCTTTCACTGTGACGTCATGCTTGGTTTTCCCGCCACTGAGGGCTTATTTGTGTATTTTTGCTTGAATCTGGCACTTCGAGAAAGCAGCCGAAACATCATAAATATTCTTTTCAAAACTAAGACCTGTGTGTTGTTCTTATTTGAACATAGTTGTATATACATTACAACTCAGGTCTTAAAAATTAAACAGAATTTATTTAGTAAAATAGCAGCAGACTGATGTTTTGGCTGACTCCTCAGCCTTTCTCAAAGTGCCAAAGTCAATACTGAACATGTCTTTTAACCACACACTGGCGGGAAACCACCAGCTACAGCTTAATCACATGATTAAAAGCTAATTAAAAAACGACTAGGTATATTTCAGTTTGTATTCATCTCTCCTAGCAGAAAAGACTAAATTAAAAACAACAGCATAATAGCTATAATATAACAAAATGTGTCCAAATGTTTCACACAAATCAGGAAATGTTCCTATTTTACTACTTTTATCTGTTACATTGATACATTGTTTCATTACTAGATTACTCTCAATGACACCATTTTCGTAAATTATATTGTTCATGTGAAAATCATTGAGTCTAACACAACGATCTAACCTTTCACTTGAAATGTCGCACTGACATATTGGCTCTATATATATACCCTTTTACTCTATAGCACTACAGGGAGCGACCCACCTCGGGGGTAATCATATGTATGGCCTCAACTAGTATCCCCAACTGTTGGTATACCTCAATTATTTTCTTAACTATGTGTATAAGGGGATTAGCAGAGCATCTCTGTTCAGTGTTTTATTCTATGTCAATACTGATATCAAACAGGTAGCAGGTGATCACTATTTCAATAAATAAACACTCCCCACAATGTGTATTACCCACTACCACCAGTAGGTGTATTCTTAAAAATTAGGATTCAACTACAACTCCCATGTGTTTTGCAAACTATCAAGTGTCAATCACCCATAATATACTATACATTATTGTGTAATCACATTAATATTCATACCTGGATACTAATAATCCAAATTACAATAAAATTAAAATAAAAATGTTCAGAAAATGTCCCAGGATAAAATAAACTGTGATTATAAAGGAATAAAAAAAAAATAAAAATAAATAAAAACATCCCAAGTGCAAAACCCATAAACCAACAGGCATTCTTCTTATTGGAGAAATATTAACCCAATGTTGATGTAAAGAGCCACCATTGTCACAAACAGTGACATAATAACATTATGCAAAAGAGAGAGCTCTGCCACATGTTACATGATAAATTCACAGGGGATACTGTACTGTAATCCCTGTCTCTCCCTATGCTCACAGCCTGAATGTGTGCAGCCTTTATCGGATATTATAACAGGGGTATGTCGTCCAAATAAACATATTGCTAGCCTGCAGGCTCTGTACGTTTTAATCACGTATATACCAATGATATTTGTGACTCAAAGCCCAATTTGAGGTCAGACGCTGAAGACAGGCTGCTGAATCAAAATATATCTATAGAAATACCCAAAGCCCAAGAAAGTTACTGTATACCTGCCCGGTTTTGACCCGGACAGGGGATTTTTTTGAAGGGATGCCCGGGTCAAAACTGCCTGCCCGGTTTTCCAAATAGGAAAATTGGCCAGGATTTCCTATAATTAACACAGCGACGGGCCAATTTGCACATCATTGCTGGTCGCTGATATCAGGCCCCCCCGCATCACGTCCCTGCCCAGATTCCACGGGTTGAAAAGTTGGCAACTCTAATTGCGCCCCACAGCCCTCTCTGTATATTCCAACTACAGCTCTCTGAATATTCTTTAAGACCCAGGCTGACTTCCATATTGCTTAGTGACTACAGTGAGATTAACTGCTGTAAAACAGCAAATATACAGAGTGAGACTAACCTGCAGCTGCCTAAATAGTTCTACCGTCAAAGCCAGTAGTTTACTGAGGAGTTAATGTGTATATACTGCAGCTAATAACATTATATTACAAAAAGAGAGCTCTGCCTCATGTTTCTACCTGCTCAGAAGATAAGGAAGTAAACTGCTTCTTCCCCTGACATCACATCCCTCTCTTAAGGTGGCCATACACAGAGAGACCTACTCGTTTGGCGATGTCACCAAAAAAGCGGATCTCTCCCCGATATGCCCTTGAGGTGAGCAATATCGGGCCGATCCGATAGTGGGCCCTAGGGCCGAACGATCGGATCCTAACAAATAGTAATGGGCGGTCGGATCGCGTGACCGCATCAACGAATACTGTCGATGCGGCCGCGATCCGATGGGATATTTGGTCCCATCCAATCGAGATCTGGCCGACTTTCAGCCAGATCTTGATCGGGGAAGCCCGTCGGGGGCACCATACATGGGCCAATAAGCTGCCGACACTGCAGCTTTTATCAGCCCATGTATGGCCACCTTTACTCCGCCCCTGGGCCCAGCCATGTCCTGCTGTAATTCATTCCTTTTCACCTAAGCAAAGCTACATGTGATTCTACCCATCTCAAACCTAGACAAGTGTTATCTGGCTGTTGGTCATTTGGATCCCTTGTCCATGCAGCCCCCTGCACTTATACTGTAGCTCCAGGGCTTTCCTTTACTCAGCAATGATCACCACAGGCTTGCCATATTCAGTTTGTTTTCCATCAGCTTAAGCCACATCTTGTAACATAACAGGTCACTGATTCAGTTAAAAAAAAAAAAAAAAAAAAGAATTTTGCAATATTTCAAGTTTTGCTTTTGGACTTGGTCATCCATCATTCAAATTAATCATGCCTCTGATGATTTAGATAACCTCAGAAGTAGATATGTATAATGACGCAAACTTAATTGCATTCATTTCCCACATAAAGCATTTATTAAACTGAGACAGACATCAAACTATCTACTCTTTGAGCATAATTATCATTAGAATGCTTTACGCTGGATATGGCTGTTGTGATTAATTCACTAACTGAACTCTGCCTTAAATACTTCAGAGTACCTCACGGTACTCTGAGGAAGTACCGTTTGGTACGAAACCGGTCAGTAGTAATGATAATGTGCACTGTGTCAAGGCTATCACGAAAAACGAGCCATGGAAATCCATTTTTGAAAGTTGTGAGAAAAAACAAAAACGGACTTATTTATATTTTAAAGTTTTCTTTGCAAAATTTTTTTTTATGAAAATGTATTTATATTGTCAAACATTTACTTTATAAATATGGCAAATCATTTATTAAATAAAAAAAGTATATTTTATATAAACTTTATATAAAATTATTTTATTTATATAAAATAATTTAATTATATAAAAAGATATTTTATTTATATACAATTATTTTATTTAGATACAATTATTTTATTTATGTAAAATTATTCTATTTATGTAAAATTATTTTATTTATGTAAAATTATTTTATTTATATAAAATTATTTTATAACAGGGATCTGTCAGGAATAGTAAAATTACATTTGTGCTGAGTAGCATTTCACAGATGATTCTATGTAGCGCTCCCCACATAATATTTCCACAGATATGGGAGCTGGTATACAGATTGCTTGGGACCTGGGGTTTTCTGGATAAAGGGTCTTTCTATCATTCGAATCTCTATGCCTTAAATCCACTAAAAATCATTTAAACATTAAATAAACCCAATAGGATAGTTTGTACTCCAGTAAACATTTAGGGGGTTATTTACTAAAATGAAAACTTTTTTCTCAAATTTCCCCAGCTGCCCCCAGTAATGTGCTTGTGCTCTGATAAACTTCAGTCACTCTTAACTGTTGAACTGCACATTGGAGTGATATAATCCCCCTCCCCCCCAGCAGCCAAACAGCAGCAGCATAACAACAGAACAATGGGAGGGTAGACAGATAGCATCTCCCTAACACAAGATAACAGCTGTCTGGTAGATCTAAGAACAGCACTCAATAGTAAAATCCAGGTCCCATTGCGACACATTCAGTTACATTGTGTAGGAGAAATAACAGCCTGCCAGAAAGCAGTTCCATCCTAAAGTGCTGACTCTTTCTGAAATCACATGACCAGGCAAAGTGAGCTGAGATGGCGCCTACACACCAATATTACAACAACAAAAAAATACACTTGCTGGTTCAGGAATTATACTTTATATTGTAGAGTAAATTATTTGCAGTGTAAACAATGTAATTTAGAAATAAAAACTACATCACAAATATCATGACAGAATCCCTTTAAAAACCTCAAATATCTCAAATGTATTGCATTTTTGAGTGAAAACCAATGTCAAACACCCCAAAAAACTCCCAAAATTTGTGAAGGTTAAAAACATCTTCAAATGGTTAAAGGGAAAGCTACCATTGACTTTTACCTGTACAACAGTTTGCTGTTCTTTTCCCCTCTTTTTCAGGGAATCAAATTTCACTTCATCACCTGTGGTTTTATGATGTATAACAAAGATATACTATAAACACTTTCATACCACTCTGCCTAGCATTCTTTAAAGTTGAATATCAATCTTGCTATTGTTGGAAATGGTGAGGTTATTGCAGGTTACTGGCTGGTGTGTTGGTGGTGCTGTGCACCAAATTCAGGAGTCAGTTCAATATTTGGCCAAGACTCAGCCTTTTTTATGCTGAATTCAAGTGCCTGCCTGAATCGAATCAAAATCCAAAAAATCATGTTGACTTTTCACTAAGAAGAGAGTAATTTTTCCTATTTTGTATATGCAAATAGGGGTTAGGATTCAGTTTGGTATTCAACCAAATCTTTCACAAAGGATTCAGGCTTTGGCCTGAAATTGGATTTTGGCTACTATAAATTTGATATCAACATCATATTTTATTAACCTTTTCTTTTATAAAGTCGGGCCACAACCAGATCAGGAAACCTGGATAACATGTGAGACCTTTAGTTTATCTGTCACTTTCTAGTGGTAGTATCTGAGTGTGAACAGCAGATGTCCATAGTGAAGAAGGTAATTAAAGAGATCTGGAGCCATTTTTGGATCATAGTGTAGAGGAATAGTGATGGGCAAATTTCATCGCCAGGCGCGCATTCGGCGAATTTGCGTGAGTCGCCGCCAAAATACATTTTAAAAAAAATTGTCAAAAACGGACACCGGTGTCAAAAACGAGACGGAGCAAATTTGCCCATCACTATAGAGGAATACAGATACAGAAACAGTTATTCTGGTTAAGGTTTCAGGGTGTTGTGCTAACATAGGATTTGTTATTTTGTAGTGATTATAGTGATTTTACAAGCTTTGATTGTCTTCAAAATCAATGAGGTGGAAACATTTTTTCTCTTCAGTCTTACAATTCAAAAAATACTTATATAAAAATATAAATAAATGCTTTACTAGCTGATAATCTATTGACAAGAGGACTCAATTGACCCTTCATTTCAGCCATCCCACTAAACCTCATTGTTACATACATTAATGGAACCCCGGGGAGGCAGAAATGGTGTAAAATGGCCACATCATTTATTCACATTTTATCAAATAAATAGGATAGGCTGTCACCTAGCACAAGCAGTAGTAGCATCAATTAACCCAATGTGCGATCACAGTAGAGAACCTCCTTTCTCCCTCTTCTAAATATACCTGTGCAGTACTCTGGTAAGGTCCTACAGCTGCTGTGACTTAAAATACATCATATATCCATTGTTTGGATACAGAGAAATGCAAAAATTCCAGTCTAAAGCCATTGCCAAGTATGCCTCAAGAGGGAATAAATTCCTTCCTGACCCCAATGGTGACTGGAAACATTCCCTGGATCAAGCATTTAACATGAATAATACCATGCAGACTCTCACGTTTATACTGTATAACAGTACCGAAACCACAATATAACAGTGCATGCAGGAAAACTATCACATTCAGTTATTAATAGATATGACAACATAAAGAAGACAAACTCCTGACATTTCACAAAATATGCAAAAAGGGGGAGGGTGGGCAGGATGTTTCTACCTGCTCAGAAGATTAGGAAGTTAACTGCTTCTTCCCATCTATTTCTTCACCCCCAGAGCAGCTTTCCCCCTGCCTTAACTCATTCTTTCTTACCCAATCAAAGCTGCATCTTAAAGGGATACTGTCATGGAAATTTTTTTTCAAAATGAATCAGTTAATAGTGCTGCTCCAGCAGAATTCTGCACTGAAATCCATTTCTCAAAAGAGCAAACAGATTTTTTTATATTCAATTTCGAAATCTAACATGGGGCTAGACATATTGTCAATTTCCCAGCTGCCCCAAATCATGTGACTTGTGCTCTGATAAACTTCAATCACTCTTTACTGCTGTACTGCAAGTTGGAGTGATATCACCCCTATAATAGTAAGTGACCTATTACATAATCTTATCGTAAATACAAGTTTTTCACTGTCAATGGCAGCTTACTTTCTTAGAACGCCTTTTACTGAAATAATTGCACAGACGGTTCAGGTTTAAAAGTAATCCAATGTACCTTGCATTATCGTTTTTTTTTTTTTATAAGTGATCTTATATTGCTAGCTTTACTAGTTGTAAATAGGGATGACATTAGGGTTGCCACCTGTCTGGTTTTGACCCGGACAGTCCAGTTTTTTGAAGGGCTGCCTAGGTCAAAATTGCCTGTCCAGTTTTCCAAATTAGGAAAGATTTCCTATGATTAATGTGGCTATCAGAAAAATGACACACCCCATCGCATCACAGGCCCAGCCCATTATGTTGTGGCTCCACAACCCTAAATTAAATTACGAATAATTTGGGAGCAATTTGTAGAGTAAAATATTGGTAACATCCGGCTGTAATGTTATAGTTAACGTTCTCAAATTATTTCAAATACAGTATCTGTTAAACCTGTGCTTATTTTCCATAGCACATAGTGATATACTGTAGTGGATTAAATATTTTACTCCATCCATGCCATCACATAAATGTCTTTGATATTGCTTAACAAAAGTAGAGTGAAATTGTCCCCTTTTAACCTTACCTTGCAGACACACAAACTCTCTGTTTTGTTTTACAGTGAAGGTAATCAAAAAAGTCAGCTCTGCTGACTATGAAAAAATCTTACAACTAGGTTCACTCTCTGAATAAAAGTAAACTTGCTGTGCGGTGCCTTTTCTACACTGTCATTTTCTACTGTATAAAACAGAAATTAAGATGTATACACAGATCATCGGTAGATATTCTCATTTACTAAAATAATGCTGACACATTTTAAAAACCACTGGGACAATATCTGAAGGATCTAATTTTATAAAGACTATAAACTTAGCACTGCAATCTGGGTTACTTCTCTCTTTTTGTATGGCATGCAGCAACCCAGATGATTTTTAGGTGAATAGTATGATGAATTTAGTTTATCTGTACAGCTAAAACTATAGCAAAAAGTAAAGTTTTGCTCACAACTAATCAATTTTAAACTATTGGGTGGGGTGCAATTAAGGTATGACCACAAAATGCATACAGATGAAAACAAGCGATCCCCTTTACTCACATTCATCAATACATTAAGGGCATTAAAATGTTATGCATACCACAACTTAATTTAAGGGAGGGCATTCTATGGTAGCTCTACAGTATGTACAAAATGCCCTGATATGTTTGTGAGTGCAAGGGATTTCTTTATTCTGTCTGGGCAGCTGAAAAAACATCTCCAGAAAATTAGATCTTGGCATGATATTCGGGTTCGTAATAGATGTTAGATCACAGAAATAAAATGTAACTGCTGAGATGTCCTATATTACTACTAACATAATTTGTGCCTTTGTTTGGGATTGTACTGTATACTGGAAGGAAGACATTCCAGTGATTAATGGCCAGAATGCCTGTCTATGAAGAAAGACAGGGGATCCTAATACAAATGCGGAGAATAAGATATTAATAAAGCAATATCTAGCCTACTGCCATCAAGTTGTTGAGAACTGCAAGTGGTGTCAGAAAGATGCTGAAGTTGTTGTTTAAACAGCAGCTGAAGGTTGGCTGTCCATAATGTACATATCGAGTATTGGGTTCATTTAATTTAAAGAAACAACACCAAAAATAAAAGTGTTTTAAAGTAATGAAAATATAATATGCTGTTGCGATACACTGGCAAAACTAGAGAGTGTGCTTCAACAACTACTGTAGTTTATGTAAACAAGCTACTGTGTAGACACGGGGGCAGCCGTTGAATCTAAAAAAAAGAAAATAGGCTAACAGGCTGCTGACAGGTAAAAGCAACTAAAGCAAATACATCAACAAAAAAGGACAAGTATGTATTAAATGTTCTTTTAAAGTAAGGTCTAAAAGTACTGTTTCATTTTTTATAGTTTTTTTTCTGTCTTAGGTTTGGTGTGCTATTGTGCTTACAGTAAGTTTGCTTCAAACTGCTTTACTTTGCAGTTAGTTTTCCCTCAGTTTAAGCTGAATGGTGTTTGATTAGTTCACCTTAACCGACTATTATTACTAGTATTAGTGATGGGCGAATTTGTTCAGTTTTGCTTTGCCACGAATTTCGCAAATTTCCCAAATTTCCCGCAAAATTTGCAAAACTGCAAAAAATCTGCGAAACAATTATTTCAACCCCAGCGATTGACGCCGGAGCCCATTTAAGTCAATGAGCATCAGTTAATCATCGACAGCATCTAAATTGTCACCAGCGTTGATTCCGTCGCCGGCGTCAAAAAAAAATTGACGGAGTGACACGATTTTTTTTGCAGCAAAATCGTGAATTTATTCGCAGGCAAATTAAGAAAATTTGCAGTGAATTTGCACCTGGCGAATACATTCGCCCATCAATAGACCGTATAAACAGAACCCCTGGGACTTCAGTGGATCTTGATCTAGTGGTAAGCTGATCTTGAGTGTTTGCTCTTTAAGTGGGTCCTCTGTAAATGGATTTGCAAACACAGAGGTTTCAAACTAAATGAGCTTCAGCCTAGGTCAAAAGTGTGTTCTAAACTCAAAGCAGCAACAGGATGATGAGGCAGTTAGCTGGGTGACAGTTAAGAAATCTAGTGTGAGCAAAAGGAAAAGGGTTGCTGCTCCAGGGTTTATACATCCCAACAGATTTGCCAAATTGTGTGAAGAAAATGGGAGTTTTTGTTATGCTTGGAAACTTAAATGCTAAACCAAATAAAATTTAAGTTATAACAAAAGAAAATGGGAGTGTTGGCTCTGGATTGGCAGTTCTAGATGGGACTGATCTCTCTAACAGCCATAAGACCAGTTTCTCTAGTAGTGGTGCAGAGGAGAGCAGAGCCAGGCTAAACAGACTGTGGTTGTAGGGAATTCAATTATTAGGAAAGTGGATAGGGTAATCTGTCATCTGGATTGCTACAACCGTACAACAGTTTGCTGTCTTCCTGGTGCCAGGGTTCGGCATGTGGTTGATCGGGTAGACAAATTATTGGGTGGGGCTGGGCATGACCCAGCTGTCTTACAGTACATATTGGCACTAACGACAAAATTAATGGTAGACAATGGTAGACATTAAAGAGTAAAGAGGGTAGACGGGAAGTGGGATTAGTAAGGCTTGTAAACTAAGGCGCAGGGCCGGCCTTAGGCCAATTGGACCAATTGGGCCCCGCACCTCTGGGGGCCCCACACTGCCCCTTTCCTTTCTATTTTGTGCCTGTATGCCCTTATTTTCCTAAATACTTGCTGTGTCAGTAGCCAGCAACACTTTGTCTAGGGGCCCCGCCAACATGGTCCCAATTGGGCCCCACATTTGATAGGATCGGCCCTGCTAAGGCGGTCCCTTGGTTACAAGAAAAACAGTCTAATACTAACTTAAAATATACAGTAATTCTCCATTAAGCAATGTAAACTGCAAAAGGAAAAGTAGTAACCGCCGATGTATGCTGGTAAATGCACAGCGTTTGTCAGGTAAAATGGGAGAGCCAATTGCATGCTCTAAAAAGTATTGGTATCAGTGAGACCTGATGGGATAAAACAGACTGGACTGTGAATTTAAATGGTTAAACCCTTTTTAGGAGGGACAGGGAGATTAAACAGCATGGAGGAGTATGTTTGTATGTAAAGCCTTAATTAAAGCCATGCACTAAATTTCTTTATCCATTGATAGCACAGGGAAGAGGTATGGAATCCCTATGGGTTGAGATTTCAACTGGGCAAAAGGTTACAAAGAAAATGTTCATTGGTGTACACTACAAACCACCTTGTATAAGTGATAATAATGAAGCCCAGATACTTTTACAAATAGAAGCGGCTTTGCAAATAGGTCAAGTTATTATTATGAGTGACTTTAATTTTCCACACATTGACTGGGGCAATGGGGTTGCCAAGTCAGAAAAAGCTTGTAGGTTTGTAAATATGCTGAATGACAACATTTTCTTTCAGCTTGTTCAAGAACCAACTAGGAATTAGTCTCTTTTGGAGCTTGTAATAACTAATAATACTGAATTTAACTGTAGCATTTGTGTGGTGAGTATTTAGGAAGTAGTCATCATAATATGGTCTCCTTTGAGAGATGTTGCAGAGGCAACTCTACTAATTTCAGAAGTGCAAACTTTGACAGTACATGGGCATCTCTGCAACATATTAAGTGGGAAATGCTTTTCATAGCTTTAAACAGAACAAAAATGGAAGGTCTTTAAAATGCTGTTTAATAAATATACCACAGTATATTCCCCTTGTATACAAGGAACGTTGTTGCAAAACAAAACTGTTGTGGTTCAATAGAAGTGTTGGTGTTGAGGTGGGTAAGAAAAGACGTGCTTTTAAGGTTTTCAAGTTAGCTGGGACAGCCGAAACATTTATATGGTTCAAGGAGGACAATAAATCATGCAAAAAATCAGACAAGCTAAAATCTACATGGAAAAAGAGTATTGCAGGAAAAATAATCCAAAATTATTTTTTTTAAATATGTAAATAAAAAAAAATGAAACAGGAGGAGTGAGGCCCTTAATATCAGAGGGGTATCAGCTGATTGATGTGAACAGAAAAAAAGCAGATATTCTGAACTGTTATTTTTCATCTGTCTAAACAAATGAGGAACCAGTTAATGAAGATTTCATTCTTAGTCCCAACCCTAGTAATACAACTAATGTTGCATGGTTCATGAGGAAATTCAAAAGAATAGTCTAGAACATGTTAATATAAATAAAGGTCCGGCACCAGATGGTATTGATTCCAGGGTTCTTAGAGAACTTAGCTCTGTGATTGCCAAACCATTTTACTTAAAAAATTATTCAGGATTCATTGAGATCAGGCGTATTGCTAATATGGCAATGCTATTCAAAAAGGGATACCATTCTGAACCTCAAAACTAAAGACCAGTTAGTCGTCAGTGTGGTAGGAAAACTTTCCAAATGGGTATTAGATAAGATAAGATACTGGACTTCATTTCATATCATAATACTATGAGTTTGTGCCAGCAATGGTTTTATGCATAATAGATCTTGCCAGTCTAATTTAATTTCTTTTTTTGAGAAGGTGAGCAGGGACCTTGATTTTGGGAAGGAATATGTGATCTACTTAGACTTTGTTAAAGCATTTGATATAGTGCCACACAGAAGTCCAAGAAACACATGCACACACTGCAGCACTCTGAATCCTGTGACAGTAGTTTACTGGGCACAAAAAAAACACAGGATTCGGAGTGCTGCAGCATGTGTTTCTTGGAGTTATACGTGGGTCCCTGGGAACCCGCAGCTTGCACCCACTGCTACAACAAGTGAGTTATAGTTGAGAATTGCCCTCATTTGATTGGTCTCTTGAACTCAAAAGGACATTACTGAATTAGAGAATGTACAGAGAAGGGCAACTAAGCTGGTAAAAGGTGTGGAAAATGGAGGAAAGACTGGCCAAGTTGGGGATGTTCACGCTGGAGAAGAGGCGCTTAAGGGATGATATGATAGCTATGTATAAACATATAAGGGGGTCATATAATAATCTTTCTAATGCTTTATTTACCAGTAGGTCTTTCCAGCTGACACATGGTCACCCATTCCATTTAGAAGAAAAGAGGTTCCGCCTAAACATTTGTAAGGGTTTTTTTTTACAGTGATATCTGTGAAGATGTAGCATTCTCTCCCTGAACCAGTTGTACAAGCTGAGACATTAGATAGCTTTAAAAAGGGGATGGGTGGCTTTTTATCAAATGAGGGAATACAGGGTTATGAAAGATAGCTCATGGTACAAGTTAATCCAGGGGCTAGCCATTTTGGAGACAGGAAGGATTTTTTGCCCCCTCTGAGGCAAAAAATTTTCAGATGGGTTTTTTTTTGCCTCTCTCTGGATCAACCGGCAGATAGGCAGGTTAAAATAAAATGTTAAAAGGTTAAACTTGATGGACGTGTGTCTTTTTCAACCTAACTTACTATGTTACTATGTATATAGTTTATGTGAGTGTATGTAGGGGTCAGGGTGTGTATGTACTGTATGGATGCTGGGTTTCATTTGGAGGGGTTTAACTTGATGGACTTTGGTCTTTTTTCAACTCTGTCTAACTATGTAACTATGTAACATTTTACATAGTGGATAACAAGCTCTGTAGAATATACAGTAATGGTGTTGTATCTGTTGTCTATGTAACCTGTGCCTTCTCTCCTTTTCAGCATTGAATGGCTGCCCACATGGCTACACATCAACTTGTTTATAGAAACTATAGCAGTCTTTCTAAAGCACAAACAAAATGTTTACCAGTGCAGGGAAACAGTACATTAATGTAATAACTTTAAATCACTAATTTTTTTATGCAGTGCAAAGCCAAAGTATCTCCCTACTTACATCCATGCAAATGCTATTCAAAAACGTACATGCAAATAATACTTTTGTCATGCACTAAATCACTGGTTGCTCCACAAGTAGGGCATAGCCAGAAATGATGTTTTGTGCCACCTTCATTGAGAAAAGCAAAATGCATGTTCAATGTGTGTACTTTTTACTAACGCAGAAGGAAATCAACAACAGGCTTGCATGGTCACATTCAAGTTGGGGTGAATGCTACTATACAGTTTGTTAAATTCAGGTTGCTAAGACCATAGACCACTGCACAGTTTTCAGCACAGAGTCTAACACCACTTTTAAGAGTTCAAATGCCACTTGGCTGGCTTTTATTTGGAAAAACACTCTTGCTTCACATAAGCATTAGCAGTCCTGCTTTAACACCCTCACTGGTGTTCACACAGACACAGCTTTCCTGCACTCACAGGCATGGATGTACACAAGTTAGACTCACTCTTGACACTCTGTCTCCTGTGAAAATTTTCTCTTTTCCTCTCTCCAGTCCTTTGGAGCTCTCTCCAACACTTTAACTCAGTGGGGAATTACTCTACTTCCCAGCTCTACACATATACATACATACAGGGGCATAACTATAGAGGAAGCAGACCCTGCGGTTGCAGGGGGGCCCAGGAGTTTAGGGGGCCCAGTGAGACCCTAATTAATTAGCAATTTTAATATATCTTGGTAAAATAAGCAAACTTATAAATATTTTGGGGCCCTAAATTGAATTTGCTATGGGGCCCAGTAACAACTAGTTACGCCACTGCATACATACATACATGCACTTAGAGGTGTCCACGAACCCTCACCTTTCTCCAACTCCAGGAGGTTTCCAGGTGGGAAGATCTGAATTGTAGTCTTTTAACTACAGCTTAACTAGCTAACTACCTCTAACTTATGCAGCTGCAAAACACTAATGGGGAAATGTAATAAAAGTCGGTAACGGAAAAAATATTCGCAATACGAAAAGTTTTTTTCTTAAATTCCCCCATAAGTGGAGTATGGAATGGAAGGCTCATCTGCTCTCCTCTGTTCACTCCAAGGAGTTTTCCTGAGCCAGTAAAATAAACATACAGTCTTACATTCTATACACTAAAGTGTATAGAATGTCTCTTCTTAAAAGTACATGATTAATAGTGTTCTAAGTGTTCTTTTGACATACTTTTAAACTGAAATTTATATTGTACAACAAAGCTAAAATAATCCTGATTTTGCATTTACGCAGGATGAAAAGAAACTCTTTTCATGCAGTCAGCCAGTGGAATATGGGTCCTCGATTGTAAGACTGTTGAAAATGCCGAGGGCAGAGAATAATTGTTCTTCTACATAGTAACACATTACAGGTGTCATAACAAGATTTGAAATTTCCTTATAGGAAAGAATCTTTCTTCATTGTAAGGGAAAAGATATAGAGCTGAAGGCACTTCAAACTTGCTGTCAATGTAATAGAACACACTGCCAATTCAATTTCCTCTCTGGTAAAAAACCTAATTAGGCACACATCATGTTCCTGTGATCTTGAAATTGAGAAAAAATGAAATGCAACTACTTAAAATTGAAGTTTTCAAAATGCAGGAGAATGTAATTGTTTTAGGATCAGCCTGTGACATTTTGTTATACTAATTGAAGAAACACTGAAGCATGCACATCATAATGGCCAAAAGAGTTTAGTAGTCAAGTTTAAAAAAAAAAAAAATTATGCTCTGTTAGCTAAACTTTGCAAGACAAATAATCTTATTATAACATCAGTGAAGTCCATATTGGTTCCCGGTTAGTTAAAAAAGAAAGTGAGTTTCTGAAACATTTGTTTGGATAAGATATTTGGATAAACAAAAGAGGTTGAGTCAAGTGGCATACTCATCTATATGTTTGCGTATCTGTATACCATGTTGTTATCTTTGAACTGCTACCCAGGTACCCCACACTGCATCAAACTTTTTAGAGCAGCCTCGGGCTACATATGTTAGTTGCTGTTTAGGAATCTTCGATTAACTTCTTTCAAAAATTGAGCAAGGGCTGTTATAGATTTCCAGTGGAGTAATGTTGTTGATTTTTTGGCATAATACAACAATTGCAGATAGCATAGTCTCGTGTACAAGTCCATGGTGGAGTCTTTTGTGACACCCAGAAGGCAGAACAGGGGGGAGTATGTATCAAACAGGTTAAGTTCTGCTGCCATGTATTTGTATAACCTCATTCTAGAACAGCTGTATTGCAGTGCACTCCCAGAACAAGTGAAAGAATATCCCTACTGAGGTTTTGCATTTTGGGCAAGCAGTGGATGCTGTGGGGTACAGTTAAGCCAGCATGTATGGAGTATAGTATACTCTGTTAAGTAATATGACGTGTATATACCAGTCTTTCATAGACATAGTCAGTTCAGGTACTTGTTTTCGGGCGTCTTTCCACATATCATCCTCTATTTGTGATGTCCCATTTTTGTTTAGGTCTGTCCAGTATATCGGGGCCTGCCTGCTAAAAGAATTGTATAACAGAGTGATAGTGGTTTCCTCAGGCCTGGTTTGAGTAGATATTTTTCTAACGTTGTTTCTTTGATTAGTATTAGTCTAACAGGAATTTGCGACTGGAAAGCATGTTTAAGTTGAAGGTATTAAAATAACATACTAGAAGGGAGGTTACACTCTTGCTGTAGGATTGGAAACTGTTTAATGTCACCTCCTTCTGTGGTGTCTTTTATGGTTTTGATGCCATGATTAGCCCAGCAGCTAACTTCCAATATGAGTTGAAAGTGGTGTTAGTGGATGTTGCCCCACAAAGGGGTCCAAATGGACGTGTCTGTGAGGTACCCATCACCATTTTTAGGGCTTTTTGGTATGCTCGGGTCACAGTGAGCATAGGTATAATGTTGAGAATGGCCTCTATACAATAATCTGGCTAGAGCTTCAAAGGATCACTGCTGCAGCCTCTATGATGACAGCTTGGTTGTCCAGTGTCGGATAAATCTACCAGTGCTCAAATACCAACTGACTAACCAGATAGTATAGCAGCTCTGAGGATAGCATCTCTATCCCTGTAGTTGTGGACTTTTAGTAGGAAGGGCTGCGGATGGGCTCCCGGTGGAGGTGCTTTGGTGGGAAATCTGTGGACCCGTTCAACTATGTATACATCTGAGAAGGTGCTTGCACCAAATAGGTCTTTCAGCCAGGCCTCCGTGAATTGTTCGGGATGTTGGCCTTCTGCCATTTCCATCAGCCTGATGATCTGGACAGTGTTGCGTCAATGCCTATTTTTAATGTCATCAGATTTGTCCAGGGCCATTTGTAGCTGTTGCTGCTAGTCTCGTGCTGTGTTACGTAGGGGAGTTACTTGGTCTTCTAAGTGTCAGGGAGCCGGGAGCTCCCTCCAGGGAGGTAGTCAGAATCGAGGAGGAAGCCCTCTTGAGGGAGCAAGATTGCGGTGTCCAAAGGGTTAATCAAAAGAGTAGTCGGGATCCAGGCAAGAGTTCACAGGCAGGCAGATATCAGCAAAGTCCAGGCAAAGGGTCAGGATATAAATCAGGAACAAGATTTAGCAATTAGGCTCACAGGAAACCCAGGATACACTTTAGGGAAAGTATTCCTATACTTGGGCGCCATTCTGGCATCTAGGTAGCGTTTTTAACTTTGAATTTGGCGCCATTCTGACGTCATTGACGTCCTTGCGCCGACGTCGACGCGCTGACGTCATCGCGCCTGCGCCGCTACCCACGTGGCGGCCATGGGCGCCGCCATTTTGGGAGCGACGCCGGCAGGGAAGGACGCGCCGCCCGGAGCTCCTGGACCTGCTCCGGGCGGCGATCGTGACACTAATGTAGTGACACTTTTTGACCTCTATTGTTCTCTCCCTCACATTACTTAAGTCTTGCCTCAGTAATGATATATCCATCTTGAGCTCCTCCAGCTGTGCAGTAGCTGTTAGGTTTTCCAGTATTCCCCCTAGTAAGGGGGTGATTGATCAGGTTGCAGTGGTGAAAAGTATTTGACTTAATATGAGTCCTATTCATTTGTAAGCTAGGTTTCAGTTTGCTGGGAGTTCAAGTATATACAGGTGGTCTATTGAGTACAGGCTCTGCAGCCAGATTCTCTTGTTGTGGGGGCACTTGGTTGAGGGTCTCAAGAATATGTAGCCTGAAGTGAGTAGCCTATTATCAAGTAGGGAGTGTGCATGGCTGTTTATGCTGGATAGTCTCTGTTGTCCTTTATCATATTTTAGTATCTGGAGTTCAAGAGTGTAGTAAGAAGTTTCTACTATTTATACATAAAGGAAAGATCAATCCAAGATTGTTCATATTCTCGTTTTTTTGATAGAAAATATCTATAAACAACAACTAATCAAAAACATAAAGTAACAAAGCCCATGGGTGGTAACTAGGCTTGGTTGAATTTGAACCGGTTCGCTTCACCAAAAATTTGTCGACAGCGAAATGTCGCCGATGTCCATTACCGTGTATGGGTGTTGACACATGTCAAATTTTTTTATTGATGCACATCATTTTTTTTCTACTGCGCGATGCCATACAAGTGCGTAATTTTCACGGCAAAACAAGGCGAAAAAATGTGCCTATCCCTAGTGGTAGCCAAATTAAAATTACTCCCATTTAGTTACAATGTGCCTTTTGGAACATACATTCAATATACAGTACTTCTATTAGCATAACCTGATTCTTATTCAACTTATAAACCTCAGAGAAATCCTGACTGCTGCTGTTTGAGGGGTGCAAGATCTAACTGACCCCCTTACCCTGCAGTTACACACAGTGGGTTAAGCAGATCATGCAATCAGCATAGTTAGGAGTCAAAGCAGATAGGTCAGGAACCAGAAATCAGTCAACTGGAAATTATAGTGGCGCTATAACATGACATGGAGCGATAACATTGCGTGCTGTCTATATAGCCATGGGCATCGTCATCTTGAAAACAATGCAGAATGCTTAGATATGTATAATGTGTATATTCATTCTCTGATATCCCACAATTAGGACCTGGTACCTCCAAACATATATTAACAAGTTCTACTAATTTAAATATATTCTTTTGGCATCAGAAATTGATAGTACACTGTCAGTATGCACTAAAATAAAATAGAAAGTCCAAGAAACTGCAGTACACTGAATAGGTGATTCAATTTTGTGTCATGGTGATTTTATTGGCTCACACCAAAGTAGACAAAATAAAAAATATTTCAGGCCATACAGGGCCCTTTATGAAGTGTTGATAAAGGGCCCTGTGTGGCCCGAAACTTTTCTTTTTTGTCTACTTTGGTGTGAGCCAATAAAATCACCATGACACAAAATGTAATCACCTATTCAGTGTGCTGCAGTTAGTTGGACTTTATGGGGCCGATTCACTAAGGGTCGAATATCGAGGGTTCACTAAGGGTCGAATATCGAGGGTTAATTAACCCTCGATATTCGACTATGAACTAAAATCCTTCGACTTCGAATATCGAAGTCGAAGGATTTAGCGTAGATAGTTTGATTGAACGATCGAAGGATTATTCCTTCGATCGAACGATTAAATCCTTCAAATCGAACAATTTGAAGGATTTAAATCTAATGATCGAAGGAATATCCTTCGATCAAAAAAAGTTAGCCAAGCCAATGGGGACCTTCCCCATACGCTAACATTGACTTCGGTAGCTTTTAGATGGCGAACTAGGGGGTCGAAGTTTTTTTTATAGAGACAGTACTTCGACTATCGAATGGTCGAATAGTCGAACGATTTTTACTTCAAATCCTTCGATAGTCGTAGTCGAAGTAGCCCATTCGATGGTCGAAGTAGCCCAAACAAAACCTTTCAAAATTTGACGTTTTTTTACCTTTGAATCCTTCGCTTGAAGTTAGTGAATCGTCCCCTAAGTATAACTTCTGACCCATGCCAGGTTGGTTAAAATACTGTTCAGCACCTGATCCAAGTGGATAGCACACAGTGGTTGAGCACTTCATTATTGTGTAAAATAAAATATAAATTACTTATGTGTGAATTTTTGTTAGTGATTGAGGTTCTTAAGTCTTGCCAAATAGCTATTTTTTATATTTAACACCCAGTCCCCAACCATTTCAATCATCATTTTCAAAACTGCAATTAATCTTACAAGGACCTTCTTTAACTTCTATTAAATATATTTTTGCATTGCCTCCACACAAAAGATATAGTCAGAACAATTTTGGATCCTAGATTATGTGCACAAGGAATTTAAGTGCAAAGAAGAGGGGTTTGGTAATGGATGAAGATCAAGGAGTCCACAAGGGGATCACCAAGGGGAAGGTGTTAAAGGACAAGGAAAGTCTAAAATAGAATAAGGCTAGAAATGCTGTATTTGTATACTAAACATAAGCATGAACAGGGGGCTGTCATCTTGTAACTTTGTTAAACATCTTTGCCTGACCCTGACCCTACACATGTTCAGTGTGGTCTGGGCTGCTTAGGGATCATCATAAACAAAGCTGCTTGAATTCTGCATGGCTGGCAAGTAAGGCTGGGGCTCCCCCTGCTGTTCATAAGTATGATTGTTTCCCTGCTCAGCAGTTAGGGACCATCTGCACACAGTCAGGTTTCTTATAAAAACGGTACACATTTTTAAATTAGTATAGTGGAGATAGGTTTCTTTTTCATTAAAGAAAGTAAAAATGGGATTTTATTTTATTGCCTTTCCTTGTCCTTTAAAGACAGATCCCCATTGTAAGCTATGCCTTCTGTCACTCCCTGCCAGTCCCCTTGCAACCTGACTGCTAATGCCTAATATGAATTTTAACAGGCTTGCCCTTGTTATCAATATGCACTACTGTACTTACTACCCATCTGCCAGTGGAGGAACTTGCAACCCTGCCCA
The DNA here is from genome assembly GCA_038501925.1 of Xenopus petersii. NCBI lineage: Eukaryota > Metazoa > Chordata > Amphibia > Anura > Pipidae > Xenopus > Xenopus petersii. The sequence goes on along the minus strand of CM076679.1, from coordinate 39,267,007 downwards.
TACCTAGAATGTCACACTAACCCGTAATGAATTTTCAATTATCAATCTGCCATTCAGGGAAAGGATGGACACAGCAGACAAACTGTATAACTTGTTTATGTTCTATATGTACTTTATACTTATTACATGAAAGGTGAGAATGGGTGAGAATTATAAACAGTTTATGGAGAAAAGAGCAGAACATAAAAGAAGGGAAAGAGATTTAAGCAGAAAAGGAACTTTAATAAAAATAGGACAAAGGAAGAAATGAAATAAATTGGGATAAATATGAGAATGTTTAGCTCAACAGAAGGAGACATAAATATGGGGGACCCTGATCAGAATACCTAAGAATGGGGAGGGAGTGGTTGTAGGTGGTATCTGCTTGGGGAATATGTGGATTCAATAGGTGGTTTATAAAAAAATAATGTATAGGATTATGGATGGTAAGTTCAAAGTTTGCTATTTTATTAATAAATCAGCTGGTAGCATCTACTGAATATGTTACAGGTTACTCTACCAAGGCAAGTTTTGTATATTTTTTCATGTTAGTTTCTAAATAGTTGAATAGCATTACTAAATATGATTCATTTGTGATTACAGACATTTTAATGATTTGAAATCATTAAGACAGTGGACAGTTGTCTTTTTTTCCTTACTGGATTTGTGTGAATGACAAAGTCAGTTGCATGATAATTCCAGGTTTCTTTTGCATCCATTGCATAATATACTTTGCAGTTGTGCATTGACTCTAAATGAGTTGTAAGAGCATGAAATGGAGCAAAGTAACTTTGTGAAAAATGTCCAAGCCAGCACAGTATTGTTCCATTTCATGATTTTTTTTCCTATATAGTTCATAGTCTAGTCCAAGCGTTGATTATTTTTATTGCAAAATAATAAAGTGGAAAATAATTGAAAGTAAAAACAAGGAATTTAATTAAAGTGAGGGAATCCGGCACACAGAATTGTTTCTCTGTACATGTAAATAAATCAGCTCTGGTTTCCTTAAAGCATTTTAATTGCAGAATATGCTAAATAAAAGTGTTTTTATTAGATCCTTCATTATAAATGGTACACATTTTTAATTATATTGATTGGAAATGCTTCATTTTAAGCCTTGAATTAATTGATTTCAATAAATTCAAAATCATTTATGCTCTTCAAAACATTTTCCATGCATCTATCCCTACATGTTGTTTAGAGCTTATGACAATATGCAAACATATTAAATATCCTTACAGAGTGTTGATATTCTTGTGTGGGTGAACGTTTATACAAAAAACAGCTGAGATGGTTGCTAACTAAATGCAGCAACGTATAGCCACCACCAATGAGGCATGACAATACCATTGGGTTTAATTCATGTTTCATTTATTTTTTAGTAGAGTGAAGATAAGGAGGTCCAAATGATGTAAATACCCCTTATCTGGAAAACCCCAGGTCCCAAACATTCTGGATAACAGGTTCCATATCTGTATATGAAAACAGCTCCCATGCCTTTTGGTGTACTTTTAAGATGCTCTAACAAATAAGAGCTTACACAAAATCTCACTTTGTTGTTAAAGCTTGGGTTTTTGCAAGTATTAATACAACATTTTCCATTAGTCTTTAGCATGGCCCCCAACTATGGGCTGTCCACAGCTTTGGTAACACATTGGTGAAAGAACATTTTCCTTAAAAAGATGTGTTGACAAGTTTTTAGTTGCATGGATTTGATCATATGCTTTATTACACCTATTTATAGTTGCATTGAGAAACTACAAAATGTACTTTTAAGACTTGCAATCTTTCATGCCAAGTTCATACAGTATAAAGTCCAAATGAATGAACAGAAAATGCAATTTAGGTTACATGTCTGCTTGCAAAGTAATGCAGTTATCTATGCTGTAGTCCTTTAGCTAATGTGGTCCGTGTGGGTAATGTTAAATGAATAAGATATTTCTTCTGAAAAGTAGCTCAAGATAATCTACCTGAAAAAAATGAACAGTTATTTCAAAATAAGTATTCTGTACATTATTTTTTTAGTACCATTGGATGAACAGATGGTGTATCATGCCATGGATCTCACTATAACATATATTTCTTAAACAATCTGTATATGTGGATAGGCTGCCAGAATTTACATTTTAGTATTGCTACTAGAGATAGACGAATTGGACCCATTTTGCTCTGGCGAAAAATTCCTGAAGCTGCAAAAAAATTACCAAATGCATTGACAATTTGTTTTTTGATGCAAACAATTTTCGCCGTCTTTTTTCTCAGTGAAACATTTTGCCCATCAGTACCCAAGCACCATTGGGATTTTAAAGGGATGATTTATCAACCTTACAAATATACTGTACATATCACATTGCATTGTGCTAATATCACCAATTCATTGTAACTGTGTATTTTAAATATGTACAATCCCACATTGTCTAAGAAGGTTTTCAGTCATCCAGGTCGTACTATATGGCATCTAGGGAAGATAAGTCTAAAGTAACTTAAAATTAAGGAATGTTGGCCTGGAACATAGTATTTGTACCTGGATAGAGAACTGGCTAAAAAATAGACTACAAAGAGCGGTGGAACATTTTCTAATTGGACCAGTGTTGTTAATGGAGAACTGCAGGGCTCTGTACTAGGTCCCTTGCTTTTCAACTTGTTTATTAATTACTTGGAGGTGGGCATTGAAAATACTGTTTCTATTTTTGCAGATGATACTAAATTGTGCAGAACTATAGGTTCCATGCAGGATGCTGCCACTTTGCAGAGTGATTTGTCTAAGTTGAGAAACTGTGCAGCAAACTGGAAAATGAGGTTCAATGTTGATAAATGCAAGGTTATGCACTTTGGCAAAAATAATATAAATGCAAGTTATACACTAAATGGCAGTGTGTTGGGAGTTTCCTTAACTGAGAAGGATCTAGGGGTCTTTGTAGATAACAAGTTGTCTAATTCTGGGCAGTGTCATTCTGTGGCTACTAAAGCAAATAAAGTTCTGTCTTGCATAAAAAAGGGCTTTAACTCAAGGGATGAAAACATAATTATGCCTCTTTATAGGTCCCTGGTAAGGCCTCATCTGGAGTATGCAGTGCAGTTTTGGACTCCAATCCTTAAGAGGGATATACATGAGCTGGAGAGAGTGCAGAGACGTGCAACTAAATTGGTTAGAGGGATGGAAGACTTAAAATAAACCCAACCTTGACAGTCTACCCTCATAATTTCTCTGGAAAAAAAATAAATAGCAAATAGCAGGGGACCTTTTTACCTATAAAGAGAATCACTGTACCAGAGGCCACCCCTTTAGACTAGAAGAAAAGAACTTTCATTTGAAGCAACATAGGGGGTTCTTCACAGTCAGGACAGTGAGGTTGTGGAATGCACTGCCAGGTGATGTTGTGACGGCTGATTCAGTTAATGCCTTTAAGAATGGCTTGGATGATTTTTTGGACAGACATAATATCAAAGGCTATTGTGATACTAAGCTCTATAGTTAGTTTAGGTATCGGTATATAGAATTTATGTGAAAGTAGGGAGGGGTGTGTGTATATAGATGCTTGGCTTTCATTTGGAGGGGTTGAACTTGATGAACTTTGTCTTTTTTCAACCCAATTTAACTGTATAACTAACTATGTAACTAGACACTGGACTAGTCTTGAAAAGGTTTTACAACTCATCTGAGCAGCTTTTCACACCTCTTTTAATTTCAGTTAACACCTACCTGAATAAGTTTAAAAGAACCATTGTGATTGGATGTTGGTGACTATATTACCCTTAAGTGTTTAAATTGCCAGAAAATTCCCTACCACTCAGTTTAACTGAACCTAGGTATATCCTTACTACCATAACCACTATGCTGTCTTATATTGCACCTTTGAACTTGCCTACATTTAGGCGGAGATGAGAAGGAAATGAAATATACATCTATATTACTGCTCACTGAATTAACAAACATAGTTCAATTTCTTAAGTAGCAAAAGAACACAGCCCACATTGCAGTGGTTAATTACACAGGCAACACTGTATTGTGCTGAATTGTCCTGCCCAGAAGACCAATGAAATGAAAGTGTGTGAACAAACAACTAACAAAATAAAACTAATTACTCTTTAGAGAAGCAAAACAAAAGATATACAGCATATAACATAAATCAGGGATTCTTTATTTTTTATCTATAGTAGGGATGCACCAAATCCACTTTTTTGGATTTGGCCGAACCCCTGAATCCTTTGCAAAAGTTTCGGCCGAATACCGAACCGAATCCGAACCCTAATTTGCATTTGCAAACTAGGGATGGGAAGGGGAAAACAATTTTTACTTCCTTGTTTTGTGACAAAAAGTCACGTGATTTCCCTCCCCGCCCCTAATTTACATATGCAAATTAGGATTCGGTTCGGCCGGGCAGAAGGATTCGGCCGAATCCTGCTGAAAAAGGCCGAATCCCGGCCAAATCCCGAACCGAATCCTGGATTCGGTGCATCCCTAATCTATAGGCTGTAAAGACCATTCATGAACAGAATGTAATCATTATTTCAGACTCATAGAAACAGCCAATATATAGTCATCTAACAGCTATACTCTACACTGTTATATATTTTTCATATAAAATGTTCTAGCTTGAAATGCTGTCATATTGTATTTATTTTTGAAGTGTTTGTCATATCAAATGAGAACATTTGATATTTACAAAAACAACTGCAATAAAGGTTTTCCTACTAGTAGTGCTACTATAAAATGCATTTTATTATAAATTGTCTTACAAAATAAACTGCATTTATGGAGGTGCAGTGCTGTAAATGCTTTCCTTTTTTTGGTGTAGATTTGGATGGATTATATATTTTCTAATATATGTATTAAAAAGGCATTCATTTAACTTTTATAGATCCTGTCTTCTGAAATCCTATATTGTCTGTGTGCTCAACTAATACAGCAGTTAAAAAATGGATTCCTTTAATATGTGTTTCTAAAAATTGACTAGGTCCATTTTACAGTTTTAATACAAAAAGATGTATCAGACCAATAAAGCAATTTACAGCTGCTGCACAAGGTCACAGTGAATGTTACATAAAAAAAAAGTTAAGAAACACACACAAATCAGAAATGAAAACTCAGACAAAAGAAACCTATAAAAAAAATTGTAACCTAAAAGAAATCTAGCTAAAGTAAAATATATATTGTTGTTCTAGCCAGGTGGTGATTATTATATATACAAAATCAATATACAAGTGGCCCAAAGCCAGGTCCCAAATATAAATGAATATCAAATCCAAGATAAAAATAAAATGTAATTGAGAAGCTTTGAAATCTTATCTACTTATTTATTAAAAAAAAAAAAAAAAATATATATATATATATATATATATATATATATATATATATATATATAAAAAGCATGAACAAATAAAATCACAGAACCAACCCAAATACTGTTAGACTACGTATACCGTTTTTATATGCTTACAAGCTAATTTAAAAAAAAAAAAATCTAATACATGTAATAGTTTTTATAAAAAAAAATCACTAAAAGACAATCACTACAAGACAAGACATCTCCTATTGACTTCCACATGACCTCAGCAGAGTAAAAAGTAAAGGGTGTCAGTTACGGAATATATAATTTAAATGCATATTCTACTCCATAAAACATATGAGACAGATAAGAGCCATAATAAATACAACAATGCCCAGGGGGAAGATGGTTGTACGAATAAAGAAAATATTTTAACAATTTATATAGTCAGAGCTGTTCAGCAAAATATCATTACCAAACTAATTTGATTCCCATACAGTAAATCCAGAGGAGTATATTATTCTTCAATTCTACCTGTAATATTTAAGAGGAAAGTCACACACTGAACATGTTACAAAGCTGAAATGCAAGTGCAATTATCAATGATATATAATTATGTTAACTACCATAAGCCATATCAGTCACAATTAGGGATGTAGCGAACTGTTCGCCGGCGAACTAGTTCGCGCGAACTTCGACTGTTCGCGTCCGCCGAATGTTCGCGAACGTCGCGCGACGTTCGCCAATTGGTGTTCGCGTTCGATTCGAAGTAAAATTTCGTTCGACCATTCGACCATTCGACCGTTCGATCGCTAAAATCGAACGATTTCCATTCGTTCGAACGATTATAAGCATTCGATTGAATTAAAATCATTCGATCGAATAGCTTCGATCGTTCGATTCGAACGAAAATCGTTCGATCGTACGAATAAAATCCTTCGATCGTTCGATCGAACGATTTTATCGAGCGTTCGAAGTTCGCGAACTGTTCGCGAACTGTTCGCGAACTGTTCGCTTTTTTGCCGGGTTTCGCGAACGGCGTTCGCGAACATCAAATCGGCAGTTCGCTACATCACTAGTCACAATCAGTCACAATAGAACTCTTTGAAATGGTTCATGACATCCTTGTTTTGTAAATATGTGCTGCACACTACAATGCAACACCAATCTTATAAAATATTATAAGGTGAAAAAAGTAACCATACTGATCCATATGATGTTTCAAAAAAGCACCTTACATGCACAATTAATTCAAGTATCACATTCAGGCTAGTCCAGGCTGTTGTATAAGAAGAATTACCATGTACTTTGCTCATAGTTGGATTATGGTAAATTTTGGGTACTCGGTCTGAGAAGCCAATGTATCTTTGGTTTTTTTTGCCTCAAACCTAAATATATATTGATCGATGCACATTCCATGGTCCCGTCTCATAAATAATCCATTATATATAAGTGGATGTATGTACAAAAACAGGGGTTTTAGTTACAAAGTTATGATCATAAAATTGGTAAGCCATCATACCACGTCAAGGTAAACCCCATATTGCAGTCCCTAACTATTTACCTCCAGTCATAGTATTGAAAGTCTGTCACCTCCCTGCATGATAGCATTTCTTGGGATAAGTGTCTCCTGACCTGGGCATTGGTTTCACCCCCCCCCCCCCCATTAGCTTTTAAAAGAGAGCAATTCCCTAGACCACAGCATTGGTCCTACAGGCTTAATCCTCCCCCGCTTGTTAAGAGACACTGCCCAAACCAACACCTATTTTTAAAGTCATGGGACCACCATTTAAAGGGACGAGTGTGGTTGTGTGTTAGATCTTTAATGTTTTATAGTTATGAATCCCTTGTTGAGCAGCCTGATAAATGTAAGTACCTTATAACGATGAACCTCTGGTTTCTAGATGTTCACACGATGAGAGAAGAATCCTTAGGGAATCTGAAGAGAACAGTGGAATACCCAGGGAAGTACACCTGTAGGCGGGCAATATTCTCAGTAGAGATGCGTGATCTTAATGATTACTTCTTTCCACAGGTAGATGTTGCAGAGTTCTCTTTTGGAGGGAAGTATGCACAAACTCAAGGACAACAGGAGAACCAACCAACCCAGGAACAACAATACAGTCTTTGATAGGATTGGTTTGCAGGGTAACATGGATCAGCAAAGGGTATTAGCACAGTCTTTAGCCGGAATAGTGTTGCAGAAATAAAAACGGTTAGCAGGATGAGTGTTGCAGTTTAGCTAAGATTATAACACAGTCTTTAGCAGGAAAAGTGTAGTATGACATACAGTCTCACAAGGGTTAATAGCACAAGCTGTTACCAGGATGAGTGTTGTAGTTCAGCAAGGATTATAACAGTGTTTAGCAGAAATAACCACAGTGCTTAACACTGAAGAGGCAGCAACAACAATCAATATCAGAGAACTCACAATGAACAGGAGGAAGCCGAGTCGTAACCAAGGAAGTCTGTCCAAGCAACTGAGCCAAACAAGGGAACTTAAGTCTGAGAATAAGCCGAGTCAAGCCTTGAAATCCATCCAACCGAGCGAGGTACCGAAAGGGAAGATCGTTTTTCAAAGTCCAAAATCGAAAACTGAGATCAGAGCCTAAGAATTGTGGTTCAATGCTTTCAGGAATGCTAAGATAACTGGGCACTGTCCTGTGCATGTGCAAACCCTTAAAAGGCCAGGAGGGTGGACCGCAAACTCAAGAATGGAGTAGCAGTGTCTAACAGGGTGCTACAACCACATGGAAACTTGCTCTGCAGTGTAACTGATAGACTTCCAGCAGAATAACTCTGCTACAATACAAAATGCAAAAAGGGGGGTTGTGGGAGCGCTCCAAGGCTAAGTAAAAATATATTTAAATACAAAGGAAGTGCTATTGATACATTCATATATATAAATATATACACATAACTCATACACCATCTCCCCCCCCCCTTGGCTTTGCTGTATTTATTAATGGATATGTTTCTGGGGAGCTCTTCTTTAACTTCATATGTTTTTATGGGATTAACAGTACAGTGCCCAGCAGTCCTTCATATATTTTAATAGGTAAATACTTTAAGATGAGACAGCTGAGGTAAATGGAGCAGTAGCTGTCACTGACATAAAGCAAATGTGTCAACTACAGAACACCTGTAGGGTTAAATCTTACACTTTTTGCATTTTGCTCAATAATTTTACCAATGGGGGGGTCATTTTTCCAAAGCAGTGACAGTGTTCAATGTGTAGTTTTAGACACTATTCACCAATTTTGATTGATTGCAGTTGCATGATTTTGCAAATCAGATACAATTGTACTCAATATTGGGAGTGAGGAATGTAATTTGAAGTGCTTAACATTAAAATTACATCTGCCTGTAACTTTTTAGTAAAGTTTGTTGTGCATATGGATGCAGCCTGCAGTGAGAGCCCTGGAATCACTTCCATATTCAGGGTGATAGTAGCTGCAGGGTTCCCCTGTGTCAATTGCAAAGTACTTAATAGAAATGTGTATAAGTACAAAGCAATGAATGGCACGAATGGCATCTATATATGCAATGATTGTGCCATTTTTGGGTGACCACGTATGCAGCTGCAGCCATAAATGGGCCGTATTTTAGAATGTGCTTTTTTATTTTATTATTTTTATAAATCCTAAAATAGAAATACCTTAAAAATAACTTGCTCTGTTGTAAATTATTTTTATAGAAATTGAAGAAAAATATTGTTGTAAATGCTTGTTGGCTTGATTAACATGATGAGAGTTGCAGTTTTCCAATGTCACAGGTTGACTCTCTTTGTTTTAAAAGATCATGCTACAGGATTGTTTTATTACATGTTGTGCATAATACCCTTCCAATAAATCATGTTGTGTGAAAATAATATATGCAGGCAAAATTGGTTTGCTCTTCTTTGAGGCCTGCAATCTAATATGGGTGCCCGAGGCCTTAGAAGCTAAAATAAATTACCAAAGGTTACCATGAGATGACACTTTGATTAATAGTCGGCTCATGCACCTTAGATACATTGTGCTTACCAGTAACATACATTTTTGATAGCGATTTAAGTTGCAAGCCTTGATTTTATTTATTTTTCGTTTATTTTGCATAAACCATGTAAAAATTATATTTTCCTTGCCATTGTATTCTACCATGTCCCATTCTACATTAGCACATATGCTGCATTTATGCATGCATTTTTATTTTCAAGGTACCTTCTTAGGTATTCTGTACATAGATGACGATTAAGAAATCCAGTCAATGTATATTGGCATATTGAACATGTTTACAGTCTTCAATAGTATTTTTCTTTTAAAGCAGCTGCCTCTCAATGCTTTCCCCCTAACAAATTTGCTTTTACTTTATGTTTTAATAAGAACCCCCCCATACCCCCTCCCCCAAGTCACATCTCTAAAGACTATTTTTGAATGCAACTACCTTATAGTTTCTGCTGCAAATCATACAGAAAAATCAAGAAACTTCGTTAAGACAGGTATCAGTAAAAGATTACTCAAGGGAAATCAGCACATGCCTAGCTCCAAGGAGCAAATTAGACACATTTGTCCAATTGCTAATCAGGTTGTAGCAAAAAGACAAAAAAAAAAGTTCACCTTGAGTGTGTGTAGGGCACATTTTGATTTGAAGTGACAAATTGCTTCAAGAAGTTGAATCAACAGCTGATTACCATATCAGTAGCACTAATGACTTACATATATTTTAATTAAGGACTGTGTAAAACCACAGTTGGAGTATTTTATTACCTTTGCCTTTCTGCTACAATATTCATGGCTTCAAAACAGCCACGTGTACAGTTACTGGAAGCAGAAAATGAAATTTAACTCAATATACAATGTTCAATGTGGCTTTATTTCTGTTTAAAATGTATATTGCTCATGACTGGGAGAGAAATATGACAAAAGGTAAAAGATCATTTTTGAGCTATACTAATCATGTCAGCAAATTTGTAGCATGAAACAGGCTAGAGGTGGAATGTCATAAATGCACGGGAAGTGTGCATTGCAATCTGTTCTGTAGCAGAAAAGGAAAAGGTCTTACAGAAAATAGGTACCAAGGAAAAAAGAAAATTATCATTTTGATTGTATGAATAGGAAAGGGGGAGAATCAATTTTCTTGAGATTTACAGTTGTGAATAACAAAAAGTGAAAGTTTGGGGAAGGGAAAGACATATTTGCCTTTTCCATGCTGAAACGGAGCTACTTTTTTGAAAGTAGAGCTTTTCAGAACAATATTAAAGCATTAACATAAAAAACTACTTTTCTAAGAGAGTGCAAAATAAAAATCAGCGTTAATTGTACCTGACTCAATCCTGTGTAAATATTTGCATTTAATGCTGGATGATGGACATCTACTTTGCCTGAATCTCAATTACTTTATTGTGTCATACTTATCAGGGCCTTGCGGCTCCAGGTTTGAGTGAGGACCAAGGAGGAAGCAACTGAGTCCCAAGTATGCGGTATCCAAGGGGTTAAACAGACACATTGTTAGTTCAGGCAAAAGGTTGGTACAGGCAGCAAAGGTATACATCACTTAAACAAGCCAAGATCAGAAAATCATTATAAACTAGTATAGCACTCAGGAAAATCCAAGAGAAACTATAAACGGGCACTGATTGAAGGCTCTGGCGTTTTTTTAAAGAGGGAATTATGCTCCAAATGAATGCGCTGAAATCCCACGCTTGACACGCAAGCGGCACATCACCATGACGTGTGCATTCCCTGGACTTTGCCATCTTGGTAGTGGCAGCGCAGGGAATTGGAGCGCCACTGGGTGCACCTCAAAGTAGCCCCTCCTCCATGGGGAGCTACAGGACCACTAAAGCCATGTTTACAATTGTTTGTGAAATCTCCATAGAGGAGCATGAATATTCGAATCTTTGATCCAGTAACATTCTTCTGTACCAAAGCCTTTCCAATGGACTAAATATTGTACACAGCCCCTGGAAATTCAGGAGTTCAGCATCTTTTCAATCTCAAATTCTTGATGACCATCTACAATTACAGGAACAGGAGGAGGAGAAGAGATGGAATACAGAAATTCGCATCTCTGGGGGTAATGGAAGCCGAACTGCCACAGTATTGATGATTTCTATTATAGGAAAGGGGAGATGAATATTCCTGGTAGACAGCCAAATCATATCTCCAATAACATATAGAGGAGAGGATGCCACATACGTTTTCTGAAAAAGGAACTTTTATCCAAGTTATATTGTGCAGCCTGCCAGATTGCAGACATATATAAGGGCTACCTTATCATTGGCTGTTGGGACATTAGTGAGAAGTAGATCTTGAGGAAACGCCAGAGGCTGTTGACCGTATACACAATAGAAAGGAGATCTTCCAGGGAGGCTAAAAGAGATACTGACACCAGAAATTAAATCTTTTTACATCTATTATAACATTTTCTTCTCATGCTATCTATAATTTTGCCCTAAAAGTATTTACAGATGCTTTTACATTACCCATCTAATCCCCCATGTTCCTCTCTAGGGGGCTGCCATATTTGAGCTTCAGTAGTCTGTTAGCATTAGAAACTCTGACATGTTGAGAAGGGACAGTCAAGTTGGCAAAACAGTCAGGTTTAGGAACTTCAGTTAACAATTACAAAAGCAGCCATATGAGTGAAAAATGATCAACATCAGCTATAGGTAAGTTTTGATGTACATTAATATTTTGAATAATAATTTTTTAGTGTCAGTATCACTTTAAAGAGCATTATTATAAGCAACCCTAAGGAAGAAGATCGGCCCAATCTTCTTGACTAGTTTAGCAGCTCCATTAGATTGAGGGTGATATGCCAATGAGAACTGAAAGAAATATTGAGAGACTTGCAAACTGACCTCCAAAAACAAATTCAGAACCTCTATCTGAAATAATTTCAGCAGGGAAGCCATGGAGGTGGAAAATGTGTTGAATGAATAGTTTGGAAAGTTCAACTGCAGAAGGTAATTTGCAGAGAACGAATCTGTCTATTACCACCCAAATTACTGTATTGCTATGAGAAGAGGGTAATCCTCTCCATGGTAAAGTCTATGGTAAGGTGGGTTCAAGGTCAAGATGGGATGGATAGAGGTTAAAGCAAGCCTATGGGAAGGGAATGGTTTGATTTAGATGTGACACAAACAGAACAGAATGTAAAATCCTTGCCATCTCTCCGTAAAGAGGGCCACCAGACAAGACAAGATAGAAGATCAATAGTCTTTCTAATTCCTGGATGTCTAGCTTGCTTTGAGTCATGAATTTGACAAAACATAGTGTCACGGCCGGCACCCGATACCAGAACAAATGCCAAGCACCCTGGTCTCGGCTCGGCTTCACCAGTAGTGTGACCACCGGGAGGAGCCCTCAGCTTACTTGGGTGCCATCTGGACTTAACGAGGGGTGCAAGGCGAGATGTTCTGGCTGGCGAAGGGGCACGGCTGTTAGCAGAGTCTTTTGGGCCAAAGGTCACGGTACAAATAGAGCAGGCAAGAGAATCGTCAGGCAGGCTGGGTCGAGGCAGGCAGATATCAAGAATCGTCAGGCAGGCAAGGGTCAAAACAGGGTTATCAATCAAGGGGTTAAGCAGGAAGAGTTGTCGTAGGCAGGCAAGGGTCAGGATACAGAATGCAGAATAGTCAGGAACAGGCTGGGTCAAACACGGGTAATCAGACAGACAAGATACAGATCAGATGCACAAGGCTCAGGCGCCTGTACCTTTAAGAGGCGCGCCATAGAAACTAAGATGGCGCCGGCGCTGATTTACAGAGACCATGCGGCGGGCGTCCCTGCCAATGGTGCGCCGGGCGACCCCGCCGCATAGGTAATTTTGTTACACATAGTGTGTCAAAGGTTCAGGAGGAATGTAGGCCAAGCCAAGAGGAGTATTAGGGGATGCAGAAGATTGTGCAGACAGAATTTGTGTGGCCATTTAAGGGAGTAGTGCTGCAATTATCTTAACTGGAGGAATGATGGGATCATTGTCTTTAGGGCCAGGGTCTATAGGGAAACAACTCCTAGAAAGATCGTCAGCCTTCTGTTTGTAGAGCCTGGATGGTACATAAGGACAAAGTTGAAGTGAGAAAAGAAGAGTGCCCAGCAAGCTTGTCTTGGATTCAATCGTTTGAGAGCTTGAATGTATTCTAAATTCTTGTGATCGGTGAAGATCATAACTGGTACAGTAGAACCTTCCAATAAGTGACATCATTCTTCCAGAGCTAAAATTGACAGCAAGATGTTCTCGTTGTCATCATTTTTTTCCACGGAAGAAAACTTTTTAGAGGAAAAAAGCACAGATGTGAATTTTCCCATCATAAGGTTGCCTTTGAGATAAAATTGCTCCATCACCAACATCGGATGCATCAACTTCACTTCAAGGAGAGGATTAGGATGTCTGAGAATAGGAGCAGATGAGAAGGAACTTTTCAGGGATATGAAGGCTTCAAGGGCTTGTGGAGGCCAACAGATTGGCCTCCCACACTTATGGATAAGGACTAGAATATTGGAAATTGTAGAAATGAAATCCTTAATAAATTGTCTATAGTAATTAGCAAAGCCAATGCACCTTAGTATGGGTCTAGTACTGGTAGGATGGGGCCATTGCAGAATTGCTGAAATCTTGGCTAGATCCATTTCTAAGCCATCTAAAAGAAATAATGTACCCAAGGAATCTTAGGGACCTCCAACGTGCAATTTGGCAAAAAGAGCATTCTTCCTCAAATGGGAGTGCCTTGCAAACATAAAGCCGCTGTTCGTCCAACCTTTTAGAGAAAACTAAAATATCGTCCAGGTACACAACAACATTTAGACCAAGCAAGTCCCGGAAAATGTTGTTAAACTCCTAGAAGACGGCAGGTGCGTTGCAAAGCCCGAATTGCATGACAAGATATTCATAGTGCCCATCACGAGTGTTGAATGCGTTCTTCCATTCATCACCTTCCCAGACACAAATTATTTTATATGCACCCAGGAAATCTAACTTTGAGTAAAGACTGGCCCCCTTATGTTGGTCAAAAAGTTCAGCGATAAGTGCAAAGGGTAGAGATTCTTGGAGGTAATTTTGTTATTAGTCAATGCATGGTCATAAACTGCCATCCTTCTTCTCTACAAAGAAGTATCTCTCTAGCCGGAGATGTAGAGGGTCAGGTAATGCCATGCTGAAGATTTTCCTGAGTAAAAAGTAGAAAATGTATTAGGACATAAAACCTTTGTTGTTTTTGGATGTTGCACATTGGGACTGAGGTGAACTGTGAGTGGATCTCCCTGCTATTCACTTAACAGCGATATTTTTTGGTTTATTAGAGTGGTACCATTTACATTATAAATTTTTTCTTGTGGCAGCACACACTTTATTTTTCTTATACTCCTTTATAGCTTTAGTCTCGGTAGGAGAAAGGGTATGTGCGACCTTGGGAAGGCATGGTGCCAGGTAGAAGATCAATGGGGCAGTCATATGGCTGATGGAGAGGAAGGGTCTCAGCTGATCTTTTGCAGAAGACATCTGAAAAATCTTGATATGCTAGAGGAATAGAATGAAGATCCACAGAGGCATATCTGAACTTCTGCCCATCAATGACTGGATTATGGAGCGGTGACTAGGGTAGACTTAAAACCACAAGATTGGATGGACAGTTAATAATGAGAAAAGAAAGTCTTTCCCGATGTAAAGTTTCCACTGTCAAGGGTACCTCCATTGTGGCTTTAGAGATGAAGGCAGAGGAGAGTGGTCTGTAGTCAATAGCCAAAATCCATTGAAAAAGAGACAAAGGTTGAAGAGGAATGTTGTGACTTTCAGTGAATGACTGATCCAGAATCAGGGAAGGCTTTGAAGAGTCCTGGAAGATACTCCAAGTTGCATGGGAAGCAAAAATCTATAAGAAGAATTGCAGGTAGAGGAATTGATTCTGCCCAGGAATGTCTACCCAATCTTACCTAGGGGTTAAAGTTTCCTTGTTTCACAGGACAGTTGTAGGCAAAATGACAGTACAGATATTACCCAGCAGATCCTCTCCAAATTTTTTCATGTTCAGCTTGACGAGCTCCTCCAATCTGCATGGGCTCATCAGAAGTAGGTGGAGTAGGATGAGATGTGGAATTAGGAAGAACAGGTTTCTGAAACTGTGGAGCCAACATGAGTTGGAACTTCTCACTTCTCTCCTTATAAGACATGCTCCCAAAGCCAAGCGTCGACTTTAATAGCCAAGGTGATGAGATCTTTAAGCAGCTCCAGCAGTTCATCTCAGCAGCAAGGTTTCAAAAGTCAATAGCATATTTGCTGGCACTTCGATTCCCTTGGTGGATCTGTAACAATAGAGAAGAGGCTGTAACAACATGACCAGGAGCGTTGAAGACTGTATGGAAAGCTTGAAAGCATCTTGGATAAGGGGAGAGTTATTTTCCCACAGGGCGATGCCTATTCCATCGCCTTATCCTCTAGACGAGAAATGACATGCAACACTGTTGCTCGTTCTGAGACAATGTGAATGTTGCAGTTCAAATTGATTGATTTTATTAAACTTTGATTAACAAAGCCACAACAAGAATGGGGATCTCTGTTGTAGCATGGAGAGGAGGAATTTGCGGTTCCTGACCTGGAACTGGAGCAACTATCAGTGCAGTAGATAGCTTTGCAAGAATGGCTTCTAAAACTTGACAAAAGTGAGCCTGCTGGGCCTCATAGACCTCCATGTCTTTCTATTTAATCTAAGCTTCCCCAGGAGGATCCATGAACGGTTTATACTTTCAGGGCCTTGCAGCTTCACGATTGATGCACCAGTCACGATGATGCGCCGAGATGTGCGGATCCCCTGGACGCTGCCATCTTGGGGGCAGCGTGTTCTAGGTATGCTACTTAATAATAATAATAAAGTATTTGTACTGGAATGTATGTTTATTAGTGATGAGCTAAATTTTTCACCAAGTTTTGATGCGAAAATTACACCCATAAACTCTAATGGTTGAAAAAAAAAAAACATTGTCGCCCATAAACTTCAATGCATTTCGGCAGATTTTCAGTGAATTGGCTCAGATTCGCCCATCACTAAAAGCTTATCCATAATAAAAAGAACCTCCAAGGTACAGTGAATAGACACAGAGAATCAAACCATGCTCTGGAGTCCAGTAGTAAAAGTAATATAAACATAATATCTGGAAAGAAAAAACTGTGAAAATGAAATGCAAACATTTGGGACACAGAAAGATGGGAAATATATAAATATAGAAGGAGAAAAAAAAGATACAGGAAAATGTGCAGCCACCATGCTAATGTTTCATTATGGTGTGCATGGTGCCTGCTTTCCTATATAGGAATGCTGCTGCTAAATTAACTTAATTAATACCCTAGATAACATATTTGTGATTAACTAATGGAGTATGACATTTGGTTTAGAGAAGGTTTTTTGCTTTCTGCTTTGAGCTGCTATAATGTTATTCAAGTTATTAATTATGGCAAGCCAATATTATTACACTGTCACTTCTGACTTAATCAAAGGCCATAGAGATGGCACCGCGTAAACTAGTTCAGAAGCAAAAATATCATCATTAAAATACATTTTTGATACAATTTTAGCATTATGTTTATCTATTTGGAAAATAACATTAACATTCAAACTGC
Source organism: Xenopus petersii (assembly GCA_038501925.1). Taxonomy (NCBI): domain Eukaryota; kingdom Metazoa; phylum Chordata; class Amphibia; order Anura; family Pipidae; genus Xenopus; species Xenopus petersii. Next base: position 39,250,163 of record CM076679.1, on the reverse strand, counting down.
ATGAATTATTAAATATTCAGTGGCTGAGTTATTATACCTTGCATCCCATTAAAATGAGCAAGACTCTCTGAGAATTACACCACAAAGCAGCAAAGAAAATCATTTTGCATAGCCTCACTGGGTAATTAATCTGAAACCAACATTTACCACACTGATGCAAAATATAAAGATTTATAAAAATAATGCTTATAAAAATAATATTTGTGCGCTCCAATGTTATTGCCTTTCTAAAAAGCTGCGACCAGTTTCAGTGCGGCAATTATGACCAACATGCTGTATGTCCTTGCACAATTACTGCTCAGTGAGTAATGATACTGCAAAGCATTATTTATGCATTACCTGTAACTGTAACTTATGAGCTACTTTATTAACGTGCTTTAATTACAACCTTTTCATAGCAGCAGGGTCCTTTCACAGTATTACGAGTACTCCATATGAATATAGCATTTTATTTACTGATGTTTACTAAAATATTCATGCAGTTTTTTCTATATTATTCTTCCTTTTTTGCATTTATTTTTTATTCAATACATATATAAAAATGTGTATAATCTCTGTACAGTAACAGCGCATAGTTTCTCAAAATCATCGGTATAAATCCAAATCATGTATTCCTCAAGAGGTCCTTCATGTAATAGTACAGATGTAGATATACTTTACCACCTGGCATACACATTTAGAAGGTCAGTATTTCCCTTAAACTTATTCTCTGTACTTAAAGAGTACATAATATTACCCTTGCACTGCTATCATCTAGAACTAGGACATATATTATACTGGTGCACCTCTGGAAATATAAGCCTGTTCACCACCATGCCTCCTCTGGCACCACAAACCCACCTCCAGACTTGCCAGCAGGGTCATTTGGGTCTAAGTGCCAATGTGGCCAGTTGGTGTCATGCTGACCATAGGTTCCTTATGCACTAGGCCAGGCCTTTTTGGCATTCAAATAAATCCAGACTTTGGGGTTGATGCCTTACCCTGCTGCTAAATCTGGATAGGATGGGAGCTTCTGTCATCAAAGTAATGTTGCAGAGGTGGGGCAATTATGTCATGGGGTGGGGCTATGACATGATAATTAGCCAATCACCATGCCCAGTTTTCCAAATGTGTTGAGGGCAAGCTCCTGGCTCATTGAACAAGGGTTATGCAAGTCTTTAAAAAGCAGGAGGCTTCAGCACTACAGACTTTTGGAAGGGTTATGGGCACAATGTTATGGGGTTCAATTCATAATAAAAAATAAAATAACCAAAATTCACTAGAGCAAACAAAAGGGTAAAAGTAGTATCATATCAGAGATGCATCTCTATATTCCTTCTCCCCCTCTTTTTATTTTACAAAGTAAAAGTTAATTTTGTCAAAAAACATCAAGCAGCAGGACTGCAACAATAATGTTCCTTATAGTCTGTTTTTGTTATGCTAATGGCACCATAGGTGTTTCTGAGCTGGTGCATTTTACCTGAAACCATCCATGCTGTTTCCAATATGCTTTAAAGCTATAAGTGTAGGCGGTTATTGGCCCAGGCAGTTTCTATTTAAATGCAATTTTGTTTTAGGGGTGTATGCTATCTCACAGTGAGAGCTGTGCACGGGTCCAATATCACATATTGCATGTATATTAAAAACTTGCACAACCTCTCACTTAAAACATTTATTTGTGCAATTCAAACAAACTACATTTCACATAAGCCTTCCACAGCATTTCAACATCACACACCACAATGCAGTGTCTCCCCCCAGTCTGCCTACCTTATGTTCAGCCACTTCCTCCTGGCGCGGTTCGCGCACTTTAATTTATATGCAATAAGGTTTCTATTAAATCAGATGGGAGGCAGCACTAGGGATGTAGCGAACTGCCGTTAATGTGTTCGCGAACGCCGTTCGCGAACACCGGCAAAAAAGCGAACAGTTCGCGAACAGTTCGCGAACTTCGAACGCTCGATAAAATCGTTCGATCGAACGATCGAAGGATTTTATTCGTACGATCAAAGGATTTTCGTTCGAATCGAACGATCGAAGCTATTCGATCGAATGATTTTAATTCAATCGAATGCTTATAATCGTTCGAACGAATGGAAATCGTTCGATTTTAGCGATCGAACGGTCGAATGGTCGAACGAAATTTTACTTCGAATCGAACGCGAACACCAATTGGCGAACGTCGCGCGACGTTCGCGAACATTCGGCGGACGCGAACAGTCGAAGTTCGCGCGAACTAGTTCGCCGGCGAACAGTTCGCTACATCCCTAGGCAGCACATGTAACATTGTTAGGTTGAAAAAAGACACATGTCCATCAAGTTCAACTTTTTTAACTTTTTTTAACCTGCCTAACTGCTAGTTTATCCAGAGGAATGCAAAAAAAAAAAAAAACCCATCTGAAGCCTTTCCAATTTGCCTCAGAGGGGGACTAGTCCTTGGATCAACTTGTACTAAGAGCTATCTTCCATAAATCGGTACTGCATTCCCTCGTTTATACCCTCTCTAATACAATAGTGTCCTGTTTTTGTCATCTGCAAACACTGATATATTACTTACAAAATACTCCCCTAAATCATAAATGAACAAGTCAAATACAAGTGGATCCAATACCGAGCCCTGAGAGACCCCAATAAGAACCTTACTCCAAGCAGAGAATGTACCATTAACAACCACCCACTGTACCCTATTATGTAGCCAGTTTCCTATCCAACAGACCTCAGTTTAGAGGCCCCGTTTGTGGGGCACAGTATCAAACGTTTTGGCAAAATTCAAATAGATCACATCTACTGCCCCCCACTCTCCAGCATCTTACTTACCACATCATAAAAAGCAATCAAATTTGTCTGACATTTACTAGGACAAAAATTTGAAAGTGACCACTTAACAAGCATTCAAATAATTTGCCCACCACAGATGTCAAAATCACTGGCCTATAAAATGCCAGGCTGAGATCTCAATCCCTTTTTAAATATTGGAATGACATCAGCTTTTCTTGAATTCATATGTACTATACCAGATGAAAGCAAATCTGAGAAAATCAGAAATAGGGGATGGTTTAAAACTGAACTAAGCTCTCTTAGAACCTGGGGTGTATGCCATCAGGCCGTGTAGCCTTGTTTACATGCATTTTTGTTAAAGTTTTATGAATCATATCCTGAGTCAGCCACTGACTAGATTGAGCTGAGCCATCAGTGCAGCTATAAAGTGAGCCTGGGAACTCAGATTCCGCTATTGTATACACTGAAGAAATGATTTAGCACATTTGCCATTTCTGTATCTGTTATAACCATGTGGCATTAGCCTAACAGTGTTTATTCTAGCTTTTACCGAAGTCTCAATATCACTCATGTTGATTGGAAGTAGTAAAAGTCTGCTGCATCCATTCAAAATGGAAACACTCAAACAATGTAGTGTTATGGGTGAATTTGACCCGTTTAGTTTTGCCAAATATTCGCCACCGGCGAAATGTTGCTGACACCCATTAAAGCCTATGGGCGTCAAAAATTTTTTTTGATGCACGTCTTTTTTTTGGACACACAACGCCATACAAGTCTATGGGCATCAATACTGCAGGGAAACAAGGCGAAAAAAATCGCCCATCCCTGTTTGTACAAACAGTTTAACACTAGCATATAATAGAAAAAGATTGTTTATAAGATACTAGATACAACGAGCAATACAGACATGAAAACAAATGGTAACCTAAGTGTGTAGTAAGCCACAAATTTGCTTCAGCAATACTTTTCCTTTAAACAACTTAGAAGAGAAGGCTACATACTGACAACAGAGCGTATGGGGAGGAGGCAAATGTCAGGATTAGGAAGAGCAGGAGGTGACATGGGGGGTACAAGTTAGCTCAGATGAAAAGAAGCAGAGAGCAGCACCATCACTGCAGCCTAGCAAACAAAGATGTGCCCACCTATCCACAGTTGAATTGACAAGATTGTTGGTTATGCTATAGTGCATATATGTGATTGTATTTGTCACAGCTGGTGGTAAAATGTGCCATTTGGGGGCTTATGAAAAGGATTATTACTATGAATAGCTAACTGATTCATGCATTGGTCCCGCAAGTTGATTGCATGGTTGACTGGTCTCATTTGCCCATCTGGCTCCCTTTGAATCATGGGCTGCCATGTCATGTAGCCCAGGAAGGTGGGTAATTCCTGCAAGCATTTCTTAAAGGGCTATGTCAGACAAATGTGTAAAGACGTCCATTGTAAGTTTATATTTGCAAGTAGTCGTTATGATGATTTGTTATACAATGGTTAACGTGTTGTTATCTATTAACAATAAAAGCTTAATTCCCTGCCTTTTGATGCTGTTCCTATCATAATACTTCAGCTCATGCATTTACAGGACTGTTAAGGTTTCAAATTGAATAGGAGAATGGTTATTTATGGAGAAAATACAAATGTTTTTCAATACATGTATGAAGTAGGTGAAAAAAATACTGTAAAAAACATTAAGCTGCTGCTTATACTTACTAAGAAAAAAGGTTGCCACACACAGTAATAGGATTTTTTAAACTTTATTTAAAGATGTCCAACATATCCCACAAGGCTCTACATGATTTTAGAGCAACAACAGATTATACTGAATTTCTGTGCAGCTATAATGTGTTCTAGTGACACCCTCTGAGGTATTCTAAGCATACCTAGTGACAATAAGCCAAGTACATCTGTATCATTCTCTGTTCTCATAGTTACCATTGTACTCACTAAGCTTCAGTAAATTTACAATACATAAAAGTCAAAAGTAAAGCCTGCCAAGAAATTCTTTTGGCATATGCTTAGTGTTCTACTATATTTCTAATTACTGTGCGGTTATTTCCAGTTCTATGATTTAAAATAAAAACATTTCACTTTAGAAAATGTCTGTAACCCAGAACTGGTAGAGGGAAGTTTTTTCCAATGTAATTATTTTGTTGCATTTTCTATTTATAGAATAATATTCCCAGATTGAATGCAATTTTATTCATGGTACCATTCCATGTTTTGAGTGGAATCCTATTGATTTAAATTGGGTTGGTATGAGTGACAGTAGTAATGTGTCCCTGTTTCAGTAAGCAAAAAACAAATGAAACAAAAATGTACACACTAACCATATAAATATATGAAAGGACATTAATATGTTATAAAAATGCTGTGAGGAATGTTTATCCCTATATTTTTTTTATTTCTTACATATTTCCAGATGTTTTTCCTTACTATTAACATGGCAGTATATCTCTTTTTATATAATTTAAAATTAGTGATGGGCGAATTTGGGGCGTTTTTTTTCACGAAAAGGAGCCGGCATCTCGTTTTTGACACCGGCATCAGTTTTTGATGCCGGCGTCCGCTTTTAGACACTGTCATCCGTTTTTTGGACACTGGCGAATTTTCACTGGCGAATATTCACGGTGGTTTCGCGAACTTATTCGCTGGAATTCTATGCAAATTTGCGCCTGCCAAATAAATTCGCCCATCACTATTTAAAATGTTACTATACTTTTAACAGGACAATAAAGTACACAATGTTAAAATAATGAAGAGTGAAGAAACAGAAAGAGGAAGCTTAAAGGGAAACTATTCCCCCAAAAGTAACACTTGAGCAAAAGATGATAGTTTATATCAAATTTAGTAGGGATGCACCGAATCCATTATTTTGGATTCGGCCGAACCCCGAATCCTTCATGAAAGATTCGGCCGAATACTGATCCGAATCCAAACCCTAATTTGCATATGCAAATTAGGGGTTGAAAGGGGAAATATTTTTTACTTCCTTGTTTTGTGACAAAAAGACACGCAATTTCCCTCCCCGCGATTCGGATTCAGTTCGGCCGGGCAAAAGGATTTGGCCAAATCTGAATCCTGCTGAAAAAGGCCGAATCCTGGCCGAATCCCAAACTGAATCCTGGATTCAGTGCATCCCTAAAATTTAGTGAAATATTTAAAGGGGGGTAACATCAAAAAATAAGTGTGTTTTCAGGAATGACAATATAATGTAGTGGTGCCCTGTATTGGGAAAACTGGTGTGTTTGCTTTAGAAAAACTACTAGAGTTTTTATAAACAAGCTACGTATTGTGTCGCCATGGGGGCAGCAATTCAAGCACAGGATACACAGTAGATAACAGATAAGTACTGAAGAATCTCATTGTTTACTACAGACCTTAATTTTTAAAATGGCAATTTTATATTTATGATTACGCAATGGCACATACTATTAAAAAAGTATATTATTATGAAAATGGTTTATTTACATGAAGCAGGGTTTTACATATGAGCTGTTTTATGCAATATATTTTTTAGAGAGACCTACATTGTTTACGGGGTAGAATTCTCCTTTACCCCTTTCATTGCCAACCAATTTGGCCAATCTGGTACTGTACTTTTATTGCCAGACCATATTTGAGCATTTTGTGCTCTTTCATTTTAGGGACCTTTCCTGGGGGTGATCTTTTAGTTTACCCAGGAAAACAATATATTGTTTTTTTTTTTCAGGACAACCTAAACTTTCAAAAAATGGTGGGGTCATTTCACTTCTGTAAAAAGACATACTCCCACATGTAATAAAAGGCACTATGTTTGCCCAGGAACAGTAAGCCATAGCAACCAATAATATGTTTGCTTTTAAATAGGTGACCAGTAAATCCTACCAGCTGATTGGTTGCTATGGGTTGCTGCTCCTGGGCAAACTTAGTGCCTTTTATTACATTACCCCAATAGGCTTCTGAGTGTATAAAAGTTGAATGAAAATCATTTTTCCCATAATAAAAACACATATCAGAAACATAATTTATTTTATGCATGAGAACATAGTAGGTTTGGAAAATGCTGTCTTCTGAACATGCCAATACCAAATATGTATAGTTTTATGGCACTTTCTCACTTGTATAGGTCTAAAACTCCCAGCATATTTAAAGCATTTTATGAGTGCCAAATGTACAAAAGAGACCTTTCACCTCAAAAAATATATATTTCTGGAAGGCGCGCATTTCACTGAATCCAAATTGGGTAAAAATATCCACTTTGGAGTATCTTATAACCCAAATATCATTAGGTACCAAGATATAACACCATATATATCGCCTGGAAATGCAGAAGAGTTTGATGCCCAATATGCATAGGTTTCCCTAAGTACATGGCATACAGGGTCCCAACATGAAGACACCCCATTTGATTTATCAGTTCAGTAATTCCAGATACCAAAAAATAAACACATTTAAATATACAGTATGTCCACCCCAGAAAACCATATATTTTTTAAAAGTACACATTCCCCTGAACCCAAATTAGGTATGCATGACTTTCTACTCCAGTACCCCCGTCACAAAGCTTTCTTAAATTTGCAGATTTTGATGACATTTCCAAAGATCACTTCAAAGCTTTCAATTTGCAGCATCATATCTCCAACATATCATTAGGGTTACCAAGATAAAACAACATAGAAACGAATGTTGTTTGGGGTCCACTGAACAGTTTGATGCCCAAAATGTACAGGTTTACCTGATTATGTGGCATATAGGGGGCCCAAAATAAAGACATCCCATACAAGCTATCTATTCTGTAATTCCAAAAAACTGCAAAATCAACACATTTACAGCTATTTATGGTGGGGAAAAAGTATAAATAAGTACACATTGGAAAAGTACACATTGTGCTGAATACAATTTGCATATGCTTGTCTTTATACTCCAAAGTACAAAGTGGCAAACCTTTCTTAAATTTGGCAATATTGGTGACATTTCCAAAAATTACCTCAAACCTTCCAATTTGTAGCATTTAATCTCCCACATATCATTAGGTACCAACATAATGTCAGGGAGCCGGGAGATCCCTCCAGGGAGGTTGTCAGGATCGAGGAGGAAGCCCTCTTGAGGGAGCAGGTTTGCGGTTTCCAAAGGGTTAATCAAAAGAGTAGTCGAGATCCAGGCAAGAGTTCACAGGCAGGCAGAAATCAGCAAAGTCCAAAGTCCAGGCAAAGGGTCAGAATACAAATCAGTAACAAGATTTAGCGATAAAGCTTCACAGGAAACCCAGGATACAATAGGGAAAGTAATCCTATTCTTGGGCGCCATTCTGGCGTCTAGTTGGCGTTTTTATTTTGAATTTGGCGCCCTTGTGACGTCATTGACGCCCTTGCGCCGACATCGGCGTGCTGACGTCATCACGCCAGCGCCGCTACCCACGTGGCGGCCATGGGTGCCGCCATTTTGGGAGCGACGCCGGCAAGGAAGGACGAGCCGTCCGGAGCTCTTGGACCTGCTCCGGGCGGCGATCGTGACACATAAAACACCCTAAGTATGAACTCCAGTGGTCAATTGAACAGTTTTATGCCCAACGTGTAAGCATCGCTGTTTTCTTATATATATATAGTCCAGTGGTCTGGTTTTGCATACATAACAGTGCCCCGTAATTATCATCATCATCATCATCATTTATTTATATAGCGCTGTCAAGATACGCAGTGCTTTATTGTAATTAAATAATATATCTGCTTCATTAGCATCTATTATGTTCCATTATCTGTGGAAATGTGAAAACATCAGTATTGATTAGTAAATCAGTTGTGGAGCAATTGTGGGTATCTGGAGCTGGAGTCACCAAAAATGTACAGACTCAGATTCCTAATAACTTTAAATACAAGGAAAATAACCGAATCAGATTTAATAGCTTCTATGAAGGAGGATATGGCAGAAGCAATTCTAAGAACAATACTCTAGTTAAATGTCAGATTGATGTTTTAATAAACAGGGAAAAAGAATGGAAAAAGAATAAAAAAAATAAAATGTAAGCTGTTAGAGAACATTTCCATTGACTTCCATGCAACCTCAGCAGCTTTTACTTGCCGAGTTTTGTCTGGCGACTTTTCGTGTGTTTTTTCCTTTAATAACTTTTATTCTGCAACTTTCCTCGAATCGAGGAAAAAAAACAACTTGATTTTTTATAAATCATCCCCATAATATACTGTTAACATGCACTGGTAAAAGCGGAGTGTTTGCTTCAGAAAGACTTTAGTTTATATAAGCAAGATGCTGTGTAGCCAAGGGGCAGCCATTTAAGATGGAAAAAGGAGAGAAGGTACAGGTTATATAGTACATAACAGATAAGTAATATCCAATTCAATCTGCCATCTACTATTTTCTTGTGCCTTTTCTCATTTTTTTTCCAGCTCCAATTGCTGCCCCATGGTTAACAGCAGCTTGTTTATATAAACTACAGTAGAGTTCTGAAGCAAACACACCAGTGCAGAGCAACAGTACATTATATTTTAATTACTTTGATAAACATTCATTTGTTGGTGTTGCTGTTCCTTTAAAAATAAAGGAGTTGGACTCTACAGCACTGTAGTTAATAAGTGTTCAATTCCATGATATTTGAAAGAATTCAATTTGACAATCAATTCTATTATATTTATACATCTCCTAGTGTATTCCATCATGTAATATTTTTGTCTGCTTTTATCAACAATTAAAAGAAAAATGTTGCTTGAAAGCACATGTATGTGCCAGCCAGTAAACGAGATTTTAGAAATTACATTTTTTAAATCTGAATATGGTCATAGAGTATAATGAGAGATGGTAATGTGATACAATCTCACTGCCCATTCATTTTTTTCCATTGATTTGGCTGCCCCCCCCCCCCAAAAAAAACTCAATAGATTGGTGTACTGATATATATGGGTATGGTGCTGACACAGTTTTTGACACGGGGGATTTTGGCTGCAGTCGTGGAGCTTAAAAATCAAAACTAGTCCAGGCGCCACTGTTACTGGAACTGCACCTATAGTCATTTAGATTCTAGCTTTTCTTAATGTCGGGACATTGCAGTTCCCTGCACTCGACTAGACAAGCACATTTAACTTGATCCGTTACAGCGCGCCAGACAGACAATCCATTCTGGCTCCATCTGTATGTTGGCATTATATAAACGATAGTAATAGATGTATTATGTTTCTAAAAATATGGGCTTCCACAGGAGAAAAAAAAACATGGTAGCATTGATTAGGATTCCTCTCCATTCAGGTTACACAACAGGCTGTGATGGCATTTATTCTGTTCCTGTTCATTTGGTCCTATAGACCAGTGCTGTCTTACTAGTGACAAGTTGACTGCATCCGGCCGCTCACCCCACTTGTGCGGCCAACCACATACTGTAAAAGTCTGCCTGCTGTGGCTGCTCACCTTAAAAGGTATCAGTACAGAGATTAACTGGCCCCTGCATTGTTTCAACCTCAAATACAGACAGTAAACTCCTGCATTGTTCACGCCTAAAATTCCTCCTGCATTGTTCACACATGTAACACCTCTATTGTTCACACCCCTAAAACACTGTACTGTTCACACCTCAGACCCAGTCTTAAAGTGCCCATATTATTCACCTGCTCACACCTCATACAAACTGTCAAAGGGTCACCAGCATATGTGTGATGATATGGAATAATGGCTATATTCTATATCATAATTTACAGGATACTTAACAACTCGGTCCTTAAAGGGTGGAAAAACTAAACTGTAACGGAACCCTAGATACCAAAATAACCTTGCAAACATCCCAATGGTAAAATGTTCATCATCATAATAACCCTGCACCCCATTGGGGTCCACCAGAGCAGCAATAAGTCTAATCACCGGTAGTGATGGGCGAAATTTGCGGCGAATTCCTACGATTCGCCACCGGCGAATAAATTCACGAAAATTCACCGGCATAAAAAAAGGACGGCGGCGTCAAAAACGAGACGCCCATGCTGTCTCTAAGCAGGGGAAGATTTTTTGGAGCATATGGCTGCATTTTTTATAGGGGAAAGGGCCCATCAGTGACTAGTTACACTATTGATAATAACTCTAGCAACTAAAATGAGTAATCTGCAGGAAATATTTCAAAAGATTATTAGATCTCAAATTCAACATAAAGAAAAGAAGACATCAGTGTACAAATGGGCCAGAAAAAAGGCCAGATTGGTCTTTTTTTTCCACTGACATATTTACACCAGCATAGGGTGACTTACTGCATTCCTACCTGTGATCACTGACAGGCAGGGGATCGAACTATTAGTGAACGCACAGTATGCATTGCACTGTAAGGAAGTGGTACAACTGTCCTCTAGTGTAAATATATCAGAGGAGAAAACAACCTTTCTGCCATTAGCCTAAGGAAAGATAATATTGGTAGAATCCAGACCTAGACAAAAGAATTCACAGTGGCCTGACCTTTTTTTATTTATCCCTATGGTGAGAGGGGGACAGTGCCTAACAGATAATGGGAACCATCTCCAAGCATACCACTTTAATTCCAAAAAAGGTGTACTAAAACAATTAACAGATGCAAAATCAACACTGCCTAGGAGTGAATTGCGCTACAAGTGGAAGATGCCAATTAAACCATTGCTGAAAGCCAGGTCCAGCACATTCCTGTAGATACAGTAATATGTAACCTATATGAATGTAATAAGAAAATGTATTTTTCTAATTAGCAAAAGAAATATGGTGGCAATTCCTTTTTCCTGACTAGTAGGCAAATAATCAATTTTATATGAATATGTGATTATTACATTTTTAAAAACTGGAAAGTTTAAGAATAAAACTAGAAAGTATGAAGGATCATTTCTTTTGCAATATTTGAAATATTGTCATAGTAATTGCCGCATAAGATGCTCTATCTTTGTATTTTTCGGAACATGACACTGCACTTGAAATGAACTACTGTATGTATGTGATAAAAATGAACATTACTTGTTTTCCTAAACATATTGGACTGTTTCTCCAGTGCATTGTTAACGAAAGGTACAAAAATGCAAATGAATGTGCCATTAGTTATTCCAGACTCGATTAATTTTCTCCTTTTTAGAACTGGATGCATTTTTATAATTCTTCTAATTACAACAAGACGGAATCAGTGACTTTGAAATAACTTTAAAACTCTTTTCAATGCTGTTTAATCAGGCACATTAGCATACCTGGGTACGAAGGGCTTACTTTATTTGATGTGCATGAAACTGCATATAATTTCTGAATTATTTCCAAAAAAATATGCTTTTGAGTTAAAGTTTTGTCTAAACTTGAATATCCGATGTCAAGCAGTCTTTCGTTCAATAAAAGCTTTGATAACTTTGTCGAAGAAAATATAAATAAAAGTTACTCACTTTTGCTTCCCATTTGGATATTTACAGTTGTGCTCAGAATAATAGCAGTTCGACATCACTAACCGAATCAAGAACTGTTTTTGGTAGAAATTATATTTATACATGGCAAAAAATTTACTAGTAGGTGTATTAGAGTAATAGAAACTAAAAGACCCAACAGTCATGACATGCATGCTGATTCTGTATAATTAAATCATTAATTGCGGCTTTTTCAAAATAACAGCAGTGTGGAGTTCAATTAGTAAGGTCATTCATTCTGTGAACAAAACAGGCGTCAATTATAGCCCTTACAGTATTTGAGAAAGGAGGGCAGCAAATGCTGCGCATGTTGGTTATAGTGCATTTCCAAATACTTGAAGAGGTCATATGTTGTCCTTATGTCCTTGAAATGGGTTTTTCAACAAGACAACTACAACAAACACCAGTAAAAGAGCAACATCTTGGTTCCAGATCTACAAGATTGATGTTATGGCATGGCCAGTCCAATCACCAGACATTAATCCAATAGAAAACTTGTGGGGTGACATCAAAAATGCTGTTTCTGAGGCAAAACCAAGAAATGCAGAAAAATTGTGGAATGTAACAGGTGCCAGAAGTTGGTAAACTCCATGCAACACAGATCTCCACCAGTTCTCAGAAACTGGCAGTTCAATGATTCAAAAGGAATGCAAAATGTTGATATATTTTTCAATTTCTATAGTGAATCTCTGAGTTTGTAAAGAAGTATGCAAATATTAACAGCCTAGTATTCTCTTCTCCCTTCCCTACTTTTTAAGGAATAAAACAGTTCTCTTAACTTTTTAAAGTAATAAAACAAAATGAAAGTGATAAGGGATTTTGAGCTTTATTCACTTTTTTTATGCTGCTATTAATCTTAACACAATTATACTTGTATGCAGTTTTTATTTAAATGGCAAAAAACAATAAGATGCATTCAGTGGACTTGTCAAAGCAGTGTCTAAGGCAGAAATCCCCAACCTAGGGGGGAGCAAAACAAGCATGAAAAATGTTCTTGGGGTGCCAAATAAGTGCTGTGATTAGCCATTAGGTACCCCCCATGTGGATTGTCAACCTACATTGAGACTCTGTTTGGCAGTGCACCTGGTTTTTATACAACCAAAACTTGCCTGGAATTCAAAAATAAGCACCTGCTTTGAGGCCACTGGGAGCAACGTCCAAGGGTTTAGAAAGCAACAAGTTGCTCACAAGCTACTGGTTGGGGATCACTGGTCTAAGGCATTCTGCTGCTTTATCTGATATATTAAATATATTCTCATTTATATTAAAAAGAAGCACAGGTATGGGACCTATTATCCAGAATGCTCGGGACCTGGGGCTTTCTGGATAATGGGTATTTCCAGAATTTGGATCTTCATACCTTTAGACTACTAGAAAATCATGTTAACATTAAATAAACCCAATAGGTGGGTTTTGCTTCCAATAAGGATTAATTATATCTCAGTTTGGATCAAGTACAAGGTACTGTTTTATTACTATAGAGAAAAAGCTAATCCTTTAAAAAAAATTTGGATTATTTGATTATAATGGCATCTATGGGAGATGGCCTTTCCGTAATTTGGAACTTTCTGGATAACAGGGTTCCAGATAATGGATCCCATACCTGAACACTTTAGCTATAAATAAAAGCAGGCTAAACAAAGCAGAATAAATATTTGTTTACCTGCAATAAGGATACATGTTCTAGATACTGCACATGGAAATTTCTCAGATGAAAGGGTCAAGTATGGTATAGTATGGAGAAATATATCTGAATAGTCACATTGTAAATGTACTATTTGTTTTTTTATAATCAAAATACCTTTGATTGTGCTTTTATTTCTCTACAACATTTATATCTAAATAAATATATGTATTTTAGTCACTCAATTTAGAATCTGCATATTTCTATATACAGAGGTACCAAAAGCTAGTAAGAAGCCAGTAAGAATGTATGAGTCTGCTCTACCTGACAGCTTTTTATTCTTTAGCAGGAAAACTAACTGACATCTGACACACTGGTATTTGCTCAGTTATAGGTATATACTGTAAGTTATTTGGATAAAGGGAGGTTGCAATAAGTAAACCTTTAACTGCTTTTATGGCTTTGGAACCTTTTAGTTGCCTCCCATTAGGGATGTAGCGAACTGCCGTTTATGTGTTCGCGAACGCCGTTCGCGAACACCGGCAAAAATGCGAACAGTTCGCGAACAGTTCGCGAACTTCGAACATCCGCAAAATCGTTCGATTCGAACGATCGAAGGATTTTAATCGTTCGATCGAAGGATTTTCGTTCGAATCGAACGATCGAAGCCATTCGATCGAATGATTTCATTCGATCGAATGGCTTCGATCGTTCGATTCGAACGAAAATCCTTCGATTTTAGCGGTCGAAGGAATCGAATGGTCGAATGGTCGAACGATTTTTGTTCGAATCGAACGCGAACTCGTATTGGCGAACATTCGGCGGACGCGAACAGTCGAAGTTCGCGCGAACTAGTTCGCCGGCGAACAGTTCGCTACATCCCTACCTCCCATGGCTTGGGTAGTGCTGTACACGATGCACAAGATCTTAGACATTTGTTCTTCAAAGTCTTTAAAACAAACTGCATTGGTGAAAGACTTGTATTAGGTATTTAAGGATGTTGCTATACAGTTAATTATTCCTTCTATTGATTTCTGCTCACTCTCATACAGAGCCTTGATATACTGTAAATGTAAGAAGTGCACTATACCATGATGATGAGACCTGATCCAGTGCAGATTACTTGCTTGTAAAGCAGGGAGAAATGCAACTTCAATTATTTAGACTGGCAAGTAACACTTGTACAGATTTCTTTGTTAGCAGTAGAACATAGCTTAACATGACAATATAGTTTTTGCTCTGCCTCTGGCTGAGACAAAATGTTCAGACACACAATCACTCGTCTGGGCTTGCTGTCATTACCTGAGCATTTGAGCAGGGTGGCAAAGAATACTCTAGCACAGTGATCCCCAACCAGTAGCTCGTGAGCAACATGTTGCTCCCCAACCCCTTGTATGTTGCTCCCAGTGGCCTCAAAGCAGGTGCTTATTTTTGAATTCCAGGCTTGAAAGCAAGATTTGGTTGCATAAAAACCAGATGCACTGCCAAACAGAACCTTATTGTAGGTTGACAATCCACATAGGTGCTGCCAAATACCCAATCACAGCCCTTATTTGGCACCCCAAGAACTTTTTTCATGCTAGTGATGCTCCCCAACTCCTTTTACTTCTAAATGTTGCTCAAGGGTTCTTAAGGTTGGGGATCCCTGCTCTAGCATGTGATACATTTTCCAGTCTAGTTTTTTCCCTTTAGTTCTGTTATATCAAGTGGTATTTTACTAACAAGCAATTACAGTAGAATCCCAATATTATGCCCCTGCGCGAACAGGGCCGGATTTACCCTTCTTGCCCCCCTAGGCCCAGCTACTGTGCCCCCCCCCCCGTATTTTCTGGAAGTAAATCTTTGGCTGCTTGCACCTGCACTGTGCACGCATGCGCTCAGCAGCTCTTGCCTGAACTAGCTCCCTTCCCAATCCTCTAGACTCTATTTCTAATTAGTTTGGCGCCGTGTGTGCCTGTTCGGCGAGCCAAGTGATGTCACAATGAAGCGCGCAAGCGCAGTTACATGGTAACGTGGCAACGTCACAGAGCGCAGACCGGAAGAAGTGGAGATCTGCACCGACACCGCTTGCTATCTACTCTCTGTAGAGTAGAGGCAGGCGCACAGCAGGAGTCCACACAAACTGCTGCGCCGGGTCAATGTGGGGGCGGGCGGTTGCTCTGTTTGGATTGTGACTGTCACGGACCGCTCCACTGTACTATGTTATAGAGAAGATGTTAGGGGGCCTACTTGCCGCCCTAGGCCCGGGCCTAGGGGGCCTCTCCCCAAATCCGGCCTGTCCCCGAATTTAAGATTTCCAGGACTATTCATATAATTTAGTTCAGTTTACTTTTTCCCTGATGTTACATTTACCAAACTTTGTGTTTGGTTCCTTGGGAAACATAAAATGGGGTTCTACTGTAATTGCCTCTTTCTATAAAACTATAGGACCTATTATCCAGAATACGCAGGAACTGGGGGTTTTCTGTAATTTGGATCGCCATACCTTATATCTGCTAAAAAAAAAAATACCATTTAAACATTAAATAAACCCAATAGGATTGTTTTGCTTCCAATAAAGATTAATTATATCTAAGTTGCGATAATGTTCAAAGTACTGTCTTTTTTTTTAAAGGTAA
Organism: Xenopus petersii; assembly: GCA_038501925.1. Classification (NCBI taxonomy): domain Eukaryota; kingdom Metazoa; phylum Chordata; class Amphibia; order Anura; family Pipidae; genus Xenopus; species Xenopus petersii. Next base: position 39,233,796 of record CM076679.1, on the reverse strand, counting down.
GGGGGTTGTTGTTTTTACACACATAAGACATTAAAAAAACAGATGTCAATAATGCAATAAAGTATCTGTGGCAGAATGTTTAAGCAATAGTCATTGAAATATATATTGTACCACACCAAAGTCTACACAAATCCTTAAAACATGTAGCTTTGAGTATCCCAGTTCATGTTAGGATCCATGACCACCTAGTCCTGCCTCCCACCACAGGCTCCAGATTTTTTTCAGATTTTTATTGCGAGTCTCTGACTAACAATGTGAACCTGATAAGGTTTGATTCACCAGTGTGATCCAGTGGGGTGTTTGGTTCCCATCTAGTCATTGCAATTATTTTAAATAATGTGTACAGTTGTCGCAGAAATTGTAGTAACAATATTCCTCTTTTCGCTCACCTCCTGTGCTCCTGCCCAGGCACTGGAATTTCACCAAACATAAAAGAATGGAGGAAGCTGAGGCGCAGAACTTTGCTGCAATCTTCTTTAATAGGAAAATCCACTACATGTTTCAGGCTCTCATGCCGTTTGTCAAGTGTGCAACCACAAAACCTACACCCAAGTTAAATCACTTAACCAATTATCCAAAGTCCCACCTCTCTGTGTCCATTGGTGCATATATTAAATCCAAAACAGTGTTCCAAAGTTCAAAGTTCATTCCTGGGTAATTGCCCAAAGGCCTAGATCTGGATGCTTTATTCAGAGCCTTAACCCAAAAGAACAATTCATTACACATTACAGAACTACCCCGCATAAAACCAACGAGGTCTACTTTCGAATAAGTTAAAGATATATTGCATAATAAGATAAAAAGAGCTTACCCTGTGTTGCTTTCATATTTTAAATATAATAGCATTATCTGTAAATGGAAAAAGACACATTTAATATCAAATGAACCTAATGCAAAGTATCCTATTTCAGACCCCACATTCTATCAAATTGTATCAAAATTTGCCTCATAGTGTCGGGAGACTACTGTGTCAGTACTTGTCTCTTTACAGTTGCGAATGTCTCCCTTATGTTCTTTAATTGTTGCCTTTACGGATCTGATAGTTTGGCCTATATAGACCAAACCACAGGGACATTTAAGTAGATAAACAACCTGTTTGGTTTCACATGTTGCAAAACATTTTAGGGCTATTTTATAAGGCTATATTAAAGCCTTTGGTGGGGTGATTAAGACAATCTCCTTTAATTACACCTGAGCAGCACACACAATTTAAGCCTGGTGCTGTACCACACTTAGGTTTGCCAAGGAAAGTTTGTGACCCCTTCCCCTTTTTGCGTTCTGCAGGGTATAGCTCATGTTCTTAGGCTTTTATAGATAAACATGGGGGGGGGCTGAAAAGCATTTGCTAAAACTCTTTGTCACTCTGGATAATCGGCCAATACTGTTTGACTATATTTTCTATTTTCTTACTGAAGGTTTCATACTGACTTATGAACAGTGGACGCGTCTTATTTGGTTTTTATTGTCAGTGTTAGAGTCTGCCAGTTCTCTGGAATTTTTTGACACACATATCTTTCTTAAATGGTGTCTATTATTATTGTCTATTATTTTCTAGAAACCTTTTTTCCAGTGACTCAGCTGCTGTGTTAATAGTTTCCACACTAGAAGAAATCCTGCGAGCCTGCAAAAATTGACCTTTCGGGAATCACTTTAATTATCCCTGGATTATGGAAACTACGTACATCGAAAATGTTATTACGATCAGTGGGTTTACGGTATAAAAAGCTATAGCTATAAAAGAGGAAGAACATTGAATGTTTGATTGCAATTCTTTTTCTAGCATAGTATATACTGTAAGTGTTCTGTATCTGGTTCAATCATGGTTAGCATTTATAAGGTCATCTAAGACCCCTAGTATACACCCTGTGGTGTTAGCAACACAGGAAAGTCTAACTTATCTGCTAGGAGATTCATAACTTCAGTCAACTTGGCTACTTGTGGGCAGAACCAGGCCATGTGTGGGAAGTATGCCTCCTCTGCCCCACACCTGTGACATCTTGCATCGGGATTGCATCCCAGTATCTTAGTTGTACAGGTGTAAGATAGAATTGGTGAAGCTAACTGGATTAAGTTATCCCTTATAGAGTATAGATAACAGTAGCTTCTGTCTGTTGCATCATCCCAGTCTTCCTCTGTGAGATTTGGGATGTTGGTCAACATTTATGATAGGCCTTTTGGAAGGAGGCTGTTTGCAGTAAGGTTTTATATAGTGTCAATATTGGTTTAGTTAGGGTGGGAGACCAGAGTAAAGTTTCAAATTGGTGTTCAGACATTTGTATATCAGTTCTGCCAAATTGTGCTTGGAAGACTTGTCTGAGTTGAAAATACCTGAATTGGGATTGTTTGGGTTCTGTAAGTTTCTCTTTAAATAACTTGTATGAACCATCTGGTACCATCTAGCACATCTTGTAAACAGCTAACCTGTTTTTGCGGGACAGGATAAAAAGTCAGTGAATTTATGGAAGTGGGGAAGGCGAGAATTCACCCACAAAGGGACATTATGGAGGTTATTTATCAAAGTCCGAATTTATCTCAATATTTTCTGCTACAAACTTGAAACAAATCCGCTCGGTTTTTTTATGCTTATTTATTGTTAAATTTTCCCGAAAATCAGATTTTCACTTTTTTTTTCCTGATTTTTTCATCCGATTTTCGCACAAAAACTTTGGGGTATTGCACGAAAACCAAGTGTACATCAAAAAAAATCATTGAAATTCTCCCATTGATATATGCAACCTCAACAGGTCTTAGATTCCGGATATTCAGATTCAGACTTTTCCATTCTCGGTGGTTTAATAAATTTTGAAAAATTTGTGATTTTTTTAAAAGTCAGTAGAGCGGTTGGGTGGCATGCCTCCCCAGGCCCGGGCCTTTGTGGCCTCGCCACAAATGGGCCTGTTTATAGACTCATGAGTTAAGAGGTCATGAACATGGGAGTAGGTCCCTGTAAGATCAGTTAAGTCGAGTCTGTGTGAGATACGAACCAGCAGTGCAAGAAAGTGTCTAACATAAATCCAATAGACAAACAATAAACATTACAAAAAACCCAAACCCCCACTGCCTCTGCCCTGGCTTTTTGCAAGTGTTTCCCCATATGGAGTTTTTGCAAGTGTTACAGTTCTGTAGCACCTGTTGCAACTTATGACTTAGAGGATCTGTAGGCTGCAGTATAAGAACAGGCGAGTTGGATGGTGCACACAGGATTTCTAGCATGCGTCCAGCTTGAGTGCTATTTGAGTGCAGTCTTGTTTATTACTCAGCCCAGCATACAGTTTCAAACTTAGCAAGCTGTATTTCACATGTGAGCTTAGGCTATATGGATACAGGCAAGTGAGCTAATCAACCCAGTGAAGAAATTCCCAGCTTAGCAGGCTGTATTTCACATGTGAGCTTAGGAGATGCTGCTGTTGCTATATATGGGAGAATTGGTGGAAATTCCTGTTCAGCTTATGTGGTTATTTGGGCACAGTTTTGTGAATTAATCAGCCCAGTCTATGATTCCCAGCTTAGTAAGATGCATTTTTCATGTGAATTCAGGAGATACTGTTGATGCTATGTATGATAAAAGTCTCTGTGCTGCTAGGCAGTCTCTGCGCTGCAGGTTGCTGACCGGAGTGTCTAGCCCTGTTACAGGCTAAAAATGGGGAAGGCACCCTGGGGACAGTCTCTCAGCTAGGCCACTGCAGGACCTCAGTGACAGAAGCGGCTAGAGCTGTGGTTTCAGTGGCTCTGGATAGCGAGCAAGCTTAGGTAAATCCACTCCTGGTATGAGGTACTGTGGCCATGAATATATTTTTAGAGACCTAACTAAAATATATTTAATATAGCCAATTGACTTCAATAGGTTATGCCAATGTGGTGTAAAATAATAGTGTAATTTTTGGCATTAGTCTAGTGTAAAAAAATTATACACCTTTATAGTTATGCCAAAATTATTATGCAATAGGAGTAATAACTCAATTCTAATGATTTTTCTGCTTGGTAAGGACAGTCTACAACTAAGTTTTATCATTTTTTATGTGGTTCATTTTAAACCAACTTTTACACCATTTTTATGTTGAAACATATTGTGTCAGCATTGTAAATACAATGCATTCGTGCTGTGTGTTTTCCATTATAGTACATCACAGGTACCTATAACTGCAATACAATGTGGGCACTTATTGCAATAACCCTCTGCATCCGTGCTGTAGTTTATACTAGAGTCACATGAAGCTGTCTGATTCACCAAAACAATTGTACAGGTCTGCAAGTATTATTACTGTCCAGATCTCCAGCTACCTGAACTTGGTTATTGGTTTTGTGCCATTTACTCTAAATTTCATAATTGCAGTTCATTTTGACCCATTTAATATACTACCACTCCTCTAACTTAGAAAGTTAATGTAATTCTCTCATAAATTCTCCTGAGTTCTTCTTAGTGCAGTGTAATTTCTCATACTGATTCTGCAAACGCCAATACCATATTTCCCTGGAGGGAACAATTAACTATTATCACCATATGAAATGCAGACTGGTAAAACAGATGAAAACACATTATTGATTTTGTCGAGTACACTGCAAGTTGACCCATCCTGTGACATATTCTCTTTATAAGGTCACAAGAGATCAAGGAAAATCCTTTTTTTTCACCCTGGTTTGTGACAGATTTCTAATTTGGTAATAATAATGCAACCAAGTGTTTATAATCACACTATTTCTGATAATGCAGTTCTTTGAGGCAAAACACAATCATAAAGGAGGCTACTGGAGCATGACAGAACTTGAGATAGGATGAACATTGCAAATAATCTATTGGAAATAAATATGTGTACTAAAAGTGGAGAATATACCGATTCACCAGAGAAAGAAAATCAATGCTGGAGAGAACATTTCAACAATGTCACCTTTTACAGATAGCACATTATCTCTTCCACACTAGAGCTGCCTAAACATACCTGTTTCATTCTGTATGTTCTCTGCAAGATTTGATTTAAAGCAAAGCTGTTGTTGTTTTCAAGACATTTATTTTTGTTACATTGTGCAGTTATCTGTGTTTATATCAAGAGCTCTGGCATTTTCTGCAGATATACTCTAAGGGGGTTATATACTAAACCCTGAATGCAAAAATCCAAAAATTAAAAAAAAAAAGTGTTTTTTTTTTCTTATAAATTCGGACTTTTAAAAAAATAAATCACACATTTTTTCGGAATTTATTTAACTCCCAAGAACGGAAAAGTCTGAATCAGAAAATCCAGCATCTCAGACCTGTCAAGGTTGCATAGAAGTCAATGGGAGAGGTCCCAAAGATTTTTTGATGTGCGCTGGGTTTCGTGCAATACCCCAAAGTTTTCGGGCAAAAAAAGCATAAGAAATCTGAGTTTTCAGGGTGAAAAATCCCCCCAAAAAAACATGTGAAAATCAGATTTTTTTTCCTGCAAAGCAAATTTTTGGGCACATTTAATAATAAATAAGCGTAAAAAACCCGAGCGGATTTGATCAGAGTTTGAAGCAGAAAATGTTGAGATAAAATCGGACCTTGATAAATAACCCCCTAAAAGTTATTCCTTGCCAGGAATTTCACATTACAATTTTATTTAGAAAGGAAGGTGTTTTTTTGTTCTAAGTTTAATTAATTTAAGCAACTCAAACAGCCAGGAAAATGTTGGAAAGGGAAAAAAATTCTTAAAAACATGTCTTGAAGCTGATAAAGCAGACCAAGAATCAGCCCCCTCTGTTGGCATCAGCCCAAGTAAGAATTTTATAGTGCAGGTATGGGACCTGTTATCCAGAATGTTTGGGACTTGAGACTTTTGTAATTTGGATTTTCATACCTTAAGTATACCAGAAAATCATGTAAACAATAAACCCAAAAGGCTGGTTTTGTTTCCAATAAGGATTATTTGTATCTTAGTTTGGATCAAGTACAAGGTTCTGTTTTATTATTACAGACAAAAAGGAAATAGTTTTTAAAGATTTGGATTATTTGTTTATAATGGGGTCTATGGGAGACGGCCTTTCCGTAATTCAGAACTTTCTGGATAATGGGTTTATGTATAATGGATCCCATACCTGCTGTACATATGACAATAAAACTTTGAATCTGTAGTCTTGAACAAAACTGGATCACTATAACCACTATCAAAAAAGTTAATTTACATTTACTGTATAGTGATGGGCGAATTTATTCGCCAGGCGCGAATTTGCGGCGAATTTGCGTGATTCGCCGTCGGCGAATAAATTCACGAAACGGCAGCGAAAATTCGCGGAAAAAATTCGCCGGCGGCAAAAAATTTTTTTCGAAAAAACGGCGTCTCGTTTTTGACGCCGGCGCCCGTTTTTTCGACGCCGGCGCCCGTTTTCGGCGCAGTTTCACGAATTTTTCGCCGTTTCGCGAATTTCGCGCGAAATTCGCAAATTTTTTGGCGGAGCGAAACTGCACAAATTCGCCCATCACTATTACTGTATGCTGTTATTGTTATTTACCAACAGAACATTTAAATGCATACACTCTCACATAGAAATTAAATCTGGACATCTAGGGGCAGATTCATTAAGGGTCGAATTTCGAAGTTAAAAATACTTTGGGTATCCTGCGGTCAAAGTAAAATCATTCGATCAAACGATTAAATCCTTCATATCGAACGATTCAAAGGATTTCAGCGATCGATCGAATGGTACTAAAAAATCATTTAAACATTAAACACAACAGGACTGTTCTACATTCGATAAGGATTAATTATATATATTTAAATATATTATATATATTATATATTAGTTGGGATCAAGTACAAGGTACTGTTTTATTATTACAAAGAAAAAGAAAATGTTTTTAAGATATTTTTATATTTTGATTTAATGGCGTCTATGGCAGATGGCCTTCCAGTTATTCTGAACATGACAAGGGGACTCCTCAATTTGACCCATCTCACTGAACCCCATTATTATATACCTTAATGAAACCAGAAGACAGAGATGGGTGTAAAATGGCCACAGCATTTATTCACATTTTATCAAATAAATAGGACCTTGTCAGCTTAACCAGAGGCAATATTCTGAAGCCAGAATTTAACAAGAGATCTTTACAATGCTCTGCAGCCAACATGAGAGAAGTTCAGCAGCCCTATTGCCTGTCCTGCATCTGCAGTGCCTCAATGATAGGAAATCTTAGCAACCTGAAGCCAGTGCCAATTATGGCTCAAGAGGGAAAAAAATCCTTCCTGACCCCAATGGTGATCGGAAACATTCAATGGATCCAGCATTTGACATCAATTTAACATAAATTAATACAATGCTGTATAATAACACAATTATACTGTATAAAAATACAGAAACCACAAAGTAACAGTGCATTCTGGAAAGCATCCACATTCAGTTATTGATATAAAAACAAAGAAAAAAAGAAAACTCCTGACATTTGGCAAAATATGCAAAATGGGGGTGGGTGTTCTGTTTCTACCTGCTCAAGCAATGAGGAAGCTAACTGCTTCTTCCGCTGACATGCCCCTCTCTTTCTCCACCCCTGGGCCATCCCCACTCATTGCTTCTCGCCTAAAAAAACACAGCTACATGTGATTCTGACATCGCTAAGACCAGTGTAATCTGGTTGAAAATGGCTTTCCCATACCTGTACTGTATGGGTATGAGATCAATTATTTGTGAAATGATAATTAAAAAAAAGCTCCAAAATACAGGAAAGACATTTTCTAAAGAAGTACACTATCCTAATTTTGTTAAATAATTTCCATTATCTTGTAATAATAACTGGTGGCTTTGGCATAACTATAGAGAGCAATTCAATTATAATATGGTGACCCTATAGCAGTGATCCCCAACCAGTAGCTCATGAGCAACATGTTGCTCTCCAACCCCTTGAATGTTGCTCTCAGTGTCATCAAAGCAGGTGCTTATTTTTAAATTCCAGGCTTGGAAGCAAGTTTTAGTTTGCATAAAAACTATGTATAGTGCCAAGTAGAGCCTCCTGTAAGTTGCCAGTCTATATAGGAGCTACCAAATAACCAATTATAGCCCTTATTTAGCATCTCAAATGGATTTTTTCATGCTTGTGATGCTCCACAACTCTTTCTACATTTGAATGTAGCTCATGGGTAAAAAAAAGTTTGGGGACCCCTGCCCTATAGTATTGACTGTAAACATTTTATGTTTCTCAAACCTTGTTATGAATTAGGTGCAGGTGCTTAAAGGACCAGTAACATAAAAAAAAAAATTAAAAAAAAATTACTTAACAAAAAAAAAAAAAAAACCCACCAAGACACAATTAACTTTAAATTCACAAAGTCTCTATTAAGAAATAACTTACCGATTCTCTGCTTGCTTTCCTGGCTATCTCCTATAGAAGGCAGGGAGTAGAAATTGTGCACCACACAATGGATTGTCACCCTATCGCCGTTTCTGAATAGGATCGCAAGTGGAGAATTGGTAAGTTATTTTTTAATAAAGACTTTGCAAATTTAAAGTTAAATGTGTCTTGGTGGAGTTTTTACGTTATGTAGAATCAAATTTAAAAAAAAAAAAGTTACTGGTCTTTTAAAAAAAATAATAAACCACAAATTGAAGACTCTCGTGTCTGGTCTAAGGTATGTAACTTAGTTGTTCATGAATATTTGTTGGATAAATGCTCAAACACTGATTCATAAGGAGCACAAACAGCAAAAACTAATGATCCCAGTGTAGCACTCAGTCCAAATGGTATTTCCCCTTTAAAATTGCTGATTCTCTTAATCTAAGATCATTTTATTCAGTGCATTGCTTTTCTGTCACCTTCAGCTCAAATTCTTAATATTCGCTTTGCGTTTCTTTGTATTCCAAAGTGAACAGCCTTGATTCACAAATAGTTTATTCTGATGTGATTTTAATAAAATTTGACTCTCAAATAATGCTCACAAAATAATTTTTTTGTGGAGCTGGGAACAGTTATGCTTTGTTGCTTTTATATTTTCATTTCATCTCTACAAAATGCTAAGATGTTTTTGGCAGCAGCGAAAGTAATTTGCTACAAGTTTGGCTTTGGGTTATTCTTTACTTTTTTCACATATCCACTGTGATAACTTTCTATCATTTATTTGGTCAAGTGTGATAGAGAAAACACTACATTCTTTAACAGTTATTACAGGCTCAATAAAACAAGCAATTCATCATCTATTTACTGCTCATGCCAATAGCAGATTACATGTCATAATTAATTACCAAGGTAATAAATAGAATTATTAATAGTATCTAAGGACAGCAGGAGAATTATTTCATTGATAAAGACTGATGACATAGTTGACTATGTGATGAGACACAGAAAACAGCACAGATTGAATCTTGGGCCTCCCGCGCAGATAATAAATAGTTATTCCACAGGACAAAATGATTGATACATTTGCTTGCCACAGCAAAAGCAACAGGGAAAAGATTCTGTTCTCTAACTTATTTAAACAGACTGTGGTGAAATTTTTCTTTCCCTGTGACAAATTTAACTCTCCACCAAAGTGACAGCTGTTTGGCAGGAGGAGTGGGATTGATGCTTTCTTCTGTTTCTGACTTACACAGTCTCATAGAAGTCAAATGCATTTGAAATAAAATTCTCCTGACACTTTTCCCTTTACATTTTACATACTCCCTAGCCAGCACCAGTAGGAGTAGCTGCCTAATACAAAGAGAGGCTTATGAGTGTCACGATCGCCGCCCGGAGCAGTCCCAGGAGCTCCGGGCGGCTTGTCTCTCTCTGCCAGCGTCACTCCCAAAATGGCGGCGCCCATGGCCGCCACGTGGGTAGCAGCGCCGGCACAATGACGTCAGCGCAGGCGGGAGCGCCTGCGCATCGACGTCGGCGTAAAGACGCCAATGACGTCACTATGGCGCCAAATTTGAAAATAAAAGCACAGCCAAGACGCCAGAATGGCGCCCGAGTATAGTATACCTTCCTGGTGTGTATCCTGGGTTTCCTGTGAACTATTTAAGACTGTTCTTATTCCTGATTGTTCCTGATTCCTTGCCTGGACTTTGGATTTTGCTGATTATTCTGCCAGCCCTTGAACCTTTGCCTGGACTCTGACTATCCTTTCGCTTAACCCTTTGGACACCGCGACTTTTGATCCCTTTGAGGACTTCCTCCTAGATCCTGACCTCCTCCCTGGTGGGAGCATCCCAGCTCCCTGACAATGAGAAGTCATGGAGGCCAATGATCTGAGGTCAGCGTAGGGTAGAAGAGCATGACTGTGCCCCACCGTTTGTTAGGATCTGATTGGCCAAGTGTAAGAGGTATAAAGTTATTATGCAAAGGCAATTAAAAGCACTGGGAGAGGCTTTTATCAATACCGCGTCACTTCACTAAATATCTCCGCTCCTTCCTTAATTCCAACTCTCACACAAAGTTGGTCAGTGCTGCAAAGTATCCAAAAGAGAAGGAAGTGCACATAGGGCAATACTGTTTTATGTTGTCTGATGAAATCCATTTCTCAAAAGAGCAAACAGATTTTTTTATATTCAATTTTGAAATTTGACATGGGGCTAGACATTTTGTCAATTTCCCAGCTGCCCCTGGTCATGACAGGGGCAGCTTTAACCAGTAACCTTCTTTGTGGCACTGTATAAAATGCTTTAGCAAAGTATAAGTACATAACATCCACTGTCTTTAGAGAATTGAGGTCCCTGCTCACCTTCTCATAAAAGGAAATTAAATTAAGATCTGTTACGCATAAAACCATGCTGGCACAAACTCATAGTATTATGATTTGCAATTAAAAAAAAAGGTTTTGGTGGTCCATCGCCCCACGGTAATTTCAGTGTACTTTATTTCACTTTATGTGTTGGATATGAATATCCTTCATCAGGTGCTTGTGAAGCACCTGATGAAGGATAGTTATATCTGAAACATGTTGTGAAATAAAGTACACTGAAATTACTGTGGGTCTCCAGAGTTCATTTTAAGTTAATTTGCAATTAAGTCCAGGATCTTATCCCTTAATAGCCCTTCTGCTGCACAATGATTTTTTTGTGTTACCTGTTTACGCCATAATCCTGGCCAGGTAGCCAAGACAGCACTCTCCAAGGCTAAAATATTCCTTCCAGTGATTACAAATAGATTACACCCCCAACCTTTTAAGGCCAGTGAAAAGCTCAGACATTTGTACTGGTCAACCTATGGACCCTTCGCTACAGGAAGCACATCAAATCTCTTCCCTCCCCCCCCCCCAAATCAAGTTAACTACTATGGTTCCGTGGACAGCACAAGTAAAAAGCCTCCCCACCCCTCCCCCCCTCTCCACTGTTGCTTACCTTTCTGGCTTCATCGCTCTTCTCCCTCTCCTTTCTTCTTCCCCAGTCTTCACTGGAAATTTTCAATGTTTTTCTGAAAATCAATAAAAAATTCAAATTAAAAAAAAAAAAAAAGATTACATCCAGTTGCCCAAAATTGGTATGCCCTGGTTTGTGTTGAGATGTTCTCAAATTGACCCAAAGCCTAGCCAGTTGCTAAAGTTAGAGCAAAAGCATTGGCAAGAAATTGTTAAATGAGGTAATATATAGGTATTCCCTACCGACATATTGAAAGTGACAGGAGTACACATTTTACATGGCAGATAATGTCTTAAATACTGTCTGCTCTAAATATTACCAAATCCATACACACTCCCTATCACCCACAGAGTAGTGGAAAGGTTTAACCCCTGAATGGTATTCTAAAAAATACAATTTCAGATTTAAGATTACTGAGGAAACAGGCAAATCTTGGGCTGGCTGCCTTCCAATCTCTTTGTTTTCAATACATAGAACTAAAAGAGGCCTTTACAAACTGTCACCCTATGAAATTCTGTTTGGGTCAGCCCCAAGAATGGGATTGTACTTCCCTCAGCAGCTACAAGCTTTATATTCAGAAATGGCTGGTTCTCTAATAGAATTGTCTAAACAAAATGCACAAATGTTTTTGATTCTATTCCAGATCCCAATGGCATTACTGGTTCACTCGTCCTTAGACCAGGTGACTGGGTAGTGATTAAAAGGCATGCGAAGTAAAGCTTGGATCCAAGCTTTGAAGGTCCTTGCCAAGTGCAATTGGTAACATCTAAAATTACATAACAAAGACACATGGATACATGTCTTTCATTGTAAAAGAGCAAGCATATCTGAGGATCTGATGAGCCAAATATTTATATAACATTGCAAAAAAGAATAACTAAGGAGGCCAGTACGACAATTATTGGGTTTGTGGCATTAGACCAACAGATTCAAAGGGATTGTCTATGATAGCCTTTCCTCTTTCTGTTTATACACTACAGATAATATATTACAACATAATTTCAGGGAAAGAGAAAGCTTTTAGGCCCCCAGTAGCAAAAGTAATTACAAATACTACTATTTTTAGGGAAAACATATTTGAAAACAGCAATTATTCTTTTACCATGAACTGGCAAAATACAAATAAGGACGCACTAAACAGTTCAAATGGCACATGGAAAATAATTATTGGCTAAGTATGTTTTACTGCTAAACAAAGACAAAGCTGGTGAATTTATATATTACCCAACAGAGGATTAATAAAACATTGTGTAATTTGACAGATACTAACTTTCTCACAAGAATAGAGTGTTGGAACCTATTCAAAAAAGAGTCAGCTATAATTTATGCAACAAATGGAAAAACAGAACAACATATAGATCAATGTTTTATGATGGATACAGAACGTTAAAATCTCCCTACTACTTTGTATGTGACACACAGGGTTATGGTAGCTATGGTACCTGTACTATTGTTACCTTAGCTAATGCCATAGCAATTTTAGATGATGTAACAGAAAATACATTTTTAATACTACACAACAATCTATTGAAAAGAAAATTGTTTACTATAGCAGATTATGCCTGGGTGTGGTTTCCATCTTAGTCTGGTTGGGGTATGGAAATAATGGTAAAGTTGAATATTTTTTTTTCAGGAATTGTAGAGAAAATGTTTAATGAAACTATAGTAGCTATTACTGCCAAAACAAATAGCACCAATTAGGAAACTTGCTTGAAATGAGAAATTTGCTTTAGTTTATGGAGGTGGTATGTATCAAGTAATACACCAGGATGATTTTTGTGCTTGAATAGACGATAATGAAGATCTAGTACAAGGCCACATAAATAGGATTAAAGAGTTACTATATGAAGCCAGAGATATTGGGCATGAAGGATGGAATCCTTTTAAAGGTTTAAAGTTTGGTCATATATCTGGTTCTATTGCCAGTTTCTTTAAGCAAGTTGTAGTGTTTTTGTTCATGATTTTTTTTTATACTACTGTTGATGTGTACACTTTATAAACTTACTATGTGTACTGTATAATACAAATACAAAACCTCAACACATACTGTATATATCATATTTGTATTCAAGCTCCTGATTATATTGGTTATGATAGTGAATAGGGATGTAGCGAACGGCGGAAAAAATGTTCGCTAACATATTCGCGAACTTGCGTCCAAAAAACGTTGCGAACCCCATAGACTTCAATGGGAAGGCGAATTTTAAAAGCTAGAAAAGACATTTCTGGCCAGAAAAATTATTTTAAAGTTGTTTAAAGGGTGCAACGACCTGGACAGTGGCATGCCAGAGGGGGATCAAGGGCAAAAATGTATCTGAAAAATACATTGTTGACACAGCGCTGCGTTTTGTGCTGTAAAGGGCAGAAATCACACTACGTCACTCAGGTGATGTTTCTGGACACGGAATGTGAAAAAGCTCACACAGCTAGGTGGCACTTGGTTAAAGACTGGGCAAACAATGCCTGCAAGGTCAACGTATACAGTAGTGGATACGGAATATATTATTGCTGCTGTGATGTTTACGGACACGGAATTATTATTGTTATTTAGACAGAATGTGAAAAAGCTCACACAGCTAGGTGGCACTTGCATACCTCCCAACTGTCCCTCTTTTGACCACTCAACCCCCTGTCCCTCTTTTGTACTGGAAAGTCCCTCTTTTCTCTGCACTGAACAGCCAGAAAAACAGTTTCTAACTTAATTGGCTTTTGGCAGAGAGCTCAGAACAGCTAACAGGTGCAAATAAGATACTTTGTAACAATTTTGACTCTGGTTGGTGCTGGTAGTGGTGAACTACTAGGAGGAGCAGCACACCAGTCCCTCTTTTCTCTGCACTGAACAGCCAGAAAAAAACAGTTTCTAACTTAATTAGCTTTTGGCAGAGAGCTCAGAACAGCTAACAGGTGCAAATAAGATACTTTGTAACAATTTTGACTCTGGTTGGTGCTGGTAGTGGTGAACTACTAGGAGGAGCAGCACACCAGTCCCACTCCCCAACACAGCTAGACTAATAGCACTTGGCTCTTACAGTAGCAAAGTAAAAAAAAAACAAAAAAGAAAATAAAAGCAGTCCTTACAAGGACTATTGGGTTACAGGCAGCAGTCAGCAGATGAGAGATCAGCAGCAGGACAGCTGCCCACAGCAGCTACATACAGAGCACTGCAGTAGAAGGTAGATTACTAGCCAGCAAAGCTACCTAACCTAAAATGTCCATCAAATCCTTGCAGAGTTCTGTAAAGGGCAGAAATCACACTACATTTCTAAACTTGTGTAATAAACTGCTTTAAAACGTCCGGCGTCTACATGCCAATCAAGTCGTGTAAAGTTTACAGCCTGTTCACACGCAAAGACAAAACGCGGCGCTTACTGCAACGCAAAAAAACGCAAAGAGATTCAATGAATGATACCGTCAAGTGAGCAAATAATAGTTTTTAATTACTAGTTGCTTGTCACCTCCAGGATGTTCGTCCTGTTGGTGGCAATATTTCTGTAGTGGTGTGTTTAGCAGTCACCGTGTTTGTGCGCACGTGCACGGTCAGGCAGAGGTAATTCAATGTACAGTGAAGTGAACCAAAAAACACTGATTCTGCAGTGTGGGCCCAGTTTTGGTCTACTTTATTGATCACCTGCGGTGACCATAAAAGATGTGATTTTGCCACTGTTGCAGAACCCTGAAAAATTAGGCATGTGTACTTTCCTGAAAAATTATGTTTTTTTTGTCGCAGCCACTGAAGCACAGAGGCCAGAAAAAATATGCCATATAAATGCTGAAAATATTAATTTTTTTTTGTCGCAGCCACTGAAGCACAGAGGCCAGAAAAAATATGCCATATAAATGCTAAAAATATACAAAAAATTTGTCGCAGCCACTGAAGCACAGAGGCCAGAAAAAATATGCCATATAAATGCTGAAAATATATATTTTTTTGGTTGCAGCCACTGAAGCACAGAGGCCAGAAAAACTCAGGATTTACCTGTCCAAAAAGTTTTGCTTAAAATGAAACCAGTAGGGTTTGCACCCTAGTTTGTAATGGTGGCGGAGGGAGGAGGACACTAAAGGACAGCTGTGTGTGGAGTCATGCGGCGTGCAGAGAAGGACAGCTGCATGGGGAGTCAGAACAAGTCTTCCAGCGTGCAGTAACCCTCCAAGATCCATGCCTCATTCATTTTAATAAAGGTCAGGTAATCCACACTTTTGTGACCTAGGCCAGTTCTCTTCTCAGTTACAATCCTTCCTGCTGCACTGAAGGTCCTTTCTGAGAGGACACTTGAGGCGGGGCAAGACAAGAGGTTCATGGCAAATTGTGACAGCTCTGGCCACAGATCAAGCCTGCGCACCCAGTAGTCCAGGGGTTCATCGCTCATCAGAGTGTCGATATCTGCAGTTAATGTCAGGTAGTCCGCTATCTGCCGGTCGAGGTGTTCTTTGAGGGTGGATCCAGAAGGGTTCTGGCGCTGCCTTGGACTGAAAAACATTTGCATGTCTGACGTTACAGACCGGCCAAAGGGCTTTGTCCTTGCAGGTGTGCTCGTGGCAGGATTACTGGCACCTCTGCCCCTGGAATGTTGATGAGTTCCTGAAGTGACATCACCCTTAAAAGCATTGTACAACATGTTTTGCAGGCTGGTTTGTAAATGCAGCATCCTTTCGGACTTGTGGTACGTTGGTAACATTTCTGCCACTTTATGCTTGTACCGAGGGTCTAGTAGCGTTGCGACCCAGTACAGGTCCTTCTCCTTAAGCCTCTTGATACGGGGGTCCTTCAACAGGCATGACAGCATGAAAGACCCCATTCTCACAAGGTTGGATGCAGGGTTATCCATCTCCGCTTCCTCGTTATCAAGGACTACATCATCCACGGTCTCCTCCCCCCAGCCACGTACAAGACCAGCGGTCCCCAAAAGGTCACCACAAGCCCCCTGAGAAGCCTGCTCCTGTTGGTCCTCCTCCTCCACAAAGCCACCTTCCTCCTCTGACTACACTTCTGACACCTCTCCCTGCGTTGCAGCAGGTGCCTGGGCTCGTTCTGGTGATTCCGACCAGAAATCGTGCGCTTCCTGCTCCTCGTCACGCTGGTCTACAGCCTCATCTGTCACTCGTCGCACGGCACGCTCCAGGAAGAAAGCAAAGGGTATTAGGTCGCTGATGGTGCCTTCGGTGCGACTGACCATGTTTGTAACTTCTTCAAAAGGGCGTATGAGCCTGCAGGCATCGCGCATAAGCACCCAGTAACGGGGGAAAAAAATCCCCAGCTCTGCAGATCCAGTCCTACCACCCAGTTCAAACAGGTATTCATTGACGGCTCTTTGTTGTTGCAGCAGACGTTCAAACATGAGGAGCGTTGAATTCCAGCGAGTCTGGCTGTCGCAAATTAAACGCCTGACTGGCATGTTGTAACGCTGCTGAATGTCAGCAAGGCGTGCCACAGCTGTGTAGGAACGTCTGAAATGGGCCGACACCTTCCTGGACTGCCTGAGAATGTCCTGGAATCCTGGGTACTTCGAGACAAAACGTTGGACTATTAAATTCAGAACATGTGCCATGCAGGGCACATGTGTTAAATTGCCCAGTCTCCGTGTTGCCAACAGATTGCTTCCGTTGTCACACACCACTTTTCTGATCTTCAGTTGGTGTGGGGTCAGCCACCGATCAGCCTGTGACTGCAGAGATGACAGGAGTACAGATCCGGTATGGTTTCTGCTTTCCAGGCACGTCACCCCCAAGACAGCATGACAACGGCGTACCTGGCACGTCGAATAGCCTAGGGGGAGCTGGGGGTGCACAGGTGTGGAGGAGGAGGACCCAGCAGCAGAGGAGGTGGAAGCAGAGGAAGAAGACGAGGTAGAGAGCGAAGGAGGAGTAGAGGTGTACTGTTGTTGTTGAGCCACGCATTCCCTGCTTCCCAGCCATAACCAAGTTCACCCAGTGGGCAGTGTAGGTGACATACCTGCCCTGACCATGCTTGGAGGATCATGCGTCAGTAGTCATATGGACCTTTGCCCCAACACTAAATGACATAGATGCGGTGACTTGGTTCTGCACATGGTGGTACAGGTGTGGTATTCCCTTCTTGGAAAAAAAATTGCAGCTGGGTACCTTCCACTGCGGTGTCCCAATTGCTACAAATTTGCGGAAGGCCTCAGAGTCCACCAGCTGGTATGGTAAAAGCTGGCGGGTTAAGAGTGCAGACAAGCCAGCTGTCAGACGCCGGGCAAGGGGGTGACTCGCAGACATTAGCTTCTTACGCTCAAACATGGCCCTCACAGAAACTTGGCTGGGGGCAGATGACTGGGAACTGGTGGTCAAGGTGGAAGGCGGAGTGGAGGGTGGTTCAGACGGGTCAAGGACAGCAGAGGTAGAGCAGTAAGATGCTGGACCAGAAGGAGGGTGGCTTTTAGTTTGTCTGCTGCCTTTGAGGTGTTGCTCCCATAGTGCTTTGTGCTTGCTGTTCATGTGCCTTCGCATAGACGTTGTACCTATGTGGGTGTTGGGCTTCCCAAGACTCAGTTTCTGACTGCACTCATTGCAAATTACAACGCTTTTGTCAGAGGCACACACATTAAAAAAATCCCACACTGCTGACCTTTTTGAAGCTGGCAATCTGGCGGTAACAGTAGAAGTTGGCGGCAATGGCGGGTGCGTTGGCCGGCTGACCACAGGTGCCGATACATGTTGTTGCCCTACTGTTCCCTGCAAGCTGTCCTCCCTGCTTCTTCTAAGTCTTATTCTCCTCCTGCCTCTCTGACTCTCCGTCTCTCCATCTGAACTATCCTCCCCTTGCTCTCTTCTACTGGGCACCCACAAAACATCAATCTCCTCATCATCATTCTCCTCAGATGCATCAATTTCTTCTAACAGCTCACAGAAGGAAGCAGCAGCGGGGACCTCCTCATCACTCATTATGTCCATCTCTGTTGTGTTGTCTGCCAGAATTATATCTGGTGTAACGTCTCATCCTCCTACGTGGGGTGCCCATAGCAGAGGAGGATGAGGATGTTGTGGCAAAGTTAGAAACGGTAGAGGATGGGGTGTGCTGTGTAAGCCAGTCAACTACCTCTTCAGCATTTTGGGAGTTCAGGGTAATTGCCTTTGTAAAACTGGGCAATTTCCTAGGGCCACAGGATAGCATAGTGCCTCTGCGTGGCGGCCTGCCTTTGCCTGGTATTTTTTTTAAAACAACAACAACTCAGGTGATGTTTCTGGAGACGGTATTATTATTGATATTTAGACAGAATGTGAAAAAGCTCACACAGCTACAGATGAAGCCACTTGGATTTGTGAGTTAAATGCGTCATGACTCAGGGGTAATTGAAGAAACTGTGTTATCTTAAGTCATCTTAACTCATTTAATGCATTTAACCTTTTCATTAGCATACCAAAGCTCCATTGTTCACAATGGTGAATGCTTTAATTAGATGGGATGTTGTGACGCAGTTTTCTGTGTTAAATGAGATAAATGGGATATCTGTGTTTAGTTATTCTGTGTCAAACAGACAAACCAAAGTGGCTGCATCTGTAGGTGGCAGTTGTTTGAAGAACACACTGGGCAAACAATGCCTGCAAGGTCAATGTATAGACTACAGCAGTGGATACGGAATATATTATTGCTGCTTGGAAAACGTCACTCAGGTGGTGTTTCTGGAGACGGTATTATTGTTGATTTTTAGACAGAATGTGAAAAAGCTCACACAGCTAGGTGGCAGTTGTTTGAAGAACACACTGGGCAAACAATGCCTGCAAGGTCAACGTATACACTACAGCAGTGGATACGGAATATATTATTGCTGCTTGAAAAACGTCACTCAGGTGGTGTTTCTGGAGACGGTATTATTATTGATATTAAGACAGAATGTGAAAAAGCTCACACAGCTAGGTGGCAGTTGTTTGAAGAACACACTGGGCAAACAATGCCTGCAAGGTCAACGTATACACTACAGCAGTGGATACGGAATATGTTATTGCTGCTTGAAAAACGTCACTCAGGTGGTGTTTCTGGAGACAGTATTATTATTGATATTTAGACAGAATGTGAAAAAGCTCACACAGCTAGGTGGCAGTTGTTTGAAGAACACACTGGGCAAACAATGCCTGCAAGTGCACTACTATTGGTGCACTACTATGAAGAACAGCAAACAGCACTGGACACGTTAAAGAACAGTAAGATAAGTAAAATAAAAAAAAATATATATATATATATTAAAAAAAAAAAAATACTCTGGTTGGTGCTGAACTACTAGGAGCAGCACACCAGTCCCACTCCCCAACACAGCTAGACTAATAGCACTGGGCTCTTATAGTAGCAAAGTAAAAAAACAAAAAAGAAAATAAAAGCAGTCCTTACAAGGACTATTGGGTTATTACAACGGTCAGCAGATGAGATCAGAAGCAGTGCCCACAGCAGCTACATACAGAGCACTGCAGTAGAAAGTAGATTACTAGTCAGCAAAGCTAACTAACCTAAACTCACTGTCCCTCAAATCCCTGCAGAGTTCTGTCCCTACAATACAGAGCAGTATCAAGTAGATTACTAGCCAGCAAAGTTACTATCAACTGTCCCTCAAATCACTAAACAGCTCTCTCCCTACACTAGCTCTTCCAAGCACACACAGGCAGAATGAAAAAACGCTGCAGGGCTTCAGTTTATATATGGAAGGGGAGAGGTCCAGGGGGTGTGGGGGTGGTCCAGGAGGGAGAGCTTCCTGATTGGCTGCCATGTATCTGCTGGTCTGGGGTGAGAGGTCAAAAATAAGCGCCAGCTAAGGCGAACCCAAATTGGCGAACGTCGCGCGAAGTTCGCGAACATTCGGCGGACGCGAACAGCCGAAGTTCGCGGGCGAACAGTCCGCGACATCCCTAATAGTGAATTCTAACACACTTAGGGGCAAATTTACTCACCTCCGAAGTTGCGCCAGCATTGGCTTTGCCGCAATTCGCCAGACGAAGTTTTGCCAGGGCGCCGCTAATTCACTAAATTCCGAAGCTGCGATCAGGGAGGTGAAAGGTAGCTAAGTTGCGCTAACGTTAATTTTTCAAGCAAAGTGAAGTTACGCTAGCGATGACTAATTTGCATACAGCGCCAAGTTAAAGTACAATGGACGTATGTGTAGCAGCAAATACATTACACTACACAAGCTGGGAAAGCTTCATACAATAAAATAGTTGTTATAATGCCCTATACATAAGCCCACTGTATAGTTTAGGTGCCATTTGTTAGGAAATGTAGGGAGGAAGGAGGATACTCACAAAAAATGTTTACAATCTTTTTCAAGCAAAGCGAAGTTACGCTAGCGATGACTAATTTGCATACAGCGCCAAGTTAAAGTACAATGGACGTATGTGTAGCAGCAAATACATTACACAAGCTGGGAAAGCTTCATACAATAAAATAGTTGTTATAATGCCCTATACATAAGCCCACTGTATAGTTTAGGTGCCATATGTTAGGAAATGTAGGGAGGAAGGAGGATACCCACAAAAAATGTATACAATCTTTTTCAGCCTGTCACCCTTTAAAAAAAGTAAAAGACATCAGCATTTTTTGGGACTTTTTTTGAAGCAAGCCCTATCTACTCTATTGCACTTCGCCTGGTCTGAGGTGGTGAAGGAAAGTCTGACGCAAGAGGTAACGTTCAGTAAAATGCGCAAGTTAGTGAATTAGCGTAGTCACGTCCCTTCACAATAGCGCAACTTCGCCTGGTGTAAGGGTGCGAAGTAGCGCTAGAGTAGGTCCACTTCGTTATCGAATTTAAGACAGCACCCATTAGTAAATTGGCAAAGTAACGAAATGACATCACATTGGTGAATTTTCGCTAGCATTAGCCGCTTAATTTGCCCCTTAATTCCATTTTCCATAGATTAAGCACTAAGGTTTTGTCACCTGTTTGCGTGATGATAATGATCCTAAAGGGACACTTTTCATTGTCAATCATAAGACTCTGAGGGAATTTAATCATGCCTGCTTGATGCTGCCATTTTATTGCGGTGGTATCTTCCAAGTCTGATTCCAGTGCAACGCTAAACACATGTTTGTAGGAACCTGCTACAACTATAGAATTGTAATATCTCAGGAATGCAAGTATACTAAACTCCTGTCTCTAGGATTCATCATGTCAAGGAATTGCACTTGGGACAACACTGTTGCAAATTACTTTAAGGAAACAATGTTTTTACCACAGTTATTTAATAGCATAGGAGGATGGATTAAGAGATTATTTTTTACCAAACGCAATATATTACTAAATACGTGGAAGACTAAGAGCAGGAGACTTGGAAGATTAAGAGCATTTTGAGATAAAGAGAGAGAGGTTTAATTATTGGCGTATAGGCACTTAACCAGATTGTGATGGATCAAAACTTCAGCATGTAACTATTTTTAATTCTGCTGGTCTGTAATTTGCTGATACTAGGATGCTTTTACCTAATTGGTCAAATGTGGAAACCACCTTAAGGTGTAACCTAACCAATTATGAGCATAAAATAAATGTCCAACATCAGATTTAGGACAGAACAAAGACTCCTGGTCTGCATCTGTTCTCTTGCATGCAATTGTCTTCCCGCAGCTGGCAATCCTTTGGCAACTGAAGGTTTTGCCCTGAGATAGCTAACTATAGGGGAATGTTATAGAACATTCCCAATAATTGCAGGAATTGGCATATTTATCGAGCTGCATACAGATGAAGCCACTTGGATTTGTGAGTTAAATGCGTCATGACTCAGGGGTAATTGAAGAAACTGTGTTATCTTAAGTCATCTTAACTCATTTAATGCATTTAACCTTTTCATTAGCATACCAAAGCTCCATTGTTCACAATGATGAATGCTTTAATTAGATGGGATGTTGTGACGCAGTTTTCTGTGTTAAATGAGATAAATGGGATATCTGTGTTTAGTTATTCTGTGTCAAACAGACAAACCAAAGTGGCTGCATCTGTATAAATGTTTTCTGCTGAAAATTCCATTATAAATATCAGCAGCAGCTTGAAAAGGCTGTTTTAATAAAAGTGACCCTTCAGCAAAACAAAATGTTACTTATTGTGGCATTTTAATGATCTCCTAAATTTATCCCATTGACTTCAGTTGGTTACCCCATAAAAACTTTATGAAAAATTTGCAAACACTTGGAAGAATACATAAAATGGTAATATTTTGCCAGAATTTCACTAAATTAATTGGAGTCAATGAACTTTTTTTCTTTGTGTTTTTTCACTCAACAAATCTATTGGAGAGATTTATTTAATTATTTATTTTGGCACCAGTTTTTTTTTTCCTGTGAAAATGCTGGACAATTTCTATTGTTGCCATTTTTCTGGAGTTTTTTTCTGGCAAAACAAAAAAGCATAGCAAAATTCTAATATTGCCATTGTATTTTTTCTGTTTTTCTGCAAAGAAAAATGTTTTTAGGGAAACAAAATGCATGCTGAAATTCTAGTGTAGATTTGTAAAAATTGTCACCACTGGCCAGAAATGTTGCTATAAAACTGCAAAAATAGCTCATCTCTAATAAAAGGGCTTCACTTTACAACAGGCCGTAAAATGCTGTTCAGTGACCATACAAATGTAACTTTATGACTACTAGTCTGTTTGCAGGTTTGTTTCTAAACAGATGTTGGAGCATCTGCTCTGGGGCACATTTATTAACGCAGCACCAAACTGGCACAAACTAATGTATGCACCATTTTATGGGCACAAACAAATACATTCACATTACATTGCCTGTAAAATATTATTTTTGTGAAGGTCTTGCAACAGAAAATGTTCAGATTCCTGAGACGCAACTGTCAGCGTCAAAAGTAGCACATTAATTGCACTTTAAAACATTTGTGTGCTACTATATATATATATATATATATATATATATATATATATATATATATATATGTATATATATATATGTATATGTATATATATATGTATATGTATATATATATGTATATATATATATATATATATATATATATATATATATATATATATATATATATATATATATATATATTATACATTTTCTTAGCAGGCTTCATTTATCACAGTTTGACACAATATCTTGTACAATAACAATCATATTTGTAAATATATGAATTTCATTTTATACCAACAAAAAAGTTTTAAAATGAGCATAGTTAAAAATAAAGTGGACGCTTGTAAACCTTTGTAACACATTCAAGTCAAGGGTAAAAAATGCAGTTGGCAAGTAAATGGCGTAGTAAAAAAGGTTGCAAAAAATGAATAAATTAAATAAAAAAGGGATGGCTGATCAGTGCTTTGACCAAATCAGAACATTTATAATTCAACAACTTTTTGTACACAGTGATGTATGGCCCTGAGGGTTGAGGTCCACTTTTATTTTTCTCTGAGACTCTGGAGGAGAAACATGTTCTCTCAATGATTGGGGCCAAGGTATTATGAAATGCTAGGATCACTGTGCCATGTATTGATAGGCCCAATGTGCTGGAGGGGCTTAAACAGATACCAGGAGGGAATCACAGTGTTATCCTGTACAAAGGGCTGCAAGATGCCATGGAGTCCATTAATGCTGGAGCAGTGACATTCTGGGAGTCATTGTATTGATTTACAGTATGGTACATAGTGAAAACATTAATTCAGTGTTATCTAGTGGGTGTGGATTTTTTTCTAATTTGGGTTGTAATGGCTAAAGATAAGAATAATCATCCCTTCACTTTTTTGCCACTTGAACTGCTGAAAGGTATTCATACTTTCTGCCTATTGTGTCTTGATTATAAATGGCAGTAACTTCCATGTCAACTAACTCTGTTGATATGACCACAAACATGAATTCCTTGCAGTCTTAGCATCTTCTCTGAAATTGAAATAATATGGTTGCAGAGTCAAAACACTGATTTTTCTGGGTTATAATTTCCTAGTTCTGAACCTGAAGGAAATATTTGTCAATTTGCTGTGATCCAGGACAAGTCACTTAACATTTTTATGCCTCAAGCAACCAAAACATCAACTCCTGCTCCAGGAATCATCCTGGCCCCTCTGCCGCCCCACGCTCACCATTTAGGCGTTGGAAGGAGTCAGAGGGGTACACAACTAGCGCAAGTAAGTGCAATGGCACAGTTTAAAAACTGGAATTTGTTCTCTTAAAGGTACCAGGAGCTGCATTTTGACTCCCATGGTAACCAGTGGGGGCTGCCTCCTGAGGTAAGATTCTAAACTTGCTACATTGGCTACACTGTCCTGTTGGATTATATATGGCTTAATTAAAATACACGGATTCAAAAGCATTTTTAAGCATAAAGCAAATCCAATCTTGTAGAATAACTCACCAAAGTAGAGACGTGGCCCAGGTGCTCCAGCCCCAGGCCCTCAGCTGAAGGGAGCGGACAATCCGTATACAAAAAACAAATGTTGGTGCAGGACACCTGTGTTTGTAAATGCTCAAGCCTATGATTAAGTGTCCTAGTGACACGAAACGCGTCAGGCAATAGATGATTGTATAAATAAAGTATTTTTTATCTACAAATCTTTGGTCTGATCTATTCGTGAGTTGCCAGTGTGCCCTGCACCAATTTTTATTTTTGAATTAAAATACACACATCTATCTATTAATATCCATATCTATATACAATGTATAAATATTGAAGCTGATTTACATATATGATACAGGCTCCTGTAAGAACTTGTACATCAGACTGCTTATAAGATGCTGGCAAAAAGATGAGGAATAAAGAAAGCTAGGTATGCTGGTCATACATAAATTCAGAACAGTTTCAATGTAAATTTTGTTTATAGAGCCACAGAAAGCAGTGAGAGGAAACATTCAATTTTCATTGTAAAGTAAATCACTCTAAATGAAAGAAAGATTGCATGCAGCATAATTAGTAAGTAAATCTCTCTGTCCTACAAAGGTCAAACTGCTTCTCACTTGCTAGAAAGACTATTCTTTCTTTTTTGCTCTGTTAGAATAAAGGGGAAAGGTAGAGGATGAATATAATTATTGTAAAGGAAAGTAATGCACTAGTTTATTAAATAGAAATGGACAATATTATTCAACATGTCCATCCATGATATGGATTCATTTTGTGGTAAATTTGCCAATTGGTGAATGTAAAACTTCTAGAAAAAAAGATGATTTTAGTAGTAGTAACAGTACTGTTTGGATAAAATGATGAAGATTGCTGAACTTTTTTGACATGATTAGTAAACTTTGACTTCATTTTTGGTTGGTCTTTTTGAATTCAAATTTCTTGGTTTTTTAAATTCAAATTTGATTTTCGACCCTTGATAAATATGCCCCTTAGTGTTTCTTTTATTAACTATATATTCTCTTATTCTTTTGTTGAGGTATGACTTATTTGTCCAACATATTGCTTAAGCACTTTTTATAAGTGATCAAATAAATGACAGTCTTAGAATTACAATTGTTATTATTATCTGATACAAGATAATACATAATTTTTGAATTATCTGATACATATGATCTGAGTGTATGTTCTAACCGAGGTGGTACAAGTAAAATCTGTGCCCTCTGTACATAATTACAAGTAATGCATCTAGAAGAACTGTATTTATACTTGCATTTTCTAGTAAGCAATGTGGTTGGTGTAATTTTAATGTTACCTGTGAATCTAGGTGACATTAGAACATCTTGATTACACTTGAATCCTAATATTTCCTTAAGAACAGGGTATGGAGAATTGCAGTACTATCTATTTAATTTGTTGGAAGTCTGAACTGAAAGTTAACATGCAGAATAGGGCCACAGATAGGCCTGCTTGGTTTTGACCCAGACAACCTGGGTTTCAGGAGAGCTGTCCAGGTCAAAACTGCCTGCCCAGTTTTCCAAATTAGGAAAACTAAACAGGAGTCCATTAAATTGTTGCTGATAGCCACATCATAATAACCATGCCCCATACTCACTGATCTTACCACTGATGTCACCAACTCCGCCCCAGAGTTCATCCACCTCTGTGACATCACCGCCTGTTCTCACTAAAGCCCGAAGGGGGCAACCCCAGCCTCATTTGGGGCATTTGCATCTGGGACCACAATGTTCTTTGTTGAGTTCACCCCAGTACTATTGGCTTTTCTTAATGTATGACTTCTAATAAGCACTATGATTGTATTCTTGCTGTCCTGCATACAGAGATTACTGTGTAATTATAACATTATTATACTGTATCATACTGTAGTTAAACATGAGATGACATAATGTATATGCTAAGAACTAGTAAAACAGTTCTTAAAGGACTATTTACCATTGTATGTAGCAATGGGCTCTAGAGAGCAGGGGTTTTATCAGGCAATAGTGTTTTAAAAATACAACTTTGATGCTACTAGACTGAAGATCTCCATACTGAAATCCTACAATATGTTGGCGTATGCTGAAATTTGTAATTGTAGCGCTATAGTAAACTGACTTGTGCTGGGGCAGTTTAAGCTACTTTCCTTGGTTGTCTGAGACTACTGATCTCAGAGCTCTCTTTCTCAGGGGTAAGCCCTTTGCAGCGGGGTGGAGGCAAAGGTGTAGTGTAACTGTAACCAGATGCAAGAGCACAATGATGGGCGCCAGTAGTTCTTTAACAGTTGAACAAAGAACAGTATTTATTGAACAATAGCACATAGATCATTTAGCACATTGATCCACAATGGAGTATAGAACATACACAGCAGCATAAAGGAAGCATATACTCACAGCAAGTATAGGCTGAATCCTCACAGGCTATGGAATATACAGCAGAGAGTAAGTTGACAGCATGCGATGGGTATTGCCCAGTTTTCAGGATATCTTCCAGTGGCAGACATGGGGAACTCCTGACATCCCTATCTCAACACTTGGTTCCTTACTCTGGGTCAGTAATACCCTGGGATCTTAATCCCTCTAATCTCCTCGGCGGAGCCTTTAGCTGTTCAACTAATTAACCTCTCTATCACTCCTAGAGTGATCTATTAAATGATTATAGCTGTCTAATTACTAGGGCCAAGGTGCCTAGGGTCAGCATCACCCATTCCCTTCCAGCCTGCTTGGTTGGGCTAAAGCAATGGACCCAGAGCACATGGATCCTAAACCTTTTGTACTCTGGCACAGTTCCTCTAGAGTACACTGTGTGAACTGCAGGGGTTACATAAGCACAAGGTCCCCATAAGGACCCACTAAGGTGTCCATATTACTAGGGATGTGCCTGTCTGTAAAGTGTAAGGGTGTCTAAGATTTTCACATCCCTACATAATCAAGCAACAAATGAAATGAGTGTGGCTGAGTAACAGTGTTTAAAGTCCCTGTATTGTTCGCTGTGTTGGATTCCTGTATTGGTAGCAGCCCATGTATTATTGTTATCATTATATAATTATCAACCTTTATCTGGTATAATTAAGCACCTAATAAATGAATATATAAGCCCAAGATTGTCAAAGGCACAAAGGAGACAGTGTAGGCTAAGATGGATAAAATCAGTGGATCATACTCCCACACAATCTTGGCCAATAAAGCAGTTACTAAATATAAAACTAGACAATGTGTTCAGCACAACCTGGGATTTATATTAGGAATATAATTGTGTTTGTGTGCATCAAGATATCTAAATTATTCCTCAGTAACTGAATTTTCAAAACAGAGTGTTCAATGGTATGTAAACACATTAGTGAGGATGATTGCTTTGGTATGCAAGATTTACTGACGAAACATACCTGTCAAGTAATGATTAGAAATAAACTTGGGGGGGGGCAAATATTCATGAGTTGCTCATATTGGCAGCATTCTTTGCTGTTCTTCTCTGTCGTGAGAGACCCTGTTGCATTTTGGGACTATACTGTAAGATAATGGTTATGGCTATACATCCAGCCTGAATGGGTTAAAACATTTTTCATTTATGCATTTCTAAATAGACATTTATACATCCTTTCACATACCCCATTGATTCCAATTTGGAATGTAAATATTTTGTAGGAATCATGCAGAATTTCTTAGGGACAAAACCCCCAACTTCATGGGCATCCGTAATTACTTTAATCATTGTCATCTGGTATTGCATCATAGGATCCCCCATTAATGTCTTATAACAGCCAGTATATAAAAACCTTCATAGAATACAATTATTAGCTAAAAAAAAAACTTTGAAAATCTCTAATAAAAATTGCTTGAATTCAGCCTAGGATTACTCCCTTTGACTTCTACATGAATTTGCAAGCTTTTAAAAACCAACGTTTCACATTCAAGTTTTTTTGTGCTTAATGAATACCAAACATTCAAGTTTTTGAAAATATAAATTGAACTGGTGAGTTTTTGTGCAAAAAAATTTGATTTATGGCAAAAATTCTAGCTCGGACATAAATCACCCCTTTAATGTTGCTGATTCGTCTTTGATAAAGTCCAAAGTAAAATATATTTTAGATAAGCATAATTAGAGTAGCATAGTAAATGATGTAATAAAGACAGTAAATTATTAAGTGTAGATCCATGGAGCATTGTGAAAGTGTTAAATGTAGTATAATTTTAATGATAGGAATAATAACTGAATGAACCACAAGCTTCCTTTTTGACTGTAAGCATCTCATCTCTGAATCAATAACAATTTCAATATAAATTTTCTGCTTTCATTTTATTATTTTACAAGCTGGACAAATCAGTTTAAGCACGTCAGTGAACCTTCTAAGCACTTAGAAATACTTAGTGGTGTGTTATAATTTAATATTAAATAAGTATAGTTTTAATTCTAAAGTATTCTTATTTTCATCAAGGAATAATTATGTAAGGAATAGGAAAGGAATAATTATGTAACATTAAGGTTATTTTATTTTTAAAACTAAACAGTATATTAATTTTTTAAAAATATTTTGTTATATTGATATAAATAATACATTTTAAAGAATAAGGGTATGGTGCTATTCTTTTTTAGTCTTTCTTTAGTATTTGTGCTTAGTTTTTAATGTCAAGCATGGCTTTGTTTTCTTTTTGTTGCTGTTAGATTGGAGACTTATAGGACAGGGCAAGCTACTGCAGCCCAAGAAGGTAACTCAAAAAGTTTGTTTTACCCTTCAGAGAATTAATAATCATTTTAATATAATTTGATTTTCTGCTTTTATTTTATTATTTTACAAGCTGGACAAATCAGTTGATGGTAAACCAAGGAACTTTCTTAGCACTGACAAATACTAAGTGGCATGGTATAATTTAATTCTGGATTATTCTGTTTTTCATCTATATGGAAAGAAAATGATGTAGCATTAAAGTTATTTTATTTTCAAATGAGTATTTAATTTACATTTTATAAAATTTTTATTATTTACTTTTAAATGGTAAGAGCTAAGTACTAGCATTCTCCTCATTCTTTATTTTGTATTTGTGCTTAGTTTTTACTGTCCAATATGGCTGTATTTTATTTTTATTTTTGTTATATTGGAGAATGATATGACAGTCTCAGACACTGCAGACCAAAAAGATATCTGCACCCTGCCTGCTACCTACCTATCTTTCATAAACAAAAGGGGCTCTTACTTATGTATTCAGAATCTTGGGTGAGAGCACCTTCATGGGGCCCAGCTGTTTCAATTCAGGTAAAATATTCTACATATGTCGCATCTGAATTTCAGAAAATGAGTAGAGGATGCACCTATGTTTCAGTTTACAGTTTTTGCTGTAGCATGATATTTTAAATAATTTTAAGATTTTTTAATTTTAGTGTGCAAAAATACTATTTTACACATTTGATGATCTTATTTACTTGAGAACTGAAAACAATAATTACATAAAATATGTGTTAGATTTTGCAGGTTTTTTATTCAGCTAGTACTGAGATACTGTTGAGCAAAATAGTGTTAAATAAATCAAGAATTAATATGGGAGAAATTATTTTGGACTTCTGGGAATGGTGCCAAGGAGGAAGGAGCACCAAGGGTAGAGCTATGAGTTGCAGACAGATAATCTCACAATGTATAGCCTAAAAACCTACCGTTTAGTGTGTGTTTCTTGACTAGTTTCCCTGCTTGTTGCTGCATGTGGGCCATCTGTGGTGAGAGAAAAGAGGAAGCTTTTAAGCAGTCTCCATCTGAAGTTAGCACCGGCCATTTTATACACTCAGTAAGGCCTCGCGGTTCTCTCTCACTTACTTCTCCTGGGCCTTTGAAGTCAAAGAGCATGTTCTTGCCACTTTATTAACACCGCCAAGAGTGTTTCATTACTCACTAAGCCTATTTCAAAGATTTACAGCAAGCGATGTCTATTGTGTGATGTACTTTTGGAGATGTTCACCTACTAAGTTTTCACTGAGTATCAATTGCGGCCTACTAGTTTATGTGAGGATTTTTTTGCCTAATCTCTATTTTGTCATATTCTGCAAAGCATTACTAAAGGTGAAAAATGTACTTTAACACATTCAAGAGCAATCCATTTTCTATTACAACAAGCTTTGTAAAGAATTTATGCATGTCATTTCTTTCATTTACAATTTACAAAGGATTGCTCTAATTTTAGAAGTGACTTTCTTCATTTAAACTTTTGTTCACTGGTTGCTTCAGACACTTGTCTGATTTATACACATCATGTTAGTGGTGAGTAAATCTCAAGTGTTTCACTTCTCCAAACAAAACCTGGAAAATTCACTAAAACAGGTTTGATGCAGCTTTCGTCGAACATTAAATTTTTTGTTGTGAATCTGACTTTTGATGGTGTCAATTTTTTTACCGCATAATGCATTTGGGTGAAACTAAATTATAGTCTATGGGTGTTTTGTTTGTGGCACCTTTTTTCAGCTTTTTTTTCAGATTTCACACCTGGCGATTTTTTTGCCCATCACTACACAACTGTGTTAAATCAATGGTAATTGATCAACACAGTGATCCATATAAGAAATTATATAGGAGGAGGAGGGTTGTCTCTCTGGAGAGACTGCTGAATGTCTCATCTCTTGCATGTCCTGTCTGATGACATGGACCTGCTGGACCAGACTAATGAGCAGCTCAAAGTGGTCATAGTAGCCATGCTCAGTCTGTGTAGCAGCATTGTGACGAGGAGCTGCTGCTGCCACTGGCTCTGGGACCTGGGGAGGTTCTGCAGCAACATCTGCAGGTGAAAGTGTTGGTGCTGCTGCCTCATCATCTGGTGCTGCCACTGCACCATTCACAATGGGTTGTCTTGGATCCAAGAATTTCAGTTTGAGTAATACAGCACTTGCATTTGTACAGAACAAATTATACAGACTGAGGTGTGTCATGAAGCTATAGGAACATCATCTTCTCTAAGGAAGACAGGCAACACCATTAAGAGAGTTGTTTTGCAGCAGATCCTCTCCATTTGACAGCTGATTTCCTTGTTCTCTGCAATTATAGGGCAGTTATCTGTTCCTGATAAAGTTTTCACCTAAACACACGTTTGCTGAAAAATAGCAAAATAAATATGAAACAATTAAATAGATAAATCTATTTATTCTGTTTAAATACATTTACCTTCTACTTCTAACTTTAGCTGATTCACTAAATCTGGGTGCCACCTCTTCACGTCAGCCTTTCCATTATGTTCCTTTTCAGTGACTGTATCCCGGGGGTCCCAGGGGGGATATTATCATACCCCTCCCAGTGCAAGAAACGGATGAAAAAGCCAAGCTGCTCATTACTCATGCCAGGTCCTTGAAAAGTTGTCCATTCCTGCAGGTGTAAGTTCAGGGCATTGGGATTTATACTGGTGATGCCCATTTTTTAGGTGATGCAGGAGTGGCAAATTTGTAGCGAGATCGGCAAATTTGACATGATAGCTGCAAATTTGACGAACAGGCACCTGATATTGCTGAATCTGCTATTGAATTGCTCAAAGGCATTATGCTTTTTTTTGGTTGCACCTTACACATAATGCAAGCCTTCAATACAAGTATAAACCAACACTAGCATTAGTTGAGGACTTTGAAGAGATTGTTATTTGTATGGTGATGAGGCAGCAGGACCTTTGGCAACACTCATTTGTGTAATTGCAGATGTCTCTAGAGAGTGCACTTAAAAGAAGCACTCAGTAGGACTTTGGGTAATAGTACAGCAGCAGGTTGCACATGGAAGAGTAATTTTGGCAGCACTCATTTCAGAGACCTCATTTGTGTAATCGCAGATGTCTCTGGGCATCACTAAGCAGCATAACTTGACTAGTACTCTTAATATTTCTCAATAGGTCACAGACAACAGCAACAGCCTTAGACATGATTTAAAATGTAAGCACACACTAGAGGGAATGCCAATATAATTGCAGGTGTCTAGAGAGCACTTAGAGGCAACAGGACTTTATTAATATTAACACTAGGCATGTGACAACAATAGCTTTGAAAGATTTGAGCATTTCTTTAGGGTATTGTTATTGGTATGAATGCGAGTGTCTCTACATTTTCTACACACTGGAAACCAGAGAGTAGGCCCAACTTGTGTGACTGACAACTAGGTCCCACCAAGATTAGAATTGTATATTACAGACAACAAATGACAGACAGAATTGAGAGACACCCACCAGAATAAATTTGCCAACAATGCGGCACTAGTAGAAGCAACACTATCAGCAGGATTGACAGACCCGCACCAGAAGAAATTTGCTGACAATGTGGCAGTAGAAGAAGCAACACTATTAGGAGCCTTTACAGACCCCCACCAGAGGAAATTTGCCAACCATGTGGCAGTAGAAGTAGCAACATTATTAGGACCCTTGGCAGATCCCACACCAGACGAAATTTGCCAACAATGCTGCAGTAGTAGCAGCAGCAGCACAGTAGTACCAACATTATTAGAAGCCTTGAAAGATAACCCTGCCTACAGGGTTTGCAATCCCTCTCCACTTCCTCAGGGATGTCACTGTCAAGCAGGTCATCCGACGTGCACTTGAGGAGGAAAACCCAGGGGTATAATGTCACTAATACATGCATTGTCCCTGCTAACAAAGCCAGTGGCCTGCTCAAAGGGGGCAATTACTTGGCAGAGCTGCTCTGCACTGACATACTACAAATCTGCCCTGAGCTTTTCAAAGGGTTAAGGGATAAGGTACTGGACTTCATTGCAAATCATAATACTTTGAGTTTGTGCCAGCAATGGGTTTATGCATAATAGATCATGCCAGACTAATTGAATTTCTTTTATGAGAAGGTAAGCAGGGACCTCAATTCTGGGAAGGCAGTGGATGTGATCTACTTAGACTTTGCTAAAGCATTTGATACAGTGCCACACAGAAAGTAACTGGTTAAATTAAGGAATGTTGGCCTGGAACATAGTATTTGTACATGGATAAAGAACTGGTTAAAAGATTAGAAAGAGTGGTGGTAACATTTTCTAATTGGACCAGTGACCAATTTACTCATTTTCTATTCATTCCTAATGGATTTTTAAGAGTTTTTATCAAATAGTGAACTCTAACGTTCACCTATTGATAAATATGATTCTAAAAATCCCATAGGCATAAAAAGAAAGTGAGTGATTTTTTTCTGTGGTGAGCTCTAATTTCACATATTGCTAAATCTGCCCTAAGGGTTACATTTACTATAATTTGAGGCTTTGCTTTTCCATGAATCTAAAACATTGAGGCAGAAACATGCAATCTATAATTTTTTTTTTGTATTTCATGTTTTAAAATTTGAATCTTCACAAGTTTAAATAATAAAAAAAAAAATAAGAACTGTCAATTTTATAGAAATCAATGGGAGGTGCACTTTAAACATTGCACCGATTGTAAAACTGTAAAATGAAACTGGATCTTACAAATATCCAGTTCCATTTTAAAGTTACTGCTTCCAACAGTCTTCATGCAATCACATTCTATCTTATCAGGACTTATTTACAAAGATTTCATTATAGACCTAAGTACAATTAATTGTATGAAATGTTTAACAGTCTTTCACTTTAATATTGTTACAGAATTCCAGATGTGTCTGTGCTCAAGATGGCAAGTGCCAAATACATTTAAAGAAGGTGAGTAATCTCCTGTGGAATAGCAGAAGGTTATATTTAAGTAGTTTTCTTTTTACAATGCCATGATGCAAATGCTACTCAAGTAGTGATTGATTACTGAGTTACAGAACAGATTCAATTTCTACATTTCCTTTGAGATGTTTTGTTGTCTAGAGGTTTAAACTCAACCTTTACCTGTCAGCATGAAAATGATGACAAACTGTGTTGATGATGTTAAATGCTCTCTTTATGAGGTGTTGAGAAGAAAGACAGAAAGAGATGCTAATTTATAAAAATGTAAATGCTTAAAAGGAATCGTTTACAAAAAAAAAGAATTGGGCACACATTCAAACCAAACAACAAAAAGTGAAAAGTAGGCTAATTTAAGTGCAAAGACAAAACTATTTGCACTCCCAGAATGATTTATTAGTAGTTGTGCTTACTGTTTATGAAGTACTGTCTGCATTCAGCAGAGCTACACACAGGAGGCTGTCCTTCTCATCTGTGTCATTCATTTTTCAGACTTTTTTTTGTACACAGAAACTGAGTTACTAGCAGAGACATACATCTGGAAAGTCGAAAGAAAAACAAGACTTTTTCTAAAAGAAAATAAGCAAGAATTATATCTAAGTTATGAGTAGGTTATTGTCTCCGTAGATGCAGGAGCATTTCTGCCATGAGGGAAGGTGAACTGCTGTTCCCCAGAAGTTACCTGGGGCAGGAAAAAGGCTGTGACCACCGGCTAAGGCGATTTAATGCCAGAAACAGCCTTGTACAGATGTTTCGTATTTAATTTTATATAGACAATTATGAATGCAATCAACCAATTGCCTTTGTAAAGTTCACACTTCAGACTAAGTTGGCATTCCCATAATTTTCTTTGACCATTTTAGAATTGCCCTTGACAACTGAGATTTATAAGTCATCCCAGCTGTGGTTAGGGCTGTTGAACTGGTTTCCTATTGACATTTCACAAATCAATGGTGTACTGTTCTTCCTAAGCTTTGCCTAGTTCCTTCAGTATAAATTCCTCCAGCTAGATGTTTCATGCATCTTATTAAGTAAATAATTAAAAGTCCTCCAAGATGATCCCTTTCTTGTACTCTATTACTCTGAAAAAGTGATGTACTGTGTAGGTACAAATGAAAGATATTGTTTAATGGAATATTCATATAAAGTCATCAAGTATAAGTGCTTTGTGCACGCAGACTGTTAAATGTATGTGATAAAAATTTTAGTGTACATTTTTAAATTATGTGTTGTAAAGTGCTTGGTACAGTCACAATTATTAAATATTGTAAAATGTTATTTTAAAAAACAGAGCAGGAGGTGGTGCCCCCTAAATCTAACCCAGCTGATTGTTCCCTTTCCTAGATCCACTCCAAACAATGGAATGGAAAAATTAAGAGTGAGCTATTCCTATGCTAGAGTATTTTCTCTGCCTAAACTAAAGAATGTATTAAGTAAATGACATTGTGGATTAGCACATGTAGTAGCTGTTGTTTTTATACTCATGTAAGATGTCTGCAATCTGTATCTTGTCTGATAAGAGGATATGTGGCCATGTTTCACATCCTTTCTTTCCACATGGGTATGTTCGGATACTGTGGGCTGCTAAAAGGAACTGCCGCAATAAGTATTTCATTTGGAGGTTGCTTAAAGTGCTTTATGAATGCACCTAAGAAGCAGCAATTTTGCAGCACTTAAAAACATCCTTAGACTCCAAAGTATTGAGTGGAAAAGTTGCAGTAGAAAATGTCTTCAGTTAATGTTTCAGAAAATATAACATCATGAAAATGAATAAATGTAATGTAATTTTTTTCTTCAAAAGCTTTTCAAAAGCAGTTTTACATATATCAGTTTAGCAATAAATTGTATCATATTACAACATACAGTATTTTTCAATTTTTTTTAAAGGAATTTGGTATTACAGAAAATATTTTCATACATTGTTTGCTTTAAACTGTGAAAATCTGTGAGGGAATATACTGTATAATTTCCCAAAATCATTTCTATGCTGTACACCAGTGCTCGCAGGGTTAGTGCTATATGGTGGCTCACTTTAAGTATAAGTAGCAGACATAAGCTCAGAAACTTTGTGGAAATCCTCATATGTTGTTTTGTTTTTTTAGGGACTCAGTTTCCATAATCTCAGAAATTAAGTAGTTAAAGATGGACAAGAATATGGATTTATCTAAGGTTTTTATTCTTTTATTCTTAGTTGAGGATTAAATTAAACTATCTTCCAGCTATTATTTCCCAAGTGATAGACTATGCCTTTTGTTGGCTGTCTGCAAAAGTGTGTCCAAGCCCAGGAGACATTAAAACTTGCTTCCTGAATCTATAAATATACAGAAAAAATATAGAATTTCAAGGTAAGGTGAAAAATATAGGATATAACATATTTTGAAGATATGGAATTGGATACATATTTAAATATAATCTTACTCGGTGTTCATTAAAAAAACAAAAGAATATGTAAAGTATTAATTTAATAGATTAGAGGGGCTACCAAATATCCAGCTCTTGTACTGTAACTCCACTTTGCATGGTGTTGACAATGCCATTGTATCCCTCACAACTGATTGACATTGCTGTCATGTGTCCTCACCAAGCCTGAAATAGGAATTGACAGTATGTATTTTCTTTCCAAATGACTCCTACCAATTAGAGGTCCCTCTATACAAATAATAAAATAAAAGAAATCTAATTTTAAGATTGAGGTTCTGTATAGAACTGAAAGGTACCGTCTTTAAGAAGAAATATCCATTTCCTGACACAGAGGGGCACATTTACTATGGGTCGAATATCGAGGGTTAATTAACCCGCGATATTCGACTATCGAAGTTAAATTCTTTCGACTTTGAATATCGAAGTCGAAGGATTTACTGCAATTAGTTCGATCGAACGATCGAAGGAAAAATCTTTCGAACGATTTTCCTTCGATCAGAAATTGCTAGGAAAGCCTATGGGGACCTTCCCCATACTCTAACATTGGTGCTCGGTAGGTTTTAGATGGCGAAGTAGGTGAAGATTTTTTAAAGAGAAAGTACTTTGACTATCGAATGGTCAAATAATTTTTAGTTTGAATTGTTCGATTCGAAGTCGAAGGTCGAAGTAGCCAAAAAAATACTTTGAAGTATTTTTCCTTCTAATCCTTTACTCAAGCTAAGTAAATGTGCCCCCAGAGAGTATAATCCAAATAATCATTGTCATAATAGAAAGCTTGAGCATTTAAACTGTATTTCCTTTTTACCCTGTAAAATAATTTAAAATTGGTCTAGCTTAGAAATTATATAGTTAAATCAACTAACACATGGCAACATTTTCTGTTTAATTCCGGAAGCTTCCATTATTGTATTTGGCTGGCAAGTGTCCACTGAAGCTTGAAGTACATTGAGGTGATTGTCCACCCTTCACTTCACCCCTAAAGTTATACAGTATGCCCATTTTTATAACATTATAAAAGATGGGTTTTTTCTATTTCATAATTTTCTTCTCCTAGGCTCCACTTGGGACACAGAACTAGGGATGTAGCGAACGTCGGAAAAAAAGTTCGCGAACATATTTGCGAACTTGCGCAAAAATGCGAGCGGTTCGCGAACGGTTCGCGAACCCCATAGACTTCAATGGGAAGGCGAACTTTAACATCTAAAAAAGACATTTCTGGCCAGAAAAATGATTTTAAAGTTGTTTAAAGGGTGCAACGACCTGGACAGTGGCATGCCAGAGGGGGATCAAGGGCAAAAATGTATCTGAAAAATCTGCCTGTGTGTGCTTGGAAGAGATAGTGTAGGGGGAGAGCTGTTAGTGATTTCAGGGACAGATGATAGTAAGTTTGCTGGCTAGTAATCTGCTTGATACTGCTCTGTATTGGAGGGACAGAAGTCTGCAGGGATTT
Source organism: Xenopus petersii (assembly GCA_038501925.1). Taxonomy (NCBI): domain Eukaryota; kingdom Metazoa; phylum Chordata; class Amphibia; order Anura; family Pipidae; genus Xenopus; species Xenopus petersii. The sequence goes on along the minus strand of CM076679.1, from coordinate 39,195,746 downwards.
GAGGGACATTTTAGCTTAGGTAGCTTTGCTGGCTAGTAATCTACTGTTCTCTTTAAACAACTGCCATACGTTGCCCTTGTAGGCATTGTTTGCCCAGTTTTTTTGGACGCAGCCACTGAAGCACAGTTGCCAGAAAAAATATGCCATATAAATGCTGAAAATAGTCATTTTTCGCCATACGTTGACCTTGTAGACATTGTTTGCCCAGTTTTTTTTGGACGCAGCCACTGAAGCACAGTTGCCAGAAAAAATATGCCATATAAATGCTGAAAATAGTAATTTTTCGCCATACGTTGACCTTGTAGACATTGTTTGCCCAGTTTTTTTGGACGCAGCCACTGAAGCACAGTTGCCAGAAAAAATATGCCATATAAATGCTGAAAATAGTCATTTTTTGCCATATACGTTGAGTCAACGTATGGCAAAAAATGACTATTTTCAGCATTTATGTGGCATATTTTTTCTGGCCTCTGTGCTTCAGTGGCTGCGGCCAAAAAAACTGGGCAAACAATGCCTACAAGGTCAACGTCGTTGACCTTGTAGGCATTGTTTGCCCAGTTTTTTTGGCCGCAGCCACTGAAGCACAGAGGCCAGAAAAAATATGCCATATAAATGCTGAAAATAGTCATTTTTTTGGTCGCAGCCACTGAAGCACAGTTGCCAGAAAAATTATGCCATATAAATGCTGAAAATATAAATTTTTTTGGTTGCAGCCACTGAAGCACAGAGGCCAGAAAAATTATGCCATATAAATGCAGAAAATATGCATTTTTTTGGTCGCAGCCACTGAAGCACAGTTGACAGAAAAATTATGCCATATAAATGCTGAAAATATAAATTTTTTTGGTTGCAGCCACTGAAGCACAGAGGCCAGAAAAATTATGCCATATAAATGGAGAAAATATGCATTTTTTTGGTTGCAGCCACTGAAGCACAGAGGCTAGAAAAATTATGCCATATAAATGGAGAAAATATGCATTTTTTTGGTTGCAGCCACTGAAGCACAGTGGCTAGAAAAATTATGCCATATAAATGGAGAAAATATGCATTTTTTTGGTTGCAGCCACTGAAGCACAGAGGCCAGAAAAATTATGCCATATAAATGCAGAAAATATGCATTTTTTTGGTTGCAGCCACTGAAGCACAGAGGCTAGAAAAATTATGCCATATAAATGGACAAAATATGCATTTTTTTGGTTGCAGCCACTGAAGCACAGAGGCCAGAAAAATTATGCCATATAAATGCAGAAAATATGCATTTTTTTGGTTGCAGCCACTGAAGCACAGAGGCTAGAAAAATTATGCCATATAAATGGACAAAATATGCATTTTTTTGGTTGCAGCCACTGAAGCACAGAGGCCAGAAAAATTATGCCATATAAATGCAGAAAATATGCATTTTTTTGGTTGCAGCCACTGAAGCACAGAGGCCAGAAAAATTATGCCATATAAATGCAGAAAATATGCATTTTTTTGGACGCAGCCACTGAAGCACAGTTGCCAGAAAAAATATGCCATATAAATGCTGAAAATAGTAATTTTTCGCCATACGTTGACCTTGTAGACATTGTTTGCCCCGTTTTTTTGGACGCAGCCACTGAAGCACAGAGGCCAGAAAAAATTAAACCAGTAGGGTTTGCACCCTAGTTTGTAACGGTGGCGGAGGGAGGAGGACGCTAAAGGACAGCTGTGTGTGGAGTCATGAGGCTTGAAGAGAAGGACAGCTGCATAGAAGTCAGAACAAGTCTTCCGGCGTGCAGTAACCCTCCGAGATCCACCCCTCATTCATTTTAATAAAGGTCAGGTAATCGACACTTTTGTGACCTAGGCGAGTTCTCTTCTCAGTTACAATCCCTCCTGCTGCACTGAAGGTCCTTTCTGAGAGCACACTTGAGGCTGGGCAAGACAAGAGGTTCATGGCAAATTGTGACAGCTCTGGCCACAGATCAAGCCTGCGCACCCAGTAGTCCAGGGGTTCATCGCTCCTCAGAGTGTCGATATCTGCAGTTAATGCCAGGTAGTCCGCTACCTGCCGGTCGAGGCGTTCTTTGAGGGTGGATCCAGAAGGGTTGTGGCGCTGCCTTGGACAGAAAAACATTTGCATGTCTGATGTTACAGACCGGCCAAAGGGCTTTGTCCTTGCAGGTGTGCTCGTGGCAGGATTACTGGCACCTCTGCCCCTGGAATGTTGATGAGTTCCTGAAGTGACATCACCCTTAAAAGCATTGTACAACATGTTTTGCAGGCTGGTTTGTAAATGCCGCATCTTTTCGGACTTGTGGTATGTTGGTAACATTTCTGCCACTTTATGCTTGTACCGAGGGTCTAGTAGCGTTGCGACCCAGTACAGGTCCTTCTCCTTAAGCCTCTTGATACGGGGGTCCTTCAACAGGCATGCCAGCATGAAAGACCCCATTCTCACAAGGTTGGATGCAGAGCTATCCATCTCCGCTTCCTCATTATCAAGGACTGCATCATCCACGGTCTCCTCCCCCCAGCCACGTACAAGACCAGGGGTCCCCAAAAGGTCACCACTAGCCCCCTGGGAAGCCTGCTCCTGTTGGTCCTCCTCCACAAAGCCACCTTCCTCCTCTGACTCCACTTCTGGCACCTCTCCCTGCGTTGCAGCAGGTGCCTGGGTTCGTTCTGGTGATTGCGACCATAAATCGTGCGCTTCCAGCTCCTCGTCACGCTGGTCTACAGCCTCATCTGTCACTCGTCGCACGGCACGCTCCAGGAAGAAAGCGAAGGGTATTAGGTCGCTGATGGTGCCTTCGGTGCGACTGACCATATTTGTCACCTCTTCAAAAGGTCGCATGAGCCTGCAGGCATCGCGCATAAGCACCCAGTAACGGGGGAAAAAAATCCCCAGCTCTGCAGATCCAGTCCTACCACCCAGTTCAAAAAGGTACTCGTTGACGGCCCTTTGTTGTTGCAGCAGACGTTCCAACATAAGGAGCGTTGAATTCCAGCGAGTCTGGCTGTCAGAAATCAAACGCCTGACTGGCATGTTGTAGCGCTGCTGAATGTCAGCAAGGCGTGCCATGGCTGTGTAGGAACGTCTGAAATGGGCCGACACCTTTCTGGACTGGGTGAGAACGTCCTGGAATCCTGGGTACTTGGAGACAAAACGTTGGACTATTAAATTTAACACATGTGCCATGCAGGGCACATGTGTTAAATTTCCCAGTCTCAACGCTGCCAACAGATTGCTTCCATTGTCACACACCACTTTTCCGATCTGCAGTTGGTGTGGGGTCAGCCACCGATCGGCCTGTGACTGCAGAGATGACAGGAGTACAGATCCGGTATGGTTTTTGCTTTCCAGGCACGTCATCCCCAAGACAGCGTGACAACGGCGTACCTGGCACGTCGAATAGCCTAGGGGGAGCTGGGGGTGCACAGGTGTGGAGGAGGAGAAGGAGGACCCAGCAGCAGAGTAAGAAGAAGAAGAGGAAGAAGACGAGGTAGAGAGCGATGGAGGAGTAGAGGTGGTGGCAGAACCGCGTGCAATCCGTGGCGGTGACACCAACTCCACTGTTGTTGTTGTTGTTGAGCTACCCATTCCCTGCTTCCCATTCCCAGCCATTACCAAGTTCACCCAGTGGGCAGTGTAGGTGACATACCTGCCCTGACCATGCTTGGAGGACCATGCGTCAGTAGTCATATGGACCTTTGGCCCAACACTAAGTGACAGAGATGCGGTAACTTGGCTCTGCACATGTTGGTACAGGTGTGGTATTCCCTTTTTAGAAAAAAAATTGCGGCTGGGTACCTTCCACTGCGGTGTCCCAATTGCTACAAATTTGCGGAAGGCCTCAGAGTCCACCAGCTGGTATGGTAAAAGCTGGCGGGCTAAGAGTGCAGACAAGCCAGCTGTCAGACGCCGGGCAAGGGGGTGACAGTCAGACATTGGCTTCTTACGCTCAAACATGGCCTTCACAGAAACTTGGCTGGTGGCAGATGACTGGGAATGGGAACAGGTGGTCAAGGTGGAAGGCGGAGTGGAGGGTGGTTCAGATGGGTCAAGGAGAGCAGAGGTAGAGCAGTAAGATGCTGGACCAGAAGGAGTGTGGCTTTTAGTTTGCCTGTTGCCTTTGAGGTGTTGCTCCCAAAGTGCTTTGTGCTTGCCGCTCATGTGCCTTCGCATAGAAGTTGTACCTATGTGGCTGTTGGGCTTACCAAGGCTCAGTTTCTGACTGCACTCATTGCAAATTACAATGCTTTTGTCAGAGGCACACACATTAAAAAAATCCCACACTGCTGACTTTTTGGAAGTCTGCGATCTGGCGGTAACAGTAGAAGTTGGCGGCATTGGCGGCAATGGCGGGTGCGTTGGCCGGCTGAACACAGGTGCCGATACATGTTGTTGCCCTACTGATCCCTGCGGGCTGGCCTCCCTGCTTCTTCTAAGTCTTATTCTCCTACTGCCTCTCTGACTCTCCGTCTCTCCATCTGAACTACCCTCCTCTTGCTCTCTTCTACTAGGCACCCACAAAACATCAATCTCCTCATCATCATTCTCCTCAGATGCATCAATTTCTTCTGACACATCACAGAAGGAAGCAGCAGCGGGGACCTCCTCCTCCTCCTCATCACTCATCATTATGTCCATCTCTGTCGTGTTCTCTGCCAGAATTAAATCTGGTGTAACGTCCTCATCTCCTTCATCTTCTTCTGCCAATAATGGTTGCGCATTACTCAGTTCAAGAAACTCATGGGAAAATAACTCCTCTGACTCCAGTGAAGAAGGGGCACCGGTGGTGGAGGAAGTGTTACGTGGGGTGGCCATAGCAGTGGAGGATGAGGAGGATGTTGTGGTAAAGTTAGAAACGGTAGAGGATGGGGTGTGCTGTGTAAGCCAGTCAACTACCTCTTCAGCATTTTGGGAGTTCAGGGTCATTGGCTTTTTAAAACTGGGCAATTTGCTAGGGCCACAGGATTGCATAGCAGCACGGCCCCTAGCACGGCCTCTGCGTGGCGGCCTGCCTTTGCCTGGCATTATTTTTAAAAAAACAACAACAACAAAAACTCAGTTGGTTTTTCTGGAAACGATAATACACACAGCTAGATGGCAGTTTGAAGAAAACAGTGTGCAAATAATGCCTACAAGATCAACGTATACACTACTACAGCGGTGGATACGGATTACGTAAAATATATGAATGCTGCTTGAAAAAAAGTAACTCAAGTGGTTTTTCTAGAGACGATAATATTATCAATATTTAGACAAAATGTGAACAAGCTCACACAGCTAGATGGCGGTTTGAAGAAAACACTGTGCAAATAATGCCTACAAGGTCAACGTATACACAGCGGTGGATACGGATTACGTAAAATATAAGAATGCTGCTTGAAAAAAAGTCACTCCGGTGTTTTTTCTGGAGACGGTAATATTATGGATATTTAGACAGAATGTGAACACGGTCACACAGCTAGATAGCAGTTGGTTGAATAACACACTGGGCAAAAAATGCCTACAGGGCAAATAATGCCTACAAGGTCAACGTATACACAGCGGTGGATACGGATTACGTAAAATATAAGAATGCTGCTTGAAAAAAAGTCACTCCGGTGTTTTTTCTGGAGACGGTAATATTATGGATATTTAGACAGAATGTGAACACGGGCACACAGCTAGATAGCAGTTGGTTGAATAACACACTGGGCAAAAAATGCCTACAGGGCAAATAATGCCTACAAGGTCAACGTATACACAGCGGTGGATACGGATTACGTAAAATATAAGAATGCTGCTTGAAAAAAAGTCACTCCGGTGTTTTTTCTGGAGACGGTAATATTATGGATATTTAGACAGAATGTGAACACGGGCACACAGCTAGATAGCAGTTGGTTGAATAACACACTGGGCAAAAAATGCCTACAGGGCAAATAATGCCTAAAAGGTCAACTTATACACTACTACAGCGATGGATACGGATTACGTAAAATTTATTATGGCTGCTTGAAAAAAGTCACTCCGGTGTTTTTTCTGGAGACGGTAATATTATGGATATTTAGACAGAATGTGAACACGGTCACACAGCTAGATAGCAGTTGGTTGAATAACACACTGGGCAAAAAATGCCTACAGGGCAAATAATGCCTACAAGGTCAACGTATACACAGCGGTGGATACGGATTACGTAAAATATAAGAATGCTGCTTGAAAAAAAGTCACTCCGGTGTTTTTTCTGGAGACGGTAATATTATGGATATTTAGACAGAATGTGAACACGGGCACACAGCTAGATAGCAGTTGGTTGAATAACACACTGGGCAAAAAATGCCTACAGGGCAAATAATGCCTACAAGGTCAACGTATACACAGCGGTGGATACGGATTACGTAAAATATAAGAATGCTGCTTGAAAAAAAGTCACTCCGGTGTTTTTTCTGGAGACGGTAATATTATGGATATTTAGACAGAATGTGAACACGGGCACACAGCTAGATAGCAGTTGGTTGAATAACACACTGGGCAAAAAATGCCTACAGGGCAAATAATGCCTAAAAGGTCAACTTATACACTACTACAGCGATGGATACGGATTACGTAAAATTTATTATGGCTGCTTGAAAAAAGTCACTCCGGTGTTTTTTCTGGAGACGGTAATATTATGGATATTTAGACAGAATGTGAACACGGTCACACAGCTAGATAGCAGTTGGTTGAATAACACACTGGGCAAAAAATGCCTACAGGGCAAATAATGCCTAAAAGGTCAACTTATACACTACTACAGCGGTAGTAAAATAAAAAAAAGTTAAATAAAAAAAGAATGAATATTAAAAAAAAAAAAATTAAAGTTGGTGCTGCTGAACTACTAGGAGCAGCAGATTAGCACACCAGTCCCACTCCCCAACACTGCTAGACTAATAGCACTGGGCTCTTATAGTAGTAGTAGTAGTAGTAGTAGTAGTAGTAAAACAACAAAAAAATAAATAAAAGCAGTCCTTACAAGGACTATTGCTATTGCAGCAGTCAGCAGATGAGATCAGAAGCAGGACAGCTGCCCACTGCAGCTACATACAGAGCACTGCAGTAGAAGGTAGATTACTAGCCAGCAAAGCTACCTAAGCTTAAATGTCCCTCAAACCCCTGCAGACTTCTGTCCCTCCAATAACAGAGCAGTATCAAAACGATTACTAGCCAGCAAACTTTCAACTGTCCCTGAAATCACTAACAGGCAGCAGCTCTCTCCCTACACTATCTCTTCAGCACACACAGGCAGAGTGAAAAAAAGCTGCAGGGCTTCGGTTTTTATAGGGAAGGGGAGTGGTCCAGGGGAGAGCTTCCTGATTGGCTGCCATGTACCTGCTGGTCTGGGGTGAGAGGGCAAAAAAAAGCGCCAACAATGGCGAACCCAAAATGGCGAACGTCGCGCGACGTTCGCGAACTTCCGGCGAGCGCGAACACCCGATGTTCGCGCGAACAAGTTCGCCGGCGAACAGTTCGCACCATCTCTACACAGAACCTGTCTAGTATCATTTTATATAAATGCACATCAATTATTTCTCTTTAGAAACCCATTACACAGAAATACAGGCAACAAAATTGCATTGCCCCATGACATCAGATTTAGACCCATCAATATATAGACATTATGTTTGCATTGTAGGAGGCAGTATTTTGTTATGATCATCAAATCACTCCTAAAGAGGACAGATTCAGCAGAATTATGTCCATGCAGAAGAAGCAGTATGTTTTGCATATTCAGGTGCTTTATGGTAATCTTTTTAAAATACATACGCATCTTCTCTGTTTAGTGGTGCTTTAGGTTAAAATAATTTTTAACACATCTTTAAAAAAAGTATTTTAGAAATTTAAGTTTGATCTTTATGCAAACTGTACAGTGAGCATTATTGTTACTTTTTACCTGAAAAAAATCATTGCATACTGTGGCAGAGTAAAGACTAAGTTAATAGGCCCCACTGAAAAATCGATTACAGTTTCCAAAACTTTGGAGATCATCAATGCCACACTCAAACGAGTGAAAGTAAGTTAAGCATAAATTCAAAATTTATAAAAAAAAAAATTAAATGTTTTAAACTCAGAAAATGGAATTGACCGGAAAACTTGAATTGAATCAAATTTGATTCGAATTTTAAAAACTCAATTTGAGTTTTTTCTCTGAAAAAACCTTGAATGCCAGGAAGGCTACAAACAACTCAGAATTGATCCCTGGACCTCTCCCATTGACTTAAACAGCATTTCAGCAAGTTTGAGGTGTCAACTAGTCTAAGTTGAGGTCTTAAAGGCCAGAGTATGATAAATCTTGAAAATGTAATTCGTTTTTTTTTTTTTAAAACACTCAAATCAAATTTTGAATAACTTCCTAGTTTGATTTAACAGTTTATCATAAAAAAATTGAAAATTGATTTTCAAATTCGAATTTTCAATTTGACCCTTGATAAATCTGCCCCTACGTATAAGAAAAACATTTTCTGATGCATTTTGTGAAATGTAGCTAATTTTTTAGCAAAGCAAAATGGGGCAGTTTCGCTCATCACTAAGAACTTACTTCATGGGTTTGCAAAAGCTAAATTAAAATTATGTAATGACAACATTGTTTGCACAAAGGAATTCTGCAAAGATTTTGCAACTTTTTTCCCATTAACATTTACTACAGATGAACATTATTTTAGGAACACATTGATGTAGGCAAGCATTGCCATAACTGTCTTTAGCTTAAAATGTCCCCAGGCCATCTGCAGATCAACATTGCCTGAGAGCTCCTACAGAGGATACAACTTAGAGAGAGACAGTTCCCTCCATCACACTGAGCTGGAGTCCATACAACCATACCATGTGCTGTAGTACAAATAATAACTTCAACATAGGGATGGATGGTACCATCTCCAGGTCTGTAAATGAGAACCTAAAGGAGTATTATTATTTCCTATTAACCAACTTAGGCTTTATATTATTTTTATTTTTTTACCAGGTATATACATGAGGTAGATAGAGTGACATTCTGCATGACTGGCATTATGGAGCAGGGACTTCCTTCCTCTTGTCATTTAATGCTCTATATAATGCTCGTTATTTTATTATTGTAGTGACCCCTGTATAGTTCTACTGTAAAGTGCTGCATGAACAACTGGCACTTTATAACTAAAAACATGCATGTATAAATTTAATTTCTGTCCAATATGAGCCTCTTAATTCTTGTTATGAAACTTGACTTTATTATTTGTTCAACATCTTGATCATACCAGTTTTGATTTATGTGCAGTCCTACATTTTTCCACCTTCACTTAATCAGAGCATTTAAACCTTAAGCATCTTGCTTGTTACAGTAATTGCATTAATGAAGCCAGCACATTTACACTAAAATCAAAGCATATCATAATGGAGAACGTGTGCTACATATACAGTGGTTATACAAAGCTGTGTGCAATGTTTTAGGTCAGGAAACCATTTTGTGTATGATAATCTCACACTGGTCTTCACAAACACCTAAACTCAATGTACAGCTTTATAACATGCAGGTGTTCTATTTATACATAGTTTTATAAATAGTGTGTGTGTTTGTTTGATGATAAATTTTAAGAAAAACATAATATGTCTGAGTTTAAATTATCCTGCTCCTTAAAAACACACAAAGAAAGGTATGTGCCTAATTGCCTTTACCCATCTCATGGTTTTTTTTTTTTCAAGATGCATCTTTGTACTGCTAGAGGCAAAAAGTTTGCAAGAAGAATATTATACTTGATAAAGAAGTCACAAACTATAACTAAAGCTGGCCATTTTTTTTTTATACCTGCTCAATTGATATCTAGTCTATTTTAAATGTTCACATTTCGTCCTGTCTATCTTTGTACAGCAAGTCTTGTTCAGGTATATATTATTATTTCATGATTTCAATGCTTTCCTATTCTATTAGCCTAGACTCTAAATTCAAATGAAAAAAAAAAGGAGTTAAGGAGCAACACAAGCATGACAACTTTCCTAGGGGTTCCAAATAAGGGCTGCAATTTGCTATTTGGGAGCCCATATGTGAACTGACAGCCTACAGGAACCTCTGTTTGGCAGTACATCTGTTTTTTATGCAACCAAAACTTGTCTTTAAAACCGTAATTCAAAGATAAGCATCTGATTTGGGGGCACTGGGAACAACCAAGGGGTTGGTGAACAAAATATTGCTTGCGAGCCATTGGTTGGGGACTAGTGGTGTAGAGAATAGACATCCCAGCACTCATATTTTAGGAGAAAAGGTGAGACTACGTATACAAAATGTACAATAGACAACATATTCATTCTTAAATAGGATTTTGAACATCTGGTCTGTCTCTGATTTCTTGTAATCTCTGAAATTTAGTTTTATTTGATATAAAAAAACAAGAGATACTGTCATAATGAATTTTTAATTAACACACAGAAATATAAATTTAAGATATAAACTTACACCATTATCAATGCTGGGATATTCCATAGAATGAATGAGATAATTTAAGTTAAGTACAACAGATTTAGTTAAATTTTATTTACTTTCCTTACATCTTTGACAGAAAATTCCTTTCTTAAAATGTTCTGAATATCATTAAAGTATTACATATGAAGAGTGTGCAGGTTAATTTAATTTGCAGTAGCCAGACACAGATTAGTTTAATGAAAGCTGTTTTTGTTCTGCTAATCCTGTTGTTGCTCAAAAATAAGTATCTTGCCAGGTTCATATAACTGTTTCTGTCTTCCCATCTTTGTTTACTTTTTATCACTTCAAGTTTCTTTAAATAACTGTTGTATTCTTAATGCCAGAATTGAACAGAGTGATATTGTTTTTTTTGGCTCCATTTCAGTATTGCCTCTGCCAGTTTTCATGCTATTTTTGCTTCTCGCATATTTCCCTCCAACACATCTATATTGTTGAAGAATAAGTAAACGTTTAAAAAAAAAAAAAAATCATTGAACCTATTCTTAATAACCCCAAAGCTATATACAGGTACAGGTATGGGACCTGTTATCCAGAATGCTTGGGCACTGGGGTTTTCCGGATAATGGATATTTCCTTATATTGGGTCTTCATGTCTTAAGTCTACTAGAAATTCATTTAAACAATAAATAAACCCAATAGGCTGGTTTTGCTTCCAATAAGGATTAAGTATATCTTAGTTGGGATCAAGTGCAAGCTACTGTTTTATTATTACAGAGAAAAGGGAAATCATTTTCAAAAATTGGGATTATTTGGATAAAATGGAGTCTATGGGAGACAGCCATTCCGTAATATGGAGCTTTCTGGATATTGGGTTTCCGGATAAGGGATCCTATACCTGTATATGACATTGAAAAACCTGTTATTCAGAAAGCTCAAAATTATGGGAAGCCCATCTCCCATAAACGTTAAAACTAACTAATAAATTATTCCAATTTCTGTTTTAATTAATAAATATTTCCAATGTGTAAAAAGTATTTACTCTGTATGAATAACTGTATCAATCAATCCTATTGGGTTAAACTAATGTTAAAATTATTAAAAATTATTTAAGAATTTCTTTAGCAGACTTAAGGTATGAAGTTCCAAATTAGGGAAAACCCCAGGTCCAAACATTCTGGATAACAAGTCCAATACCTGAAGTATTATAAGATAATTTCAGTTGATGGTAAAACGTTATCCAGTCACCTGTATCTCTTTTCCTGAACTATGTCTGACCTGGTTCTAAACACAGAAGCTTGAATCCTTCCTTTTAATGTCCCTTGATGTATCACGCTCTGCTTCTTCTCTAACCATTTAGTCAGTTTGTGAACTTTCTATGAAATGCCTAAATAATCTGCTTTCAAACTGTTTTTTCCTTTGCATTCTGGTTATGTGTCTGGATGATTAAACACTAGGGATGCACCAAATCCAGGATTCGGTTCGGGATTCGGCCAGGATTCGGCCTTTTTCAGCAGGATTCGGATTCGGCCGAATCCTTCTGCCCGGCCACACCGAATCCGAATCCTAATTTGCATATGCAAATTAGGGGCAGGGAGGGAAATTGCGTGACTTTTTGTCAAAAAACAAGGAAGTAAAAAATGTTTTCCCCTTCCCACCCCTAATTTGCATATGCAAATTAGGGTTCGGATTCGGTTCGGTATTCGGCCGAATCCTTTGTGAAGGATTCGGGGGTTCGGCCGAATCCAAAAAAGTGGATTCGGTGCATCCCTATTAAACACATCAAGACCACTTATTATGCTACCTTCCGAAGAGAGAGAGGAGCAGAAGATGCTGCATAAAAATGGGGGACCTTGTAAAATTATGTTAAATTTTATCATCAATAATAATATTCCCCCCTCTTACCAGGGTTCACAGATCTTTTGAGCAAGCTGACAATCCACACCAATAAGCTTATCTCAAAGTGATTATATTGAATAATAAATCAACAAATTGTTACACTACAACAACTACACTAAACACAATATTTACACTATTTATGGTTAAGATGATTTATATTGTTTACATTGTTACCACTAGGCATTTATTGCATCCATTTTGGGTCTGTAACCCTGTATGGGGAGTGAAGGTCATGTACAGTTTTTGCTTTATCCTCTCTTTTTTACCCCTCTATTTCTTTTTCTATTGGATCAGAGTTCAATCCTAACATCGCATCATTGTATACTTGAATTTAATTGTCACAGAAACTTGGAAAATTAATAAAATGTGAAAAAAATAAAGATGAAAAGACAACAAACCCCCACAAAACAATGTGGCCACATACACAGTACAGGTGATTTGGGACTGGGGGGATGTGGGATGCAAATGGGGATGCGGAAAAAGAAATAAAAAAAAAAAGAAGCTCTGAGCTAAAGAGCTTGACTAAAGAAATAGAGTTGAAATATTGTACATTATGTTTTGGGCTTTTGAATCAGCCCAAGGCAACCACAACATTTTAGCAGTAAAAATCTGTGCCTCCAAAGATGCCCCAGTAGCTTCCCATATTTTTTTTCTATGGATTCACTGCACATGCTCTGTGCTGCTGTCACTTACTGAGCTTAGCGACCGACCGACTCCGCTTTAGATTTGAATTGAAACTCAAATTGATCGAGTTTTCGGATAAAAACCTTTTGTCTGAGTTTGAAGGCCTGGATCATTACTACTATAAAGATGCTGAACCTTTAAGTTGGGGAAGTTCAGTATATAAAATATTAAATTTTTAGCCATATTTATTTTTCATGTACAGTTCTCCTTTAATAAAACTCTGGGTAAAATAGCAGCAACATTTTTAATAAAACTTAATTATTTTGCCCATTATAGCTTAATGTGCCTTAGTATTTCACTGCATTGCACATATCCTATATACAGAATGAAGTGCTTTACTTTTGACAGATTTTAAAAGCACACTGTTAGTCAACTATAATTAATATTCTGTTCATGTTACTTGAGCCTATTTAAAGCACAAAATATCTACATAAAATTGTATTAAAGGAAGGTTGTTCCACTGCTGTTTTTTTTATTTTTTTATTGCCTTTCATTTGCACACATATCATAAAAATGCTTAGCAGGGATCTATTCATAAAAAAATATTTTTCTATGAGATAAAAAAAAGGTAATGTACCCCCTACAAATGTTTAAACTATTAATGTAGAAACAGTGTGAGCGCACACACTAGCCTTCCTCACTCGATTGCCTGGTACACAATCCTCTAGGGAGACGGCACTCCCCCCAAATTCCAATGAAACAAAGTGAAAGGAGGAATCAGCACACAGGAACATATGCAATATGAGGTAAACCCCTATGAGTTTATTTGATGCAATAAACACATAGGGGTTTACCCCATATTGCATATGTTCCTGTGTGCCGATTCCTCCTTTCTCTTTGTTTCATTAAACTATTAATGTAACAGGTGCCAGAAGTTCGATGTGCAGCAGTTCTCAGAAACCATGGTAATACAACTAAATATAAGTTCAGTGATTGAAAGGAAAGCAAAATCTTGAAACATTTTTCAGTTGATACAGTGAATGTTTGAGTTTGTAAAGAAGAATGCAGACACTACTATTTTTTTGGAACACCCTAATATTCCCTTTTCTTCACTTTCTGTAAAGGAATAACACAAATTTGATAAATTGTTGTATATGTTTTGATTTGGAATAGAATGGGCAGTGCTCCTAATGCATTGACATGTATAGAAGTAAAAGCTATAAGGATTTTGAGCTTTATTCAATTTTTTTTTATTCAATTTTCTATACACACTGTTATTATTCTAAACACTACTGTATATGACTGTTATCCAGACATTCATGATGGGGTGAGGTATGTGCAGTGGGACAGTAACAGTGAAAACACATAGGGATGAACATACCCAGTGTGGGCCCAGGTGTCAGTGGGCCTTTTGCTTCTCAATATTTGGCCTATTTCATGGTCATTCTGTATTTCTTATGGGAAAAATGCATAATAATGGAGAATATAGTAAGTATATATAAAAGACTAGGATAATCAAGAGGTTGAGTGAGGAAAGGAGGAATAATATTTTGGAAAGTGAGCCCATAATCTAAGGTTTTCTGGTGGTATAAGCACAATATGTTGGCACTCTAAAAAATACATTTTACTAATAATAATAATATTTAAGAAAAGCAACTTAGTTTCATATGGTCAATACTTTAGAGCATAGATTGTGAAATTATGTTTCACTATAAACACAGAACAGTAATGGTTGTCATTTAAAATTATTAAATCATTATATTATACATTATATTAAATCATTGCTGCTCTCAATTTATTCTCTTAATGGATCAGTGATACCAAAAAATGAAAGTGTTTGAAAGGAAAGACAATATAATGTTCTGGTGCCCTACACTGGCAAAACTGGAGTGTTTGCTTCAGAAAATCAACTATAGCTAGTGATGGGCGAATACATTCGGCAGACACAAATTCACAGCGAATTACTGTGTTTCAACGGAAGCGAAAATTCTGCTGTGTCGAAAAAATTTGGCCACACATCAGAATAGTCACATGCATCAGCATTGTTGCACGTCAAAATTTTTCAACGTTTTGCAAATTTCACGGGAAATTTTGCGAGACGGGACAAATTCACCCATCACTAACGATAGCTTCTATGAACAAACTACTGTGTAGCCCATGGGGGCCGCCATTCAAACATAGGATACAAAGTAAATAACAGATCAATTGTGAAGAATCCCATTGTATGCTAAAGAGTTTATCTGTTATCTGCTGTGTATCTTGTGCCATTTCTCCCTTTTCAGCTTTTAATGGCTGTCCCCATGGCTACACAGCAACTTGCTTATATAAACTATAGTTGTATTTCTGAATAGTGACAGGCAAATCTGACCTGTTTAGCTTAACGAAAATTTGTGAAAGTGAAAATTTTCCAAAATGTATTGAAGTCTATGGTCGACAACATAGTTTGACAGGAATACATTTTTTTTTAACCATTAGAGTCTAAGGGCATCAGGCGTACATGTTAATGGAGTCCTGCATGGCTCTATGTTAACTTTTATTTAACTTTTTCATTAATGTCATAGGGGAGGGCTTCCTAAGTATTGTATAAGTGTATAAGTACAGTATAAGTAAATGTAGCCCAATAAATTTCATTCAGGATGTGGAATCCTTATAAAGATCATTACAAAACTGGCAATCTGGGCAGCTGATTCAATGTAGATAAATGTAAGGTCATGCACCTGGGATATAAAAATATATATAAGCCACTTATACCCTTAATGGGAATGCTTTAAGCAAACCCATCACAGAGAAAGACCTCGGGGTACTTGTGGATAATACACTTGGCTGTAGAAAAAAATGTCACACTGCAGTAGGGATGTAGCGAACCGCCGACAATGTGTTCGCGAACGCCGTTCGCGAACACCTGCAAAAAATGCGAACAGTTCGCGAACAGTTCGCGAACTTCGAACATCCGAAAATCGTTCGATTCGAACGATCGAAGGATTTTAATCGTTCAATCGAACGATTTTCGTTCGAATCGAACGATCGAAGCCATTGGATCGAATGATTTCATTCAATCCAATGGCTTCGATCGTTCGATTCGAACGAAAATCGTTCGATTTTAGCGATCGAATGGTCGAACGATTTTGACGCGAACGTCGCGCGACGTTCGCGAACTTGCGGCGGACGCGAACAGTCGAAGTTCGCGTTTACTAGTTCGCCGGCGAACAGTTCGCTACATCCCTACACTGCAGTTGCAAGGACAAACGGTTTGAACTGTATTAAAAATGTTTATGATAAAAGACTGGCCATATTGAGGTTGTTTACACTGGAAAGTGGAGGTGTGTGATTTAATCAGGTCATGGAGGGACATGTCTATATAGGGTAGATGAGGTATATGAACCTACAGAACACAGTTTAAAGGGATATAACAAAGTGGAAACGCCAAGATTTCATTTTAAAAATGCTCTTGGATTGAAGGAATTTTTATTTGTTTCAGGATAATCACTCATAGCTGAAGACAGGATGTTGCCATACAGTAAGTAGTCAGATTAGAAAGAACAGGGTGAATTGGTTACAGTGAAAGGATTAAAAAGTGGTGGGAAAATTGGGTATAAGTAGAAGGCCATGACAGTAAAACTGTCATTGCTTACTGCAAGCCCACTGAAACTAAAAAGAATGGTATTGTCGCAACATTCTGCTCTTTCTAGTTAGCTTTAGGAAAGCAGTAAGAAAATGAGGTGCACTAGGGAATATTAGACAGTTGAAAAGCCTCCCATATGCACACACCATCACAAGAGAGAATATTAAATCATTTTGGAACAGGCCAATAGATGTCGGCTTTCATGAAGACGTCTTACTTTTCACCAATGTTGATGCATTATAAAACTACTGAAAAGTAGGACATTTCTTTTTTTATAACCATTTCAACAGATATGTTTCATTACTGCTTCTCCACGTGCATATTATATGATTTATGGTTATAAATTCATTTCTTCTCCTCATTTATTATAAATTGTCATATTATATCAATGGTATACTTAATCAAATCCTGTCTGCGTATTAACTGTTACATATATTATATATGTTCATCTGGAAGATTGTTAGCTATAATGGTTTTTATATAAAACAGCCGAGTGCTCTAAATGCAATATAAACGTAATAGCTGGAAAGAGTTATGGTTTTCTGATAACCATGTAAGGAACACTATGATCAAACTAAAAAAAAATGTTAAATATGCAATTAATCTCAGTATTTGTTATTGCCTCAACCAGAGTCCCTGGTCTAAAATCAAAACCCCTTCTTTTACATTTCTTTCACATGAACTAACTAAATAAGATTCTTTCCAAACTCCACCTCCATTCCTCAAGAGAACAAATAATGCCACTACAGGGCCTTTACTGTATGTGTTTCTGTCTGGGGAAATGATAAACCCTTTATCTTTTTATCATATCACTCCTTGTATAAACTGCTGTACATTTTTACAAAACCAAACATCATGTAAGTTAAGGCCATAATATAATAATGTAACTTAGGTATGGGATCCGTTATCCAGAAACCCGTTATCCAGAAAGTTCCGAATTAGAGAAAGACCGTCTCCCATAGACTCCATTATAATCAAATAATCTTCATTTTTAAAAATGATTTCCTTTTTCTCTGTTATAAAAAACAGTAGCTTGTACTTGATCCAAACTAAGAAATAATTAATCCTTACTGGAAGCAAAACCAGCCTATTTGGTTTATTTAATGTTTACATGATTTTCTAGTAGTCTTAAGGAGTGAAGATTCAAATTATGGAAAGACCCATTATCCAGAAAGCCCCAGGTCCCGAGCATTCTGGGTAATAGGTCAGATACCTGTACCATCACTCCATGCACATTGTTAAATGTTTATGTTCTAGGCAAATATGAGGTCACATCATGTATATAAGAACTGTGGAGATGTGTGGTCCCAAGGGGCTGTGGCCCTCCAAAATTTCCTCCCCCTTTCCATAAGCTGATGCAGTGGGTGGGCCAGATAAAGGTAGTTTCTGGGGGAGCAGCCCCAATGCCACCCCCCACCTCTTCTGCTCAATGCTTGAGCTTTGCCATTAGAATGTATCAAGGGGGGCTGCCCATTGGTGCATAGCATGCTATTGTACTCTCTGCAAATAAAAAATGAAATGCAACAGATTTTTGCTGCCCCTGGTTACTGTGCGATCACATCTGCCCAAGGTAATTCTATAAAGTTGTTTGGATGAGTAGTGTAAAGTGTTCAATTATTACTCAGCAAGTCCAGTTTCTCTAGGTTTACTCCCACTAGATATGCCAGAGGCAAGGTTTTCATCATCTTATTCAATATGACTTCACAGGCCTAGATTTCCTCTTTGGGTGCCCCTAGGCTATTATCCTCGTTCCCATCCACCCTCGTGAGTGCAACTCCCCCCTCCTCGAGAACACTGGGGATTATGCATATAGGAGTAAATGAGCTGCGCATCCCCAGTGCTCCTTAGAATGGGCCGGCTGAGCACGTCAATCAAAGATTGTGTATTCATGCTTATATGCTGTTCTTTATCCTCTAGAAACATTATAGCAAAGTTACTGGTATGGCAATCGTAATCCCAAAACTGCTGGACCATAAAGGGTTTCCAGGCTTCAAGCCTAGACAAAAAAAAAAAACAGGATAAAGAGAATGTTTATTGGATTTAACAAATTGATTCTTTATGGATTTCAATATAGTCATGTACAAGGTAAATAAATGAAAGTTAATATAAATTACTAGCATTTTCTTTTTAACTGAAAACACTTTTAGGCACAGCAAGAAGAGCAGGGGGAAGTTACGTTTAATACTGAAAAGGGCAGAATATATCAAGTCACTTGATCTAATTACAGGGGATCTATCCTGGACAGATTATGTATAATTATGTTTTTACCACAAATATATAGTTTCTTTATCTATGCCCATTTATTACAAAAGAGTTCCTCAAGAGAGGTATTGTACTATATGGATTGACTTGCACTGGCATGAACAACAATGCATGTACTTGGAGGCATTTACATAGTTACAAAGTCAGGAAGGTTTTATGAGTTGCCAGCTTTACTTTAACATAAAAATGTATTTTTAAAATGATAGTATGCTTGTAGAGAAAATACATAAGGAGATTACTCCGCATTACAGGGCTACGGCTAAGTTCTCCTAAAGGATGACTGCTATTAGTATCAGCTGATTTATACAGCTGCCAATGTAACTATGTAACTATACATGCAAAGAATAGATCTCCTTATAAAATAATATCTGCTTTGCAAGTACAGGTATAGGATGTAGTATCAGAAATGTTTGGAACCTGGGTAAGTGATCTTTCTGTAATTTGAATCACCATACATTGAATCTGCTATAAAACATTTCAACATTAAATAAATCCATTAGGATTCTTTTGTCACTAATATGGAATCATGCAATTTAATTGCCATCAAGTGCAAGGTACTGTTTTATTATTACAGAGAAAAATAAATAAGGTACTGTAAATGTATGGGTGTTGTATAGTAGTAATAATAAACAACACTATGGGGCAGATTTATCAAAGGTCGAGGTGAATTTCGCTTGGTCTTTTTTAATTTAAATTTTGAAGTTTTCTCAATTCGAAATTCGACCCTTGATAAATATGCCCCTATAAGAGAGCCCAGTTATTAATAGAGTTGTACAAGAAGAATAATAAGAAAAACTACAAAAAATGATCCTTTATCCATGACCCATTATCCAGAAAGCTCCAAATTACAGATAGACCATCATTTCATTTTATCCAAATAATCCAAAAACATGATTTTCTATTTATCTGTAATAATAAAGCATTACCTTATACATGATCCAAACTAAGCTATAATTAATCCATGTTAGAAGCAGAGCCGGCCTATTGGGTTTATTTAATGTTTACATGATTTTCTAGTACACTAAAGGTATGATGATCCAAATTACAGAAATCCATACCTGTATTTGAATTAACTGAATCATGACTTACAATGCTTTGAAGGGGAAATTTGATAAACATAGACTTACTACTATGGCACTTCAATCCAGGACTTTAAGTAAAGTTAGATATTGATTATTTGCTTAGATGACATAAGTAGTGCATCAAAGGTCTCTCCATCATATAACTGAACTTTTAGCATGCATTTTTCAATCTAAGTCCTTAACAAGCAAATCATTTTATCCAACAGAGGTTTAATTATATAATCCTTTTTTTAATATTATTTTTCAAAACTTTCCCAAACATCAATATGCCCGCAAGCATTACAGGTTGTGTTACCAGTACAATTTAATAGGATAAATAACATCTGGGAGGCTCTAAAATGAAAAATGAGAGAACATTATGAGAGAAAATAGATTATCCACTTTAATGATGAACCACTCACTCACATGAACTGCTCGCTTTCTTGGAACACCTGTTGTTGATAGCTCTCTGTAGACACAACAATGGTTTCAGTTTAAATTGAAAGAAGAAATTGTGTAAAATAAATGTACAAGATAATTATTTTATGATGATTTGGTATATCGTGGTAGCATTTGTCTGAGGTTTTACAAGGTAGTATAACTCCTTATAATACACCATTTTCATATTATGGCATTTTCTTTTTGAAATATTACTCAGGTTACTATGGAGATGAATGACCTTGTTTGTTGTGAAATATCTGCTTTTATGCCTTTTTATGCCCATTTTTATGCAAATTTCTCCCGCGGAATTCGCAAAACTGCAAAAAAAATCACGAAAAAATGGTGAAAATCTTAAAGTTTCATGAAAAAAGCATGGAAATCAGAAAGGTTCACAAAAAAATCATGAAAATCGGAAAGTTTTTCAAAAAAGTTGTGAAAATCAGAAATGTTTGAGAAAAAAACTTTTAATTGGAAAAATTTGTAAATTGACGAAAAAGTCGATTGCGTCAGTTTTGACGCTGGCGTTAAAATCAATTGGCGTCCAATAGTGTTTTTGGACGTGCGTCCAGAATTTTTTTGACACTTTCGAGGGAGATTCGCAAATTTATTCGCTGGTGGCGAAATGCGGAAGTTCGCCGCAAATACGTGCCAGGCGAATTTATTCGCCCAACAGTAGTAGGAGTGGATGATTTTGTTATAAACCTTTTAGCCTGTCTTAATGTGTTTTGTTTGTAAAGTTTTTATTCATACATGTGCATATAAACACTAAAATGTACAATCAATATTTATAATTTGCATTGTGTTGGCACTTCTACAGTACATGATGGAAGTGTAGTGCCTCAGATACAGTTGTGGAGGCTTCATATAGGGGGCTATGTATATAAGAAGGGTGAGGGGAGACCCATGAGTTGAGATACACCAAAAAGAGAAGGAGAAGTCTGCTCCATTTGTATTCTGATATTATTTACCTTCTGCATACTACCACAAATTGATGCTGCTATTAAAGCTTCAGTATTAGTTTTATGGCAAAAAAAAATCCTACAAAATCTAGGTAAAATGTATTGACTATTTATAAAATCTGCTTTTACAAAGAACAAGATGCAGAATTGTGTGTCTACGTAAATTCTATACTATAAAAGAAAGAAAATAATGCGTTTGCCTGTAGAACTTTATTATGTGACTGGTAATCAGAATAAGCTACAGCACTGTTTAAATGTCTTGTGCTTTTTAATTAGATAAATGGCAAATCCAACCTAAAACGGCAAAGTTAGATTAAGGCAAAGTACAAAACTACATGTGAGTTCTGGCACTAGGGATTGTTGTTACGTTTGGTTATATTCAGATTACTGTTAATTGCTAGCAGTGCAATATACATGAGGTTCCTTAGCTTTTGTCATGGTGTGATCATTACACTTAAATCTGATGATGCCTTGAGGAAAGAAATAATAGCAGTCATTTCACAGAAAGTGTACTATTCCCTTCAGATGTGGATAATATTAATTTTCTCCTTCATCACTTATTTTATAAGGGTCTTATGTTAAACCCAGACAAATCTACCTGTCGCCAATTGTTTATGTCATTTTTATTTCTTCTGATTTTTGTCATACAGACCAAATAATTACCAATTTTGTAATGTTAGTATTTTATTTTCTTCCTAGCGCTAACACTAAATGGATTGAACAACAGATGGGAAACATCAGCAATAATGATCCTGTAGGAGAAACTAACACATGTACATGGTTGCAATTTCAATCTTGGCAGTTGAAATGCTGAAGAACTTAATTGAATTCTTTTCCAATCTCTAATCCACTGCTGTTAAAACTGTCAAAAATGTTTTTGTTTTGTTCTTTTATCCCATGGTCACATTGGAATCTAAACATTGCGTGGAGACTGAAGTTCCCAAACAAGCAGCAAATAAGCTGAACTTCATTTGAGTTTTGAATATAGCAGTTTTAACAATTTCTTCTGCATTTTTGACCTTGTTGTTTAATATATAGGTTATTTCTAGTAAGTGAAATGTTTTAAAATGGAGATATTTTTACTAAAGTGCTTCCCTACAAAAGTATTCTTACACTAGGGGAGGAGAGTAGAATGGGTTTTAAAGACAAAATGACTCTGGTGGTTCTTCAACACTCAACAGTAACAATGTTACAGAATTTTTTCAGTACGACATAAAAGGTTTTTGCAGTGTAATGTATAATTGTGTGTGCAAAAATATTAAAGAAGTAAATGTAGAGAGTAATTACAAAGTTCTAGTGACTATTTGGGTTATCGCATCGACCTCTAATCCAACTCTGAACCAAGAGGAGCATTTTTATGCTTCATTTAGGAAAATAATGATATTTAGAGGCTTATATATTAAAGACAATATTATAGTGGTTTTATTGGTTTTTAAAACCATGACTAAACTCACAAACTCTAAAACCACTGTTAATTTTTTAAAAGATCTGAATATAAATATGAAAAAAAGCACTTGATGAAGGAAAAAATACAAATACCTTGAAAATCTCTAAAAATGACTTTCGCACAATTCAATTTCCAACACGTTTTTATTGACGATGGACAAATGAAGTTCACAAATGCAGTATGAGGTGATACATATCCAATACAGCAGCAAAACAGATGTACACAGTATAGACATTGAAATCAGTAGTCATACAAGGTGTGAAGTAGTACAATATCCAAAGTCAGTTATAGTACAGAAAAATAAAGAACTATAAAACCATCTTAGCAACCATAAAAAAAAAAAAGAAAAAGGAAGAATGTAAAAAGAGAAGGAGAGAGGGGGAAAAAAAAGGGGGGGAAGGGGAGATATGTATGCCAGAGATGTAACATCAAGAGCCATGGACAGAGATCAAATCAAATCTATCACCCAGCATATCCGAACCTCGGAGATGTCTCAGAGGTTCCTGTAGCTTAGAGATTCTATTATCTCCTATATATAGCAGAATCAGCGGAATCCACAAGATCATTATTACCCCAAGGTAACCATTTATCATAATATTTGCGTAAATATTGGTTATTCTTTGCAATATAGTATTCCATAGTACTGGTCTCATTCATCAAAGCAAGAAATTCGTTATGATCTAGAGGTTGTGATGATTTCCAGTTTCTTGCCAGGACTAGTCTAGCTACCGACAAAATATGTGTGAGCAAAAGCTTGTGTTTCCAAGAGATAAGTTCCATGTCTATATTTAAAAGAGCAAATCTCGGTGATGCTATTACCTCAGCATTCAAAACAGACTTACAAATATCCAATATATATTGCCAAAATGGAACTATTTTCGGGCAATCCCACCAGACATGAGAAAATGAACCTACAAATCCACATTGCCGCCAGCAGAGATTTGTTGTAGTGTTGGGGTAGATTGCATAAAGTTTAGTTGGGACCATATGCCACCTGTACATCACTTTAATACTTGTTTCCAAAAGTCGGACTGAGTGAGTGGTAGATGTAAGTAAAAGAAAAGCATTATTCCAGTCTGAATACTCAATGGTGGAGACAAGTTCCGATTCCCATTTTAGTTGATGTGGATCTGGTGTTTGTGAATTAGCATCAAGCAATGCCAAATAATATTGAGAAATTTTAGCCTGTTGCGATAGCAATTTCGTAAGCCGAGTTTGAAGTGGAGACAACTGTTTAATCTTGTCAATCGCAGAGGACTTCAGAAAACTGTGAAGTTGAAAGTAAGTAAAAAATGTGTGTTTAGGCAGGTTATATTTTGTTTGCAATTAAGTAAATGACTGTAGGATTGACTGCTGGAAAAAATCCTCAAATTTAGTAAGGCCTGATCTAATCCATGGAACAAAGTTAGACTGCGGAAGAGCAAATTGGAGGGTCGTTAAGGAATGCAAAGGGTGTAGTCCCAACTTTAAATTGTCCACAAATATGATTGTGTCCCAGACCTTCAAACTAGATACCGTCGTTGGAAGAGATCGGACCGGTTTTGGTCTAAGTCTAGGATGGGACCAAACTACATCTCCAATTTGACCAAACGAAGAATCAAAAACATCTGTTTCTTGTTGTACCCATTGTGGGGGACGAGTCGAGTTCAGAAATCGTTGCAGAAAGTTCAAATGCGTGGCTTGAAAATATGTTTTAAGTTGAGGTAAACCTAGTCCCCCTTTTGCTTTATGTTTTGTCAGAACCTTAACTGATGTTCGTGGTTTGGATTTCTTCCAGACAAATTTCGACAAAGTAGCTTGCATGGCAGAGAAAAATTTAATGGGTAATTGTATCGGAATCGTCCTAAATAAGTAAAGAATTTTTGGTAGGATATGGCTCTTAATCACTGCAATTCTACCAAACCAAGAAATATCTTTGTACATCCAGCCCTCGATAAGACTATGGAGGTTAGTAATTAAAGGAGCAAAATTCAATTTATGCAAATCTTTAACTGACATTGCTAAATTAATACCAAGATACTTTATAGAAGCTTGCTGCCAATCAAACAGATACTGTTTCTTTAGAGTGGAAATGCATGTATTATCAATCCAGATAGGTAAAGCTTCTGTTTTATTGGTGTTAATTTTGTAATATGACACCGTAGAGAAACTAGAAAGGGTCTCAAACATTGCTGATAAGGAGATATGATAAGGAGGCTCCACAAGAGATAAGATTACATCATCTGCAAATAAGGATAATTTATATTCCCATTGTCCTATATGATAACCTTTTATTAAGGGGTTAGACCTAATCTTTTCGGCTAATGGCTCCATCAGTAAGGCAAAAATTAGTGGAGATTAGAGATGGCGCGAACTGTTCGCCGGCGAACTTGTTCGCGCGAACATCGGGTGTTTGCGCTCGCCGGAAGTTCGCGAACGTCGCGCGACGTTCGCCATTTTGGGTTCGCCATTGTTGGCGCTTTTTTTTGCCCTCTCACCCCAGACCAGCAGGTACATGGCAGCCAATCAGGAAGCTCTCCCCTGGACCACTCCCCTTCCCTATAAAAACCGAAGCCCTGCAGCGTTTTTTCACTCTGCCTGTGTGTGCTGAAGAGATAGTGTAGGGAGAGAGCTGCTGCCTGTTAGTGATTTCAGGGACAGTTGAAAGTTTGCTGGCTAGTAATCGTGTTGATACTGCTCTGTTATTGGAGGGACAGAAGTCTGCAGGGGTTTGAGGGACATTTAAGCTTAGGTAGCTTTGCTGGCTAGTAATCTACCTTCTACTGCAGTGCTCTGTATGTAGCTGCAGTGGGCAGCTGTCCTGCTTCTGATCTCATCTGCTGACTGCTGCAATAACAGTAGTCCTTGTAAGGACTGCTTTTATTTATTTTTTTGTTGTTTTACTACTACTACTACTACTACTACTACTATAAGAGCCCAGTGCTATTAGTCTAGCAGTGTTGGGGAGTGGGACTGGTGTGCTAATCTGCTGCTCCTAGTAGTTCAGCAGCACCAACTGTAATTTTTTTTTTTTAATATTCCTTTTTTTTTTATTTTACTTTTTTTATTTTACTACCGCTGTAGTAGTGTATAAGTTGACCTTTTAGGCATTATTTGCCCTGTAGGCATTTTTTGCCCAGTGTGTTATTCAACCAACTGCCATCTAGCTGTGTGACCTTGTTCACATTCTGTCTAAATATCCATAATATTACCGTCTCCAGAAAAAACACCGGAGTGACTTTTTTCAAGCAGCCATAATATATTTTACGTAATCCGTATCCATCGCTGTAGTAGTGTATACGTTGATCTTGTGGGCATTATTTGCACAGTGTTTTCTTCAAACCGCCATCTAGCTGTGTGAGCTTGTTCACATTTTGTCTAAATATTGATAATATTATCGTCTCTAGAAAAACCACTTGAGTTACTTTTTTTCAAGCAGCATTCTTATATTTTACGTAATCCGTATCCACCGCTGTGTATACGTTGACCTTGTAGGCATTATTTGCACAGTGTTTTCTTCAAACCGCCATCTAGCTGTGTGAGCTTGTTCACATTTTGTCTAAATATTGATAATATTATCGTCTCTAGAAAAACCACTTGAGTTACTTTTTTTCAAGCAGCATTCTTATATTTTACGTAATCCGTATCCACCGCTGTGTATACGTTGACCTTGTAGGCATTATTTGCACAGTGTTTTCTTCAAACCGCCATCTAGCTGTGTGAGCTTGTTCACATTTTGTCTAAATATTGATAATATTATCGTCTCTAGAAAAACCACTTGAGTTACTTTTTTTCAAGCAGCATTCTTATATTTTACGTAATCCGTATCCACCGCTGTGTATACGTTGACCTTGTAGGCATTATTTGCACAGTGTTTTCTTCAAACCGCCATCTAGCTGTGTGAGCTTGTTCACATTTTGTCTAAATATTGATAATATTATCGTCTCTAGAAAAACCACTTGAGTTACTTTTTTTCAAGCAGCATTCTTATATTTTACGTAATCCGTATCCACCGCTGTGTATACGTTGACCTTGTAGGCATTATTTGCACACTGTTTTCTTCAAACTGCCATCTAGCTGTGTGTATTATCGTTTCCAGAAAAACCAACTGAGTTTTTGTTGTTGTTGTTTTTTTAAAAATAATGCCAGGCAAAGGCAGGCCGCCACGCAGAGGCCGTGCTAGGGGCCGTGCTGCTATGCAATCCTGTGGCCCTAGCAAATTGCCCAGTTTTAAAAAGCCAATGACCCTGAACTCCCAAAATGCTGAAGAGGTAGTTGACTGGCTTACACAGCACACCCCATCCTCTACCGTTTCTAACTTTACCACAACATCCTCCTCATCCTCCACTGCTATGGCCACCCCACGTAACACTTCCTCCACCACCGGTGCCCCTTCTTCACTGGAGTCAGAGGAGTTATTTTCCCATGAGTTTCTTGAACTGAGTAATGCGCAACCATTATTGCCAGAAGAAGATGAAGGAGATGAGGACGTTACACCAGATTTAATTCTGGCAGAGAACACGACAGAGATGGACATAATGATGAGTGATGAGGAGGAGGAGGAGGTCCCCGCTGCTGCTTCCTTCTGTGATGTGTCAGAAGAAATTGATGCATCTGAGGAGAATGATGATGAGGAGATTGATGTTTTGTGGGTGCCTAGTAGAAGAGAGCAAGAGGAGGGTAGTTCAGATGGAGAGACGGAGAGTCAGAGAGGCAGTAGGAGAATAAGACTTAGAAGAAGCAGGGAGGCCAGCCCGCAGGGATCAGTAGGGCAACAACATGTATCGGCACCTGTGTTCAGCCGGCCAACGCACCCGCCATTGCCGCCAATGCCGCCAACTTCTACTGTTACCGCCAGATCGCACACTTCCAAAAAGTCAGCAGTGTGGGATTTTTTTAATGTGTGTGCCTCTGACAAAAGCATTGTAATTTGCAATGAGTGCAGTCAGAAACTGAGCCTTGGTAAGCCCAACAGCCACATAGGTACAACTTCTATGCGAAGGCACATGAGCGGCAAGCACAAAGCACTTTGGCGAAAAATGGCGAAAAATTACTATTTTCAGCATTTATATGGCATATTTTTTCTGGCAACTGTGCTTCAGTGGCTGCGTCCAAAAAAAACTGGGCAAACAATGTCTACAAGGTCAACGTATGGCGAAAAATGACTATTTTCAGCATTTATATGGCATATTTTTTCTGGCAACTGTGCTTCAGTGGCTGCGTCCAAAAAAACTGGGCAAACAATGCCTACAAGGTCAACGTATGGCAGTTGTTTAAAGAGAACAGTAGATTACTAGCCAGCAAAGCTACCTAAGCTAAAATGTCCCTCAAATCCCTGCAGACTTCTGTCCCTCCAATACAGAGCAGTATCAAGCAGATTACTAGCCAGCAAACTTACTATCATCTGTCCCTGAAATCACTAACAGCTCTCCCCCTACACTATCTCTTCCAAGCACACACAGGCAGATTTTTCAGATACATTTTTGCCCTTGATCCCCCTCTGGCATGCCACTGTCCAGGTCGTTGCACCCTTTAAACAACTTTAAAATCATTTTTCTGGCCAGAAATGTCTTTTTTAGATGTTAAAGTTCGCCTTCCCATTGAAGTCTATGGGGTTCGCGAACCGTTCGCGAACCGCTCGCATTTTTGCTCAAGTTCGCGAATATGTTCGCGAACTTTTTTTCCGACGTTCGCTACATCCCTAGTGGAGATAAGGGGTAGGCATTTCGTGTGTTGCCACACGTAATCATAGGCAGAATGCCTATGATTACGTGTGGCAACACACGAAACGCGTTAGGATATGTTTGTGCAATAAAGTAAAAGTTTTTTACCATTACCTGGAGTCCTGTGGAGTGCGTGCCAAGCTGTTGATTTCTTACCTTGATGTCTCCCCCATGCTGAGGGTTCGGGGCGCAGCACCCGGACCACCAAACAGGAACGGTGAGTGACCCACAGTCTATTATATTGGAATATTTGAAGCGGAGGGTTCGGGGCAAGTGCACCCGAGCCATCTTGAAACAGCGGTGAGCGAATTTATAACGAGTGTGAAAACTGACCGCTACATAGAAAAGGATTCCAATTTGTAATATTAAAAATACGGCGGGTGGTTTGAGTGCTCCTGTCTCCTTTTTCTAAAAGAAGGAAAAAAGTAACATAGAAATATAGAATTGAAAACCAAAAAAACCCATGGACAGCACCAAAGGCTTATCCGGGTGATATGTGCAGTAAAAATCATACTGCGAGTAACAGCTGCACAGTCCAGCCAGTGGGGGAGGGTGGCTAGGAAAAACAGGAGAAAAACCCAGCAGGGTAAAACCAACAAAAAAGCCCACAATAACATAGGGAAAAGTTAGCGAACTGGGGTTCCATTACTACAACAATAAACCTTTATAAGAATCTCTCCATGCTTCAAGTGGCTTCGCCTAATTGGGCTTGTTTTCCTTTCCTCTGGGAAACTGTCAACCAATCCAACGCACGTTTCTTCGGAATTTTAGGCATTGCAATGTCCATTGACTGCTCAGATAGACCCCATTCTGTCAATGCCGACATAGCTTCTTGGGGGGTATGAAAAGAGAGCTGAGTTCCATTACGAATAAAAAGTAATCGTACAGGGAAACCCCAGAGATATGGGATTCCATGGGTCCGCAGAATCTCTGTAATGGAGGCAAATTCTTTTCTGTGTAGTAAGGTGTGAGCGGAAAGATCTGCATAAACACGGATATTTTTGTAATGGTCTGGGCGAGCAACACCAGCCCGAAAAGCTTGAAGGAATAGTTCCTTAGTAGAAAAGAAATGTATGCGTACAATCACATCGCGCAGTGCATCCATTGATAGGATCTTAGGCTTGGGGATCCTATGGATTCTGTCCACTTCTAGTTTGGGGGCGTATAATTGGGGTAAGAGGGTCATCAGCATTAGGGATGTAGCGAACCGCCGCCGATGTGTTCGCGAACGCCGTTCGCGAACACCGGCAAAATTGCCGAACAGTTCACGAACTGTTCGTGAACTTCGATCATCCGAAAATCGTTCGATTCGAACGATCGAAGGATTGTAATCGTTCGAGTCGAACGATTTTCGTTCGAGTCGAACGA
The DNA here is from genome assembly GCA_038501925.1 of Xenopus petersii. Taxonomy (NCBI): domain Eukaryota; kingdom Metazoa; phylum Chordata; class Amphibia; order Anura; family Pipidae; genus Xenopus; species Xenopus petersii. The sequence continues at coordinate 39,165,985 of CM076679.1, read as the reverse complement.
TCGAAGCCATTGGATCGAATGATTTCATTCGATCCAATGCTTCGATCGTTCGATTCGAACGAAAATCCTTCGATTTTAGCGCTCGAATGGTCGAACGATTTTGACGCGAACGCCTATTGGCGAACGTCGCGCGACGTTCGCGAACTTGCGGCGGACGCGAACAGCCGATGTTCGCGCGAACAAGTTCGCCGGCGAACAGTCCGCGACATCCCTAATCAGCATTGCGTGGAAATATGCGCCCAGTTCCCCCTGATTAACAGATTCAGGAATCCCCCTCAAACGAACATTATTGCGACGGGAACAATCTTCCAAGTCCGCCAGTTTATCTTTAATATGCACGGCCTGCTTATTAACCAGCTCCAAACATTCAGTATACTGGTTTTGCGTCTGGCGGAGTTCATCCAAATTGTTTTGTAGGCAATCAACTCTGTTGCCAATTTGTTGAACATCTGAACGCAAAGTGACCATTTCCTCTTTAAGATCAGCGTGCAAGGAAACTCTAAGATCGTCTAATAAAGTTTTAAGGATGCTCACCATTACTGGCATGGAGTCCGAGTCAGTAGCAGGCTCAGGGCCTGAGTGTCCGGCCTTGTCAGAGTGTTCCGCCATATCAAACTGTGCTGCGTCATCCTGAGATTTCAGGCTTGGCGTTTTGGCTTTAGAACGAAAGGAGGTAAGATCCATCTGCGGGTTCTTTTTCACGTTCCTCGACATCAAAAAAACGTTGGCTCTACTCAGAAGGAGAGACAGTTAGTAAATAATGTTTGTAGCCGGTTTACAGCCAGTTCCAACCACGGAGCTCTTCACCGCACGTCCACTCGCATCAGCGTCCAAGCCCCGCCCCATCTCCAAGCCCCGCCCCATCCTTTCGCACAATTCATATCAAAGAAAAACCTCTAAACTTCTAAAAATCTGAATTGATGAAAAGCAGTCCAATCAGATCAGAGCAGCTCCCATTGACTTCTATAGGGTCGCGACAACTTTTACTTAGCAATGTTTTGCATTAAGAGGTTTTTGTGGGTTTTAATAAATCTCATATTTTTAATTTTTAAAATGTTCAATTAGATTGTTAGTAAATGGGCCACTCAATATTTATCAAAAGAGTTGCAAACCTGTCACACAGACATAAAATCTGTATAATAAAAGTCCTTTTCAAATTAAACATGAAATCCAAATTATTTTTTTAATTAAAGTGTTCATAGCTGTTGTAAACTCATTTAAAAATCTCGGCTGTCAATCAAATATTGCCTGTCCCTCCTCTCTGCGGGGCAGACAATTACTTTCACTTTCCATTCAACACTTCCTAGATGTCACTGCTCTCCCCACATTCCCCCAGTTCTCTTAGCCATTTAATTGTGTAACCAGTGCATGGGGATGGACATCAGGTCCCCCATTCTAGTGCAAAAACAAGATTCTGAGATGATACAGGACTTGCCTTAATATCAGTGTCCACAAAATGGACTGATGGAAACAACATTCAAATAATTTTTACAGTGTAATTAAAGTTCATTGTGCTTGACAAACATAATAAAATAATTAAATAAAAAGGATTTACTCTCTGTCGCAAGTTAAAATGCATAAATAAACACTTTAAAAAAAAAAAGGATTTGGAATAATTTTTTTGGGGGACAAAGCAGACTTTAATGCTTTTAAAATTATATGTAAATATTTTTTTTAGTATCTATCTGCCCCTTGCTCTACTCCACAATGCTGGTTCTGATAAGTGGACTTGTGTCACGCAACAAAATAATTTGGACACCCATTGACTTAATAGTCCCTTTATAAAAATTGTTGCTTGCATCAAAATTGTTGCACGTCAAAATGATTTTGATACCCATTTACTTCAATGCGTTTTGCAATTTTTTTGCGGTTTCACAAATTTTTTGGCAAAGCAAAACGGGACAGATTTGCCAATCATTAATCGGAACCAGCAGCATAGAAAGGGACAAATATTGTTTTCAATTGCAATTATATTTCTAAATAACTTTATGGAACATTTTATTAATATATGCTAGAAATTTGCTTACAGTTATATTTTCTTTCATTAGGCAAAGTGTTACTTTTGGAAGTGCACCTCTGTCTTGGGTATTAATAATACAAAGAGTGAAGTTAGAGATCGCCACAGTCTGTTAGAGTGAAATTCCGCCACTCTCCATTAATTTCTATGGGATTTTGAAAGGCGTATTTATTTATAAGTATGAACTTTCACCTTCACCCATTTATAAATACTCTTTTGAAAATCCCATAGAAATTAATGGAGAGTCACGGAATTTAACTCTAGAGGACTGTGGTGATTTCTAAATTCACTCTTTGATAATTATACCCCATAAAGTGAGAGACGAAGGGGTAGATTCCCTATATAGATTCATCAACGGGTGAATGTTCACCAGCGTCCGCTTCGTACATCTCAGACCACTTCGCCAGGTGCAAATGCACTGCGATTATGCCAATTCACTAATATGCAAAGTTTCATCCTGGGCGCCGAACGCTGGTAACTTTTTGCTAGTGTTACTTCAGCAGTGCAAGCATTTCATAGTGAAAATGCGCTAACATTGCTATGGTAATTTGGACCCTAGTTACCAGATTGGTTCATATGCAAATTGAAGAACTGCTGAATAAAAAGCTAAAAAAAACTCAAAAACCTTCAATAATAAAAAATTAAAACAAATTGCAAATTGTCTCAGAATATCACTCTTTACACACACACACACATATATATATATATATATATATATATATATATATATATATATATATATATATATATATAAATAAAACAACCCCTATAATAAAGACAAGAGAATTAATTTAATGCCCTACACATGAGCCCTCTGTAAAATGAATGTTCCAATATGTTATGAAATGTCTGGAGAAAGCTGGTTACCCAAAAAAGTTTTAGTTTTAGGACTTTTGCAGGCAATCCCGCTTAAAAAAGGAAAAGCATTTTTTGAACTTTAATGCATTTTTGGCACGCAGGATATGATGTAAGTTATAATAAATTTAGAGATCTAGCTTATTTTAAGCACTTTGCTGGTCTGAAGTGGCGAAGTCAAATATGGCGAAAGTGGTAAGGTTTAGTAAAATCTGCACTTTACTGAATTTGTGGAGTAACTACCTTTCGCCAGAGCAAAAAGTCGCCTGGTGATAGAGTGTGAACGAACGCTAGTGACAGTCTCTTTTAGTAGCAAATTGATGCCTGCACCTGTTGTGTGAGTAGGCGATGCCCCTGTGAATGGCAATGCTGGCGAATTTTCATTAGCCACTTCATCCTTTAGTGAATCTGCCCTCAAGAGTGCAGGCAGATTGGGCTCGTTTGTAGCACTTTATACCCTTGAATATCATAAATGATCCATATTATCCCTGAAGTAATAGTTTTATCATATTGTACATTAACTAACTTGATTTTACATCTTCATGCATTTATATACAAATAGGCATCATTTACTACACCAAGGGCAATGTGCAAAGTGAAGAAAACTGCAAAATGTGCCTTATTTTTGGTACTTTGTTGTGAGTTATGCTCTAAAGCACCTTGTACTTGAAAAATACAAGAAATAAACACCATCACTTTAAGCCACAGATAAATGAATGTGAATTGTCCAATTTGCAAGACGCAGGACTAGTTAAGAAACCTGCACAATTATGTTATAATACATAATAAAAATGCCAAACGATTTCAATTCCACTCATATGAAATATATCATTTATAATCAAATTCTTGTGACTTGAGATTTTAATAGCTGTAATTGTATTAAGAAAATAATAAACCAGGTTTCAACATCTGTGGCCATTTTAATATCTCATGGTGTAAAAATTTGTAAACATGCCTAAGAAAATGATTCTGAGCAACTTTATAAAAACTCCACTATTTCAAATAATAATATGCTGACAAAATGAAACAGCAGCTGCAGAAAGAACTGATTAATATACAGATATTACAAATTTAAATATAATACAAATTATGTCAGCAGCATTTGTGAAAAGCAGCTGTCATGGTTTCAGTGGAATTACACAGAAAATTTTATTTTTATATTATTTCTCATTTCAGTGAATTAAACCGATATTTATAGTCTCTAAATAATGCAACTTTATCTTCTATCTTTCTACACCTGAAATCATTCAGTCATTTTAATATCGAACAACAACAACAAAAATTCCCTGAGGCAAACGGATGGTTTCAGATGAGATTTTTTTACCTTCCTATGGACCAACTAAAAGCTAGAAAAACTTTTCTTGGACAAAAGGTTGAATTTTTCTTTTAAATATCTGATATTAGACCTTAAGATTTATGACCATAAAAACAAAAACATGGCTCTGTGTAACAGTTTTAACTTTTTTTATTTTAACTACATATTTATAACTACATTTGTACAACTACAATTACATTTTTATAAAATGTGAGCTTTGCTGTCGAAGGAAACGCAATGAAGCAGGCTTGAATTAAATAAAATGATTATTTCAGTGGGAAAATGGGCATGTATGTGTTGTCAGTTAAGCTTACTTTATGCCTAATAATAATGTTTGTATATACTTGCATTCTAACTGTAATTTAATGACTACGATAGATACAGTACATTGTGCAAAAAAACATTCTGAAGTTTATTTTTGTATTTATATGCATCCAAAAGTTTAAATGCCTTATAATAATATTTAAAATATGGTTCTGAATTGCTTCATCTTCAATACAAATGTTCTGAATTGGTGATACTTGCCTGTCGTAAAATTCATATATAAAGATTCTTTTGTACAGTATTTTGCTACTGTTTAACAAGAAAACTGGAAGGCTGCCAAATTGACTGGAAAGCAGCTAGCCAAGCGAGTTCTGTGCAAGTCAATACTTATCTCAGCATTTGAAATGTTGAGTAGCTGAGCACACTGGGAACAGTAGTATACAGAGGGTCATTTATACTTAGTATAAATGACGCAGCACATATTTATTTGCTAATTGTTGTACTGCACTGCTCTGCACGTCTTCCTGGTCTTTGCAAATTCAAATTGCTCACATTTTTTCAAATTACTCACAAACTAAATAGGTGTTTGCAGTTGTTGTGTGTGAAAATAGCATTGTCAATAATTTAAATGTCACCAAATACAGAGTGTGCACATAAATATTCACAATTTGCAATTTTGCCATATTTAAAAAGGTCCTATGGACATCCACAGTGCGAATAAAAATATGAAATTTTTTTTGCAGATTACAGACACAATTCTTTTTCGGCTTTAAAAATATAACAATGTGCAGGGGAAATATTTATTACTGTGCGAACCATTGAGCAAAGTTTATAAATGAACAAGCGGAGGTCAAGACAAGCAGAAGTCCAGAGGGAAAGCCCAGAGAGCAGTACCGGGAGTTTACATGAAGTAGGCAAGGGGTTAAGGAGATTGTCCAGAGAGCAGGCTGAGGTTAGTACCGGGAGATCCACACAATGCAGGCAGGGAACCGAGACAAGGGTACAGGAACAGAGAGAGGACTCAGAGACTAGGAACAAGGCGAAGAACAAAGATTTGCAGGCTAGATCTGGCTGGGGAGCTTAATGATCAAGCAACCAGGAAGGAGGGGCAAGATAGCAGCAGCAGAGAGATAGCACAAATAGCTCATAATAACAAACCCACACTGACTCTAAGGGACCCCAATGGCTCAGAAGAATGGTGCAGGTATGGTTCAATAGACAAGAGTTTGATTCCTGGCATTTCCTGACAATTAGCTAAACAGTTTACCAGTACAAATCATACACAGAGGAATCCGATAATCAAGAGAAGCACAAAAAAAGATTTAACAAAGAGAGGAAAAGAAGTCAGACCAGGTCAGGTCAAACACTGATTTCAAGATAAAGTACCAAAGGACACATTAATAGTCAAACAATCCAATTTTTAAATACCAACAATTTATTTCAGGTGCACTCTTACTAACAAAGAAATATCTGTTCTTCATAAAACGCCTCTCACAACACCTTTGTGCAAAGGACAGCAAGAATTACCCTTTATACTTGCTGGATTGGACAGCCCTAGAAACTAACATTACAGGGCAAAATTAAGATGGAATTATGTGGATGTCAATAATTGCAATTTGCAGATCTGATAGTTTGTATATTAGTAACAAGATATTAATAACCTTTTTTGTCAGGGCTGTGAGTCTTCCAGGAGACTGAATACTGCAGACAAACCCTATCAAAGTGAGAATCAAGGCTAGGGTCAACAATAAATTATTCTGACAACCCCCCAGGACTGGCATAGATAGAGAAAGATGTGTAAAAGGATTCTGGAGATATGGTCTCAGCAAGGAGACATGAAACCCTGGGTGAATTTGTAGACTAGAAGATAGTTCTAAATGAAAGGTAAAAGTATTGACCTGAGCAGAAATACAAAAAGCGCCCAAACAATTTGGACCCATCTTGCTTGTGGGTGTTTGCATGCTAATATTCTTAGTAGAAAGCCAAACCAATTCTCCTGTTTTCATCAAGAATCATTTTGACATGCATTTGGGCTTCTTTCAGCATTGACTAGTACAATGCCATTAGATGTTTCGTCAAGGTACTAAAACTTTCTTGAATACAGGCTAAAGGAGACCAAGAAGGAAACAGTGGAAAAAAATATGAATGAAAAAAAAACTAAGCAAATAATTAAGTTAACTGAGTTGCACATTGGTAATAGAGTACAAGGAATTAATTTCTGAAGGAATAAAGCAAAGAAACTACAACTGTGTTCAGAATAATAGCAGCCTGACACCACTAACCTGATCAATAACTTGATAAATAACAGAAATTATATTTCTATGTGACAAACAATTTACTAGTAGGTGTAATAGAGTAATAGAAAATCAACAGACCCTCAATACATGCATGCTGTTGATTCTATGTAACTGAATCATTAATTGAGGCTCGTTCAAAATAATAATAGCTTCTTTGAAATAATAGCAGTATGAGTTCAATTAGTGAGGTCATTCATTCTATGAAAAAACAAGTGTCAATTACAACCCTTATTTAAGGAAGAAAGGCAGAATATGTTGTGCATTCTGGTGCATTCTCTCTCAGAATCGGAGTAAAATGTGTTCCAGACATTGTTCAGAAGAAAAGGGTACTTTGATTATAAAAGTTGATTGGAAAAGGGAAAACATATAAAGTGCAGAAAATTTTAGGCTGCTCAGCTAAAATGATTTCAAATGCTTTAAAATGGCAACCAAAATCTGAAAGACGTTTAAAGGGGTTGTTCACCTTTGAGATAACTTTTAGTAGAGAGTGATATTCTAAGACAATTAGCAATTTGTTTTAAATTATTTTATTATTGAAGGTTTTTGATTTAGCTTTTTATGCAGCAGCTCTTCAATTTAGCAAATAACTATAAAACTATAAAAAAAATAATAATGAAAACCAATTGAGAAGTTGCTTAGACTTGGCCGTTCTATAACATAATAAAAGTTACCTTAAAGGTGAATGACCCCTTTAAGAAAATGGAAAACTGCAATTTGAATGGATATAAGAATAGCCAAAATGGCAAAGACTCCAATGATCAGCACCAGGAAAATCAAAGAAGGTCTAAAGTTAACTATGAATACTGTTAAGATGCCTATATGAAGCCAAGCTACCGGCAAGAAGCCCCTGCAATGTCCCATAAATAGGTTACATTTTAACAGTTTGTCAGACGACCCCCAAACACTGAAATCAAGCCACAGTACATTGTGAAGCCAGTGAAGCATGGTGGCTCAAACATCATGATATGGGGATGTTTCTCATACTATGGCGTGGCCAGCCCAATCCCTGGACCCTAATCCAATAGAAAACTTGCAGAGTGACATATAAATGCTGTTTCTGAGGCAAAACCAAGAAATGTAAAATTATTGTGGAATGTAACAGGTGGCAGAAGTTAGTTGACTCCATGCAACACAATGTTAATCAGTTGCCAGAAACAGTTTTCATAAAGTAGTTATACAACTAGATATTAGTTTATTGATTCAAAGGAAAGCAAAATATTGAAACATTTTTAAGTTTATACAGTGAATGTTTGGGTTTGCAAAGAAGAAGTCAGACACTACTATTTTTTGGAACAACCTAATATTCAGTTTTTTCATGTTCTGTAAAGGAATAAATTCTATTTATGTTTTGGATTAGAATGTGCAATGTTCCCAATGCATTTGCATGTATGGAAATAAAAGCTATTATAAGGATTTGAGCTTTATTCACTTTTCTAAACACATAACACACTTATTATTCTGAACACAACTTTATTATTCTAAAATCTGATTGAAAAGCTCTGTCTGATAATTAATAGACAGATGAAACAAAACTTGAATTTTAAGTAATCTCCAAATTTGGGCTAATATTGGGTACCTATATCAGAGATTATAAAGTCTGTGTTACCATCCAACCAGAACATTTCCTATAGCCATTTCTACAGTGTGAGCATCAGAAGGAAAGCCTTGTGAAGAAATAAAATGGGCTATCTTAGTGAATCTGTCCACCGCAAGAAGAATAATTTGAAAATTTAGATCAACAAAAAAGCTTATAAAACACAAGGATCTCTTATGTTCTTTTTTTTTATCTATTTCCTAAACTTATATAAAAGAATGGTTGGAGAAAGAAAGAGACTATATATGAATTTGAGGAAGGGGACTGACCTCTGGTTGAAACAGAGGCTTTGCATTTTGAATCTACATTCTTGGGCTGAAGAAATAAAGCAACCAATTCTGTTTGTGGCACAAGTTTTCAGCTGCAGAAAGCCCTTAATGAACACATATTGTATAGGTATTTCTCTCTGAAGTGGCTAACTATTATGATGAACAATCCTTCTGTTTTTTCATCAACTATAAGTAAAATTTGACCAAAATTTAGCAAAATCATCATTTGGGTCTTCTCTGGCCAACACGTCTTTAATATAATGGCTAAATCCATACTGGAAATTGACTTCTGAGTGGATTCTCATTCCTGAGCCATAGAGAACTGATCCTGTAACATACTGTACTTAAAGGGACTTTGTCATGGTTGGTATGGTGTAGTTTTAATTTCTAAATTACACTGCAAATAATTTACTCTATCATGTAATGCTACCAAATAATTCACTCTAATATTTAATTCCAATTTCAAGTGTATTTTTTTAGTTATAATATTGGTGAGTAGGCAGCCATCTCAGGTAATTTTGCCTGGTCATGTGTAGAAAGAGCCAGCACTTCAGGATGGAACAGTTTCAGGCAAGTTATTGTTTCTGCTACTCAATGTAACCGAAGGTGTCTCATTGGGATATCGATTTTTACTATTGAGTGCTGTTATATTTACGAGGGAGTTGTTATCTGGTTACCTTCCCATTGTTCTGCTGATGGCCGTATTGGGGGGTGGGGGCGGAAGAGAAGGGAGGGGTGCTATCACTCCAACTTGCAGCACAGCAGTAAAGAGTGGCATTTATCAGAGCACAAGTCCCATGACTGGGGGCATTTGGGAAATTGGCAATATGTCTAGCCCCGTTTCAGATTTCAAAACGAAATTAAAAAAGCACTATTAACTAATGCATTTTGAAAAAAAAACATGTTTTTCCATGACAGTATCCCTTTAACAAAGCAGACTCTGCAGTCAAACTACTGAAATTGCATTTGCAGGTTCAGCATAACTTTGTATTAAGTTATTATGGCATTGCTACAGTCAGCTGGGTGAGGTAACACCTGCTCAGTCCTGGTGGCATACATTTTATATTTGGCCTGAGCAAAATGTTAGATTTGTAAATCAGAAGATGCCCATGTGTTGAGACAGAGAAGCAAAATCATGATTTTGAAATACAGCATTTTGTTTCAAGTTGTAACTGCTTACCAAGAAAATTCTGTGTAATTCTGCAAGTCAATGAGGGGAAGCTCAATGTTTAAAATGCTGAGTAACTGAGCACACTGGGAAAAGAAGTACACAGGGTAGGTATTAGCTAAATAGTTTACCAGGCTGAGTCATGCACAGGAAAATCTGATAATCAGTAGTGATAGGCGAATTTATTTGCCAGGTGCGAATTCGCAGACATATATACAGATAGATAGACTGAGGCTTGGGCTAAGGGTTCAGAAGTGTCCAAAAGTAAACTAACATTCTGGGGAAAAAGCATAATGCCTAGTTATAAAAATTTGAGTTCAATTACAAATGTGGCATTAAGACCAAACAGTGGGGGTTTCTTTGTAAAACTGACGAGACATCTGATGTGAAGGATCAGTAAGAAAAATATATATAATACAAACAAAGCAAGAAGATTGAATTGAAATTCCAGGCAATCTTCTGGCATTTTCATAACAGTTAGACTATTATTACACTAACTAGAATTGTGTTGTTAATTGTTCTCATTTGTCAAACTATTTTTCTGTTTCCCTCATTAGCTTTTACATGAGAAAGAGTTCATGCCAAAAGGTTTTCAAGCATGGGTGGATTTTTATAAAGGTTTGGGGAGGCTAAGCCTCCAAAAATCTGCTTGACAATTAAAAAAAATGGGAAAAAAAGATTCTCTAACCTGTTCGGCTGTTCCCACTGTTCAACAGCAGGGAAAGCTCTTCCAAGAGCATAAATGTCCTGCTCACTATAGGTCTCTGACTGAACAGGGAGAAGCAGCTGCCAGTTTATTTGTACAATTCAGAACCAATACTATACTTGAAAAGTACTTGAGCCAAAAGCACAAAATGTGTACGACATTCCTCCTGACAGTTGCCTAATGGGTGACAGACATATATTCTTGTGCAGCACTGGATGGACAGCCTGTCAGGTGGGACACTGTGGGAGGCAAGGGGGCATCCCACATCATATTTATGGAACTAATGTGCCAGTCACAGTTTCCCCCACATGTGAAATAATAGGCAAGATACATCCTTTTCTCACATTAAAGCACCGTATAAGTTACATTCACTCAAAAATAGATACACCACTTTTTTTTATTAAGAGCTATTATCCAGAATGTTCAGGACCTGAGGTATTCTGGATCAGGATCTTTCTGCAAAGTTATCTATATAAAACTATATATAAAGTATACATACAAGTATGCAGAATATGATTGGCACATTACTCTCTCAAAAATATAATTGTGTTTGGGACTTGTGTATAAAAAGGAAAGCCCTGAGCTATAATCACAGCCATATTATACTAGTCTAGGTTGGAGATGGGCAGAATCACATGTAGCTGTGTTTAGGTTAGAAAGAATGCATTAAAACAGGACATGGCTGGGCTCAGGGGTGGAGTAAGAGAGGGATGTGATATCAGGAGAAGAAGCAGTTCACTTCCTTATTTTCTGAGCAGGTAGAAAATTCCACTCACCCCCCCCCCCCCCCCATTTTGTGAAAATCTTTTGTTGCGCATTTTAACCTCAGTATTCTGTCAAAGGCTGATTACTGCGGGCGAAACGCATGTCAGGTGCATTTTACAACATTTAGTCAGAGTGGTGAAAAGAGAATATTACTATAGGTTAATCTCTATCTACAGAACCAGGAGGAGTGCTCTGTGGGTGAAGTGGTTGGCAATCGGTGGATCATGAATGGGTCGAGCTCGTCAATGGTGTTGTAACTAATTGTTTACACCTTTGATGCAGGAATGCAATTCTGCCAGGCAAGCTTAATACTTGCTTATATTTACATGGCACCTAAGTAACCTATCATTATACACACAACCGGGAGGAGTGCAATGTGGGTGAAGGGGTGGTTGATGAATGGCATATTGAAGGGGTATCTTTAAGCGATCCCAGCAGTCAGCTGCAAGCTGATTAGGCTGGTCTGAGGCCATTCTGATGCTCTTAGAAACACCTGCCTACCCAATACCTTCAGTCTTTCCGTCTCCCTGCTCCTTCCCTCATTTTTATGTTTTTCCTGGATTCTCCTTTTTAATCCACCTTAGTAAAAATTATGTTTTAAATTGGTTCATTGAGTGATCGGATTATGGGATGGGGAGGTGCAACTACAAGGGTCAGTTCTTTTCCTTTTTCCACATATGACATATTTCAGACACTGCACACCATCCAATGTCTCTCCAACTGATGGACAGTGCTCCCTAATGTATACTTTTCTATGCATATACAACCAATTCTGCCCCTATTTGTTATAATTTGTTATAATTGTAATTAGTGATGGCCTTATTGTTTTTTTGCCAGGAGCGAATTTGCGAAACCACCGCGAAAATGCACCGGCATCTAAAAAAAATTGGACGCCGGTGCATTTTCACCAGCGAATGTGGGCCGGCGTAAAAAAAAAAAACGGACGCCAGTATCAAAAGCTTTTTGCGAATTTTTCAACGTTTTACGAATTTTGGAAGAAATTCGTGAATTTTTCGGCAAAGCAAAATGACCCAAATCCGCCCATCACTAATTGTAATTGATTTGATAAAATTTACAATTATTTAGAAGAATATAAAAAAATAAAATTTCAGTTAGAATATTAATAAATACTGTTCTCCAATAATTGCATAAAATTATGTTTGTCCTTCTGCTCTAGCAAAAAAAAATGCTTTTTGAGATCACCTCGCTGTTTGTCAATCAATGAATATTGACAAATCCAGAAACAATGTTCCCTTTTCCTATTACTATGTTATACTATGTTAACCAGTCTTACTGTCCTTTGCAATGATTTTTTTATATATCAAAAGTTTTTTTTCCAAGCCTGAATGAGGTTTGCTAGCTCAAGTAATTTAACTCAAGCTTTAGACTTCATGTTTACAGTATATTTGTAGTGATGGGCAAATTTATTCGGCAGGCTTGAATTGTTGTTTTTTAGGAGGCTATACCACAATAAAAAGACTAAGGATTCTTTACATGTTTTCATGTGCTCCCAGTCATGTGATTTGTGCTTTGATAAACTTCAGTCACGGTTTACTGCTGCACTGCAAGTTGGAGTAATATCATTCTCCTTCCTTCCCCCCAGCAGCCCATCAGCACAACAATAGGAAGGTAACCAGATAACAGCTAGCAGACACCTTCAATGCTGAAAATGCTCCCATGCCCCACTAAGTGGTAGATTTGAGTACAGGTACACTACTTAATAGTAAAAATCCAAGTTTGACTAACCCAAGTCGTGACTCCTTCAGTTAGGAGAGACAATAGCCTATCTGAAAGCAGTTCTAAAGTAAAGCGCTGGCTCTTTACAAAAGCACATGACCAGGCAAAATGACCCATGGTGGGTGCAATGTGTAATTTATTGATAAAGAGGATACCATAAAAATCATGACAGAATCCCTTTTTGCAATGAAAGTAAATGTGATTAGTTATTTGCCCTGTGTTCAGAAATAAACCCTTGTTGAAAGTTGTGAAAACCCAACAATTGTTGTGTTTGCCTAGATTATTTTAGCATTGTATGTAAAGCCATGCACTCCATTGCTGAAGTGTTCGAAGTAAAAATACATTTACCCATTCTTTTTTGTTATAAACAATTAAAAAGGGATATAAATGAAATTATGAAGTTATTGAATGAATTAAATCTAGCATTAACAATGGCCCAGTGATTAGCACTGCTGTCTTGTGGCACTAGTATCCTAATTTCCACTATGACTGTGGCACTATCTGGATTGAATTCAGAAGAAATTGACGTATGTGTGACAGAAAGTAATAGTAGCAAAATGAAAGATTTGTTAATGAAAAAAAATATCATGAGGGGGAAGACTTCCCCTTGAAGGTGATGATTTTGTAGGTAAAGATAAGTTGCTTGCAAATTCTGTTTTTGGTCACTGTAATGGGTATTTACTGTCTGCTTCTAAACTTCCCAATATACATCGATTTCTTATGACTATTCCTAAGTAATACAGGTATGGGATCCGTTATGCGGAAACCCATTATCCAGAAAGTTCCAAATTACGGAAAGGCCATCTGCCATAGACTCCATTATAATCAAATAATCCAAAGTTGTACTTGATGCCAACTAAGATATAATGAATCCTTATTGGAAGTAAAACCAGCCTATCGGGTTTATTTTATGTTTACATGATTTTCTAGTAGTTTTAAGGTGTGAAGATCCAAATTATGGAAAGACCTGTTATCCAGAAAGCCCCAGGTCCCGATGATTCCGGATAATAGGTCCAATACATATACCATAAATTCCTAATAATTTGACACATTACTAATTAATAACGGAAAACTGTAAAGATAGCTTACACGATCTGCCATACAGAAAACCTGTCAATGTTATGTTTAGGATTTAAGCGAATCTGAATTCAGTATCAAAAAATGATCACACTTTCTTAAATAGCAACAAGAAATACAGTAGTATAATTACTGAAGATTTTTTTTTTTTTTTTTTTTAAAAAAACACATTATATTATTATTATTATTATAGTATGTAAAGAATGTGATACAGATTACTAGAAATTCTTCCTCACTAATAAGCTTTCAAAATTGAGGTCTATAAATGGGTACTGCTTGTCACTGCCAGAATTCACTTATCTTCATCACCTGCACTTGGTAAAAATGCATAATCTAACACATTTTAGACTGTATTGAGTCCATTTTAACAAATAATCACCTTTATTTATATAAAGAGTATTTACCAGAATCTGGCATGGTAATAAATGTTGCTCGAACAAGATAAAGATTAAATACTGTTATTCTAGTGGATCTATCACATTAATAGCTTTTATAAAGAGGTACTTTGGAAGCTACATGTCACTCCTACTTTTTCCTTCTGTGACTTTAAATAAGGCCCCAGACAATCACGTGTGACTATTCAGTAAGGGTTGTAAGTGCCATGCCTACAGTGCTTCATGTCTTCAGCCCAACAGCTGTTGTTTAGTGATAGATCAATGAAGCAAAAAATTATGCTGGTATTTAAAAAAAAAAAAAAAAGATCTCGATCTGCTGCTCTGAGTCTTGTGGTATTGTTCTACATTAGTAATTAACCTTTGGGATTCATTTAGCTGTAATCATTTTTCACTGAGGGGCAGTGCAAATGAGAAGAAATTACTTACCAATCTACCATCCCAGGCCTGTATTTGATAAAATGACCCATTTGAAAATCCTGCTCAGAATAGTAAGTAAATGCATTCATTCATTAATTTATATATTATTTATAATTGTGTTTAATGTTTGTCACTGCCCCTTTTTTTGGGGTGAATTTAAAGCATAACATATAAATAAAACAGAAGAAAAATCATATGAAATATCTGGCTTTTTTTAACTTTAGTTTCAGAGGCTATGAAATTGCATTTTCAACTGAGGGAAGCTAGCCGGAGATAATCAGAACACTGATTATTGTTTCTGAATGAACACACCAATTTCTAGTGCATGAAATGTTAAAACAAAAGAAAAATATTCTGATTACTTTCTTTTCAACAGATTCAATAAACAAGCTGTGATGGTCTATCAAAATACACACAAAGGTCAAAGGTTCCAGCTGCAGGCTCATGCTGCTGCAGTATGTCCCTTGGCCAATGTTCTAGAATAATGCCAGAATTTCTAAGAAACAAATTTCGAATTGTGCACAAAATAAATTTTGTTTGCAAGAGGTTGAATCTCTTTCAATGAAACAGCTCAGGTTTACGAAAGATGGGCTGTCAAGCGGTTTCCAAAAAACTACTGCTACCACTTGTTGCTAACCTTGGTAAAGCAAGTTAGAGGTACAATTTAATTCAACTTCTTACTCTAACAAGCAAAACTTAGGAATCAAATAAGATATGTAAAAAAGGCCACTAAAACATATATTGCTATATTGCTTTCATAGTATATAGCAAAAAAAAGTGTAGTGTATAACTCAGTGTAAAATAAATGGCAAAAGTTATCAAGGTGTATGGTACTTTACACCATGAGAGCACCAGATTTACACTGCTTCGGTAAGTACGTTACAATGGAAGTTACTCAAAGAAAAACTGGCCAAAAAATAGGCCATTTAACGCTATTTTTTCACGGTGGTGTGTGTCAAATTATTCCACCTTTTTTTTTTAACACCATATAATAAATCTGCCCCAAGGGACAGTTTTTAAAATTGGAGGCAAACATTACTGTGACTTTGCCCATAGCAACCAAATATTTGCTTTTCTTTTCCAACTCGTAGGTGACTGTTCAAATCGAATTGCTGATTGGATGCTATGAGCAATATCACTGGTTTTCACCTTGCGTAAGACTAAAAGACGCTGCAAGGTGGTTCATATTTGAAATGCAAGCGTGTGTTCAGGCCAAAGGGGAGCTCGAAAGAAACGTCAACATACATATGTTTTACATTATGGATACCATGTGAGTGTATTTTTTTTTTTTAAAGAATTAAAAAATTTTTTTACACAATTGCTTGTGCATATCACTCCACAGCTAGTACCAGAGGGGAAGCTGTGTCCCGGTATAATATTTTTATGTGCAAGCTGTAAAAGAGAATATTGTGAGTACCCAGGATTATATTAAGGAAAGCCAATCCCATTTTATCTTTTTTCTGATGGTGGCATTGTAACTGGAAGGGGTTTAACACATGAGGTGTACTTGTTATCTCCACAAAGCACTATACGGGTTGTTACTTACCAATATATACCACTTACCAATATATATTACCACTATATATATATATTAAGATATATTAGATATCTTTTTTTTTCTTGTTTGTTCCTGTGCCTTTGGCGCTGGCTTAGTTTTTTGATTTGGACTTAAAGGGATACAAGTATAAGCTGGACAAGGAGTGTGTCTTGGGACTTTTTTTTTTATTATTATCACTAGCTATCTAAACATTAATTGCTTTTTAGGTCCTGGCTTCACCTACACTGAAGCCTCCTGCCACAGGCTGCTTTTGAGATTTCCTTCTTTAGGCTTTCCAGCAGCAGCTACCTCCTCTATAGTACTCACAATAGACATTATTATTATTATTATTATTATCATCATCAACATGTATTTATATAGCACCAACATATTTCATAGCACTGTAAAGTAAATGTTTATACAACTAAATCACATGAATTACATACATATGGAGTTACATACATCACAATCAGTACCGGTACAAAAAGTGAGGAAGGCCCTGTGCAGAAAGAGCTTACAATATAAAGGGAAGGGAATAATACACAAGGTGTGGGATTGGGCAAGATCAAAATGAAGTGGGTGAGAGATGTGGTACTGTATGTGGTATTGCATTTGGTAGTTTCTGTATGTGGTATTGCATTTGGTAGTTAAGAGTAGGCTTCTCTAAATAAGTGCGTTTTAAGAGATTTCTTGAAAGCAGAGAGGTTGGGAGAAAGTCGGACAGACCGTGGGAGAGAATTCCAGAGGAGGGGTGCAGCCCTTGCAAAGTCTTGAATAGCAGGTCAGTAGAGGAACATAGTAATCGGTTTAGTGAGTATATAGAGATGAGTTCAGAGATGTAGGGTGGGGCAGAGTTATGAAGTGCTTTGAATGTCAGAGTCATTAATTTGAATTTAATCTGAAGAGTAGTGGAAGCCAGTGCAGGGATTGGCAAAATGGCGTGGCAGAGGAGGAGCAGTTGCTGAGGTGTATAAGCCTTGTGGCAGTGTTCATTATGGACTGGAGAGGTGACAGTCTCTGGTGGGGGAAGGCCAATTAAAATTGAGTTACAGTAGTCTAGACGTGAGATGACGAGAGCGTGAATAAGAATTTTGGCAGCATCTTGGGTGATAAATGATCATATTTTGGATATGTTCCTTAGGTGGAAGTGATGTGATTTAATAAGTGACTGTATATTGACTTGAATATTATGTTCAAGAAATAGTGATGAGCAAAATATTTTGCAGAGTTTCACCACAAAAATGACGCCCAGACTCCAATAGCTGAAAAAAATTGATGTGACAAGAAAAAACTGTGATGCATTTCGCTATTTTTTTTTCGAAGTGAAACAGGTCAAATTAGCCCATCACTATCAAGAAATCATCCTAAAATCTCAAAAATAGTTAATAGAATCTGCCATCAGCTGAAAGGGCATTCCACAACCTTGCAGTCCTCATCGTGAAAGACCAGCTATGCTGTTTCAAATGGAAGTTCTGTTCCTCTAGTCTAAAGGGGTGTCCTCTAGTTCTTTGACCTTCTCTATCTGAAAAAAGATCCCCCACTGACTATTATGTCTATGGGAGTGCATTAATTTACTACTTGTAAAGAGTAATCATGTCCCTCAAGTGCCTTTTCTTTAGAGAAAACAATCCCAACTTTCATGGTCTACCCTTGTGGTTTATATCTGCCTTCACTTTTACCAGCTTTAATGAACACTAACACCAAAAAAAAGTGTTTTAATGTAATGAAAACTGTACTGTTGCCCTGCTCTGGTAAAACTGATTTATTTGCTTCAGAAACACTGATATAGTTCATATAAACAAGCTTCTGTTTAGCAACAGCAGTTGTACCAGTGCAGGGCAACACTGCATTATATTTTTACTACTTTAAAACACTTTAATTTGTTGATGTTACTGTTCCTTTAATTGCTTCTCTCTGCACTACAGCCAATTACTATCCAGCACATTAATGTCCTTCTTAAGGAGTGGAGCCCAAAACGGCACTGCATATTCAGTTGAGTCCTTACCAGAGACCTATAAAGAGGCAAAACTATGTGTTCTATGTGTTCATTCCCGAGTTAATGCCCTTTATATGCAAGACAGAACTTTATTTGCTTTAGTAGCCAGCGAGTGACACCGTCTAGAGTTACACAGCTTTATCACCAAAAATCTCCAAATCCTTCTCAAATAAGGATACCACCAACACACTGCCACTTAGTGTATGACTCACTTTTAAGTTGTTTTTACCAAAATACATAAACTTGCATTTAAAAACATTATTCATTTGCCAATTAGCTGGCCCGTTTTTTTAATTTAGTTAAATCATCCTGCAGTGCCCTGCATGGAACATATAGTTTTGCACAATTTATTTTGTAGTAATCTTCAGAGATAGAGGCACTACTGTCTAGTCCCAGTTAAAGGCAATTAATAAACAAGTTAAAAAGCAAAGGGTCATGGATAAACCCCTATGGTACTCCATTAATACCACTGGTACAATTATAAAAGGCCCAATTTACCCCCTGTCTTTGTAATCTTTCCTTCAGCCAGTTCTCTATCCTTAGTTTAACCAGAAACCTTCTGTGTGGTAGTGTATCAAATTTTTTAGCAATTTCAAAGAAGATCATATCCACTGTCAACCCAGAGTTTAGGTTCCTGCTCCATATATCAGTTTATAACAAGCTTGGCACATGAGTATCTCTCACCTCACACCGACACTTTCTGCTACTTTTTAGCCAGCTGCCTTCTCCCAGGGGATGACTCATCACTTACAGAACCTGTGATAGTTGATGTACAGACAGCCTCTGTAATCCCCTTTCATCTGCTGGGTCTCAGAGCATCCTGTGAAATATGTACCTTCCTACAGTGTTTTGTCAGACAATGCACACAAGCCTACAGATGTATCTTAAACAAAGTTTTTCACATCACACGGAGCACAAAAAAAACACAGTACAACATATGGCAACATCACTAAAAAGATTCAGTAATCAGATTAAAGGGTATGTAAAGGCAAAAAATTAAAATCCCATTTTTACTTTCTATAATGAAAAAGAAACCTCCTATATACTTTAATTAAACAATATCTACAGTTTTTATAAGATACCCAACTGTATGCAGTGAAATTCTCCCTTTATTTACTGCTGTGGATAGGAATTGTCAGATGGTCCCTAACTGCTCTGCAGGGAATCATGCTTTTGAACAGTAGGGGGAGC
This sequence comes from Xenopus petersii, assembly GCA_038501925.1. Taxonomy (NCBI): domain Eukaryota; kingdom Metazoa; phylum Chordata; class Amphibia; order Anura; family Pipidae; genus Xenopus; species Xenopus petersii. The sequence continues at coordinate 39,146,385 of CM076679.1, read as the reverse complement.
CCCGCCTTACTTCCCAGCCCTGCAGAACTCGAGCAGCTTTGTTTTCCTGTAGAGAAGTAAGCGACTGTGTAGAGATTTGTATTGGGTTTTATTTTTGCTTTTACATCCCCTTTACAGTTTCCAGCTGCAGGGACAAAGATCATGGAGCCAGATTTAAACAGATAAACTGGAATTCCTATTGGAGGATTATTTTGCGGCAGTCACTGGTTCTGCAGAGTTCAAGGAAGTTTGTATTAAAACAATACAATAATTATAAAATCCACATTAGATAATATGATAACACAGGACCCAGTGCAGTCTGCCCATTCTGATTATTAATTAGTCTTGCTGTATCGGCTTCTGGCAGATATTATTTGACCTGTGTTGTTTTGATTTATTTATGATGATCCCTAAGCAGCCCAGACCACACTGAGCATGTGTACCGTCTTGGTCTTGCAAAGATGGTTAGCAAAGTTACAAGATGGTGACTCCCGTGGCCAACATTGAAAGCATAAATCATTTTTTTGATTAGGCTTGGGGTGCAGTAAGTTCATGTTTATCTTTAGCATACAAAATACAGCATTTCTAGCCCTATTCTATTTCAGACTTTACTTTTGACTTGCAAAGCTATTAATGATTTTAGTAAGCTCCATAGCTTCAAATAATATTTGAGTCATTATAATTATTAATGAAATGTGAACGATTGTCTGTACATTGATATTCAGTTATGAAATTAGAGTTCTAAATCTCACTCCATTTTCTATGGTATGATCCAAAAGAAACTATAATTAGCTAGGAGAATCAATTTAAAAGTGTACACATTTCCTTTAGTGCTGCATTAATTGAAATCATAGACGACATTAACCAAAGTGCTCTAACTGTTGACAATGCTTTTCAGAAAGAGAATGCATGGATGATAGAGCGTGCTGTAGCTGATGCTATTCAAAAACAAAATTGTATCACTTTATTATCTACTAAGTGAGCAAAACAATTTACAGATTATTTTGGAAATTTACAAATATAAAATTGTTTGGAAAAAAAGTTCAAAATACTATTGGTAAACATGTTCAGGAATTCAAATAATTGATCAAATCTAATTGCATAAATGTTTTCTATTTTTCTGATTAAGTACAGTATGTGAATAACAATTTTGCAGACTTGGGCCAAATTCTTATAAAAATATGGATGATTCATTATATCATTCCAAGTGATGTACTCTAAGCACCAGGCAAAATAACACTCACAAGCATTATATAGCAAATACAACTATGGTTACCAGACTTGGAGTAATTCAGTCACTTTAGTGAAACACAAATCTAAAAGAACAAAAAAATTATCAAGGCCAGTCCTTACTGTTTCTAAGCAAATAAGGCTAGAGACTGATGATGAAAAAAAAAAAATTTGTACACAATACCATACATTTATTAAAAACTACATTTATTTTGAAGCATTTCCAGCCACCTCCATTAAACATTAACTGTTTGCATTAACTGTGAGTAAGTACGATTTAATCTCCAGGCTAAACAAAGAACATGGATATCAATATATACATATCACCAGGCTGAAACGTCAGTCTGTAACTTCTACAGTAAAAAATAAGTCCTGAGCATGCGGACCTTATTGCATTTTGGATTATACAGTATATAATATTGAGAATATATATATATATATATATATATATATATATATATATATATATATATATATATATATATATATATATATATATCAACCTTCTAGCCTGTCTATGTCTTAAAAGTGTGCAATGTACAATTAAGATTCACAATGCAATGAAAGTCTAATGAAGAATATTACATTGTGAAATGCAAATTTATATTCTTATTTGTGCTCAAATATGCAAATTGTATTACATTTCACGCATTTGGTCCAAAAAAAAAAAAGAAAATTACAAGAGCAATCCGGGAAAAAAAAGTTAATACAGAAAAACAAGAAACAAAAGCATTAACCAGATTTCATTACATCAGCATTTTAGACTATTTTGAAGGTCTTACATAACACTTTTGGCACGGTTATGTATATATTGTTTAATTTAGCTTAATACTATGGTTTGTCTTATTTTTCCGTGGAAAGGATACCACCCGGGTTCATACAGATATATTTATGACAGGTTTGAACTGATATTGCCCTGAACTCAAAAAATATCCCTTTTCCTGATAGCATCTCCAGAAAGGGTTTTTAATGGCAAAGGGTATTTGCTATTATATTCATGGGATTGCATTTTTACCACTTTACCAGTTCAGTTGTTTTCAGATAGTACACCAAAAATAGACTTTTTACAATTGCTTTATATTACTTTTTTATTATGGACCATTTTTGTAATCCGGGTATGGGAAATGTTATCCAGAATACTCGAGACATGGGGTTTTCTGGATAAAGGATATTTCCCTAATTTGGATCTCTCGTGACATCATTACGTTGGGTTCCAGGGTAAGACGCGTATGTATATTCGTTGCTAAGCAACTAGCTGCGCTCCCACTTGTGGGGTCCCAAAACTTAGAAAATCACAGGCAGTTAGATCTTGGGACTTCTCCACTTCTATCATTTTCATTTTCCTTCTTTTTCTTCAATGGTGGTCTCTTTGTGGACAAATTGATATAACATTTTTTCACTTTCAAACACCCATCAGCCTTGGCTGAGGTGTGTAAACCAATTACAATCTTTTATCAATATTTATTCACGTTCAGCAAGTGGTTTGTAATGAATTCAGTCACTTTTCTTAATTAAATTGTGGTAATTCTGTTTTTATTTATTACCCTGATCTGTGCAGGCACTTTCATTTCAACTTAATTTTGTGATTTCTAATCATGAATTCAGAATAAAATGTATACTAGCACTTTAATTAATCACTTAATTTAGTTTTTTATAAGTAATTTATATTCACTTAATTGAGTATATTATAAGTAATTTTTAATCATTAGTTAATGGCACAAAGTACCTAACGGGGTAATCACATTTTGGTGTTGAACACCATCACGCAACAATGAATCACAACATAGTTTCTTTAAAATATTTATTGAAATTATTCACAATCATCAGAAACTGAACAGCTGAATAACATAGATATCTGTAATTAATGTGGTATTAATAATTGGTGGGTAACTAGATGGAGAAGGGTTTTACTCTCTTTTAATTTTAGCAAACTTACAGAGACCATCAAGGAGTCTATTCATACAGCTCTTAAAGACGTATGCACATGTTAATGCATTGGGAGAATGACAAGCTAGAGACAACCTTTGACGATCTAATTTTAAGATAGAATATACTGGAAGACAGCAACACCACTTTGCAAGAGGACAAAGGACACACACAGAGGACTTGAGAGAATACAGTAGGTCACGGCGCCAAAATCTACAGATCAGGTGGAATATCAGAGGAAGTGGGCCCGCAAGACATCAGGCCATTAATTCGTTCGCTCTTCTGAAGCATCAGCCCAGACCTCCCTTCATAAGCCTGGCGCTTTGACCGAGCCCACGACTATGACTTTCACTTGCACCACGACTACCTGGAGTGTCCAGACCAAGAGACATAATTGTCTGCCTACATTACTACCCTCCCCATATTTAAGATCAAGGACAAAAGCTTCAAATATACAATGATATATAACCCATTACATTAAAAAAAAGGTGGGACCCACAACCGTTCACCCAGATGCGACTCTCCCATAATATTATGTACAAGTGGGGCTTTCCTTTTAAGCTTATAGCTACTAAGGGACATCAGCAAACATATTACAGGACCCAGAGGATAATGCATGGTAGCACACAGGACCTAGAAATAGCATCTATGGATCAATCACTAGACACCTCTACAGGCAACTCCAGATCTCAAGATAGACTTTCACCAGTGTGGACCAAAGTTGGAAGATCACCATCCAAGAATACATCCCCAGCATCTACATAATACAGTTAAGACAACCATAACAAGCCTATACAGTCTCACAGCCTCTGGTAAAGCCAGTCTTGGAGACATGGAGGCACCATGAGTAATAACTTCTTTCCACCCTTATGTGAGTGCTCTAGAAACCTCCGGGACACTCCCAATCAAGGCCGTGAAGGCCCAATTTAACCTTATTATCTATATTGGTGATACCTCTGTAGAATCTCAGGGTCTTTGTACCTTAAATTTTGTTATGCTTAGTTTATTTAGTGCTGATTTATACAAAAATTGTTATTTTATTGTTTCATAGTTCATATATGCACAGGATATGCATGCATCAAAGAATTACTTACCCTTTCACCAATGGTAGACATAACCACTCAGAAAATCTCAGTTAGGTCAGAGCCAGGGGGCAATGCATTAGCAGCTAATGATTTTATGTATCAACCATAGGCCACCCCTTTAGACTAGAAGAAAAGAACTTTCATTTGAAGCAACGTAGGGGGTTCTTCACAGTCAGGACAGTGAGGTTGTGGAATGCACTGCTGGGTGATGTTGTGATGGCTGATTCAGTTAATGCCTGGCTTGGATGATTTTTGGACAGACATAATATCAAAGGCTATTGTGATACTAAGCTCTATAGTTAGTATAGGTATGGGTATATAGAATTGAATTAAAAGTAGGGAGGGGTGTATATATGGATGCTGGGTTTTCATTTGGAGGGGTTGAACTTGATGGACTTTGTCTTTTTTCAACCCAATTTAACTATGTAATATGTAACCATGGTTAACATGCTAATGGCCTAACAGTGTACTAAGATTGTATTTGGTTATAAGTGAAATCAACAGGCTCAAACCGGACAAAGCATTAGTAAGGTGATGTAGGATGTTAACATAGTGTGGGGGGGTAGATAGAATTTAGGCAACTAAATTCACCCTCAGGATCTGGGAACATTGCTGTGGAAAGTTGCCCCTAGTGGGCTCCCATCACCTTTTGCAATCAATTTTAGCTAATCCCCAGTTTCTCCCCCCTCTTCAAGGGACATTGGAGTTCAAATCTTAATCAACCCAGTAGAAAATAAACTATATACATTTGAGGAACCCCAAGAGAAGCACCAAATACCTCAGACTTGGCAAAATGAACATGTTTAAATCTTGCTCTTCAAAAAGTAGGGGGCGTCCCCTCACTGCCTCCCTTGGCCCCTTTGAAAGACTATGCCTTCAGGGGCTCCCCCAGAAAGCCTTAAAGGAGAATTCAACCCTCTTGATACCCCACTGGTTTAGTCCTTGACATGTAAAGCCAGCTTCAGAAAATGGCAAATAACCCTGTCTGACCACTAAATACCTTAGCATTAGCCTTGTGTCCACACCTACATGAGCTGCTTTGCTTTGACCTGTGCTGCTGCTGAGCCTCTTCTCTCTTCCCTAAATGCTAATAGGGACATGTGCAGTAGAGCCTGTTATAAAACACTTCCGTCCTGGCTCATGTGTTCATATCTCACCATTTGTGTCTTCATTCTTGGTTCTCCCCCCCCCCCCGCTTAGTACTCAGATAACATCTCTCCTTAATCCCCCCCAGCCCTCATAAATTAGATTTCAGCTCTCACCTCTCCTACAATATATATCTCTGCCTTCCTCCCTCATCATGGTTTTAAAAATTAGTGGTGAACACAACTTTCCCTCGTTTGTTATAGTTATACAGGAGCAGTGACCAGCTCCATGTTGTAGCTCCCACCCTTCCCAGCTATAGTCAGGTGATCCCACTGGTGTCTAATAAAAGGGCAGCCAAGTTTGGGAGTTTTACTTTGAAAGCAGCTAGTAAGTTGCAGGTAAAATTTAGTCCCTTTGTAAAATGTATCATGAAGCAATAGAATTCTTAATGAATCAGATGAAAATTAAGCGTAGGACTGGCCAGATATGGGATGACTTTGACTTAGTTGCAATATACTGTATGGATAAACAATCCCTGTTTTGTTTAAAGGGTAAGGCATTTTTCAGTAGCAGTGTGCACAAAATGTCTCTGTCTTAAATATATTGATATGGGTTGTGTGCAAAGGACCTCTTGTATTCCTCCCTCATTGCCTGCTTGGGCATACCTTGTATAGATATACAGTCCCATGAACAGAAACTTTTAAACTTTATATACACAACAGCCAGGCTTTCACTTGCCTCCAAGTGGAAAGCACCAAGGGCTCCAACAATAGGTGAGGTAACCAGTCAAATCTGTGAGATGAAATGAATGGAGGAGATGACAACAAGACTTAGAGGGACAACCCCCCATCATGAGAAAATTTGGTCAAAATGAGATTACTTTGTATCCCAAAACAAATAACTCTGGAACATAGTGACAAAAAGGATATGCAATACCCTATGGGTAAACTTAACTCTAATGGGCAAAAGATAAAGTGACAGGAAAGAATCCACAATTCTGAAAATGTTGATATATCCATGCTACTTTATAATAGCCCTTTTACTTGATTTGGTCTTTTTTTCACCCTTTTTTATGTACTGCTATTGTTTATATAATTCTTTGCAAACTTACTGCAGTGCAATGCTGTAAAATTATTTTGTCTCTGGCGACAGAGAAAAGTTGCAATGTCTGGAAACTTAATGATAAAAACAAATAAAATTTAAGTTACAATAAAAAAAAAGAACATGAACATGTCCTTGGACATGGCAGAGCAATAAAACCAACACTAGATGACAGAGACTGTCACTTGAGAATCAAGCCATATTCTGCTCAAAGGGTTTCTTCAGCTACTAGAGGGATACCTGAAATATGGCTATTGGATATAAAACAAGAAGCAGCAAAATCATGCAACAGTTAAAACAAAATGCCCCTTAGGACAAGACCAGAACAATGGCACCGACCAACTCATAACTAAAACACCCAAGAAGCCACCAGGAAACCAAAATATCAAGATCATAAATGAACAACCACTTAGATGCATCTATCCCTAGTGCTGGAGAAATACACTCTATCCTCAGCACTAGCCAGTGGCTCCATAAAGACTTGGCATACACTAGTCTATAGCCCTGCAGCTTAATGGTAGCAGCTCACACCAGTGCTGACAGGGGTAAACTCCACACCAGAGACTAGCCAAAGATCCACAAACTCAAGGCTGAGAATACCCAATGAGGACTAAAGGACCAGATGAACAACTCTGGGCTATCCTAATCCAGCATTCCACAGTAACCATAGTAGGGCAATGCTGGTACAACCCAGTCGCTCCACCAACCACAAAATCTGAACTGGGCTAACAGCCCATGGGTCAGCTGCTGGAACAGCCAAATGTTATTTAAGGCCCTCTACCAGTCAGCTATGCTGTTGCCCCAGCCAACTGCTGCACACGCAAGCCAATAGCACCCCAACCAATTACAGTGCTAGAAAAAAAAAATAAGAAAAACCCTACAAAGGCAGAGGCCACTACAAATCAAGCTGCACAGTGCTACAGTTTATGCAATAACTAAACCACACACTGAAGCTACTACATCCAATAGGCTAATGTACCAGCAAACAGCTCGAGTCACAATACAAAATCAGGCATGCAAGAAGCTTATAGCCTGCAAACACGGGTACCAACCAGCAATGATGCACAGCCCACTGGTAAATGAGCCAGCCACCATATATGCAAACCACTTGTAGACAAGTCAGCTATTGTGGATGCCAACATAGATGTACAAGACCATTGTTATACTTGCAGGCACTGATGCCCATCAGCAGCAATGTATGAAAAACACCAGAGTGGAAAGCAGCTACCGCACAAGCAATAGCACATGTGAATACCATCCTTGGACACAATGCCACCAGCTGCACTTGCCTGACACACAAGCCAATTTACACACATGCAACCCTGCAAAACACTGGTCCTTAAGCCAGCCTTATTGCTAAGATGCAGTGGCATACAAGACCAAAAACAATGCAAGGCAGACGCAAAAGGTCAGTTATAAAACCAACAACCTTGGACCAACAGCAGTTGTTGAATAATAATCAGCATCAACAATTGCTATGGGCTGCAAATTCAGAGCAAACACAAGCTGATGGTGTGACCTATGCTAGATCCAACCAAACAGCCAATGATGCCCAATGATGGTGCAAATCAGAACCATGCATGCAAGGATTGTATACAAGACAAAACTAATGCCTGTTGTCCTGCAAGGACTGTCACAAGACAAACAGCCATGTCCACCAAGGGCCACAGCAAAGAATAGCATCCATGCTTACCACAGGCCACCTCATAGATGGCCACTTCATAGACGCCATAGCAAAGGCTGGCAGATGGCACCGGCCCTCTCAGCCCCAAGAAAGTCAGAAACCACAAGCCCCGAGGACTATAATAAAAACTAGCAGCCACTTTAGGCAAAGGCCACAGAAAAGAGGCTAACAGCCCCAAAACTCCTGATAAAAAGGCCAGCAAGCACATGAGCCAAGTGCCATGGAAAGGCCAGCAGACACATGAGCCATGCAAGACAAGGTCCTTGGCTGAGAGGTCAAAGGCCAACCAAAACAAGGGCCATAGACTACAAGCTGGGTTCAAGCCTGTTACGGTGCTAGCAGACATTTAGAAGCATACTCATTATAAGAAAGGAAGGAAGTATTAAACCTCTATTCAGTCCTGGAGGTACCTTGTAACAGTAGCAAACATAGCCTCTGTGTCTGCACATGGATTTACACATACATACTTAAAATATTACACAGCAAGAGGCCCAGAGAAATATCTGCACCTTACCAGATAGTAGTGACTAGACAGCAAGATGGAAACTTCAGCAACAGCCCTGATAGCTTTCAACTGAGGGACATAAATAGCTAATTAGCATGCAGACTTTCCAGTGCACTGTACATTTCAAACACACAGGTGGATACTGAGGAATCATACTTTCCAGTTTCAGGCTTTGTTAAAACTAGCCCATATCCATACCCACGGTAGGTAAAAAGGTGTGAGGAGGAGGTCATGTGGTCTTATAGGTCTTGATTAATTTTGATTGGCTATGTTATAGGTCCTACCTCCTAGACTGGGAGGGGCAATGCGGTCTGTGTTTACGGACATGGAGGGACGCAGAATTAAAGCCTATTGTGTACAGATCCAATATTACATATAAACTGCTTTTGCAGGTATACAATTTCATTCATTTGTTAAGACAAAACTAAGTTTCAAAATGTTTTGTTATATTCTCCATAGAAGTGTTGATTAATGCTCTCTTTCTGTATAACGGTCCTAAGTTTATTTTCTGTTATTGAGCTCTGCTTTTGATTTTCTAGGATCCCCACTTCGTTTTGAACAAAGTTTTGAAAAACCTAACACAAAGTGCACGCAGCATTTGTAATTAACATTCCAATTCAATTTAAATATAAATATAGAAAGCAGAGCAGTTTTCAGATTAATAGCCTTCATTAATATGTATGTGTCTGTAATATATCTGCAATGAAAAAATATTAGGCATTTTTAAAGCGTTTTACTTGATGTAAATATTTGGCAGGTGTTGTTTTATTAAAATATGTACAAAATAATCTGGAATGACCTTTCTGAATAATTGAACACTTATTGTCTTTGTACAGCATTCTGCTCAAGCTGCAGATAGCTCCAAGATGAACAGTTTCCCACAATACTCTATATAAGGGATCATTTACTTCATCAGACATTTATTTTAAGATATAAAAGGAAAGAAATCCAAAACTAATATGGAATCTCTTGTTCGTTTATTTTTATCAGGCATCTCTATTAATGATAATTAGCTTTCACTGTAAATTATTATATTGATTTATTAAAAATGGCTTCATTTGAAATATCTTGTGCAGAGTACAAAACACACAAATTCACACTTAAAAATGCTGTCTTTTTTAAAATTCGATGGCTAATGCTTTCAACGCTGCAGAAATTGATGGTATACAAATTGTTAAGAGTACAATATTCATCAAGCTCTAATGGGTAGCTTCTTAAAACTTTAACCTTGGACTTCAGGCTGTAAAACTTTAAGGAACACTGATCTGGTTCAGTGTACCAACAAATCACACATTAGATTTGTTATATGATCAATGATGTATCGGATCTGATATTGGTATGGACGTGGTGGCAAGACGCATTTTTCAATTGCTTAAGAGGTTCTATTGAATAGTGCAATGGGATAATGACATTTTGATTTGATATATTAATTAAAACTTGTAAAGCAAAATGTCTAAGTAAAAGTTGTCGAGTTCCTATAGAAGTCAATGGTAGCTGCGCTGATCTTATTGGACCGTTCTTAAGCAATTCAGATATTAGATGTTTTCGGATTTATTTTTTCACTAGGAATTGTGCAAAAAAACTCAAATTTTTAATAAAGAATATAACATTTTCATTTTGCGCCATGAAGAGACTAGTGATAGATTTGTATACTGAAGGTGAAAATTACTCCGCTGGGTGGTACAGAAAAGCAATATATGGAGATATCTCATTACGGAAAACCAAGTCAGTCTCTGCACTCCCATTCAGGCAATCAGAATCAGGTACTGCAGCAATGCTTCATATACATCCAATCGATGTTTGTAAGCAGTGGACACCAGATTTATTTTAAAAAATCACTTTATTTTTCAAAAGATTAAAATCATAGTCAGGAGGATCGACATTTCGGTCTTGATCTAAGACCGTTTTCAAGATCCAGAATCACATGATGAGACTATTTATAATCACATTTACTTAATGAAAGTGGAAAACCAGAATATCCACAGCAAGGTATCTGCATTGCGAAATTGACACATGGTTTTAGAATCACCTAATACATCACATATATACATTTTATCATCATATTTTTACAAAGAAACTAACTAGTAAAAAAGTGATGCATTTAAGTACAATGTCTCAATTGCATGTTCTTATTTCATATTAACAAAAAGTAATATATACATTATAACAAGGATTTTGTCTCTGATGAAGAAAACATGTAAGGGACAGTTGTTCTTTGAGACCGTGTGATGCCATTGTATTTAACTTTTTGATCAGGCCTTAGAATATTCCCTGTATCGGAAAACTACAGACCCCAACACTTTACTACATTTTGACAGTTAACATCTATGATCGACTAAATTATCATTGCCAATATCCCAATTTTGCTGGTGGTTAAGAAATTGTAATGGAATCTACCTCTGGTCCTCAAGATGGCGTCCAAGATGGCGTCCAAGATGGCGACCGCCTGCTTCACCACATGGCTCCTGCTGGGCACAGCTCTATGACATCACCTTGTTCCCACTCCAGGATTGGTCGTCGGTGACGGAACGGACGCCGGCGTCAGAATCGGGCGCCGGCGTCAAGACGTCAGCGTGAGGACGCTGGCGTCTGCGTCTGACGCAAGCGCGTCAAGATTTGGCGCCAACCCAGAGACTATTTAAACTTACTTCCCCTGCCAGTCCTTGCCCAACTATAGGTTCCTGTTACAGAGTTCCTGGGTGTTATTGACTATTTTGATTCCTGTGTACCGATTTCTGCCTGTTCTTCGATTTTGCTTGTCTTCTGCCTGGTCTGACCTATTTGCCTGTATTATGACGATTCTTTGGATAAACCCTCTTGTACCTCGAACCTGGTCTGGTCTCCTCTTTGGTCTACACTATTACTGTGCCTTCGGGCTCGTTACAGTATAGTTGGGCCATGGACCCTTCGGAGGAGACTCCAGCTCCACCTGATGTCGGTGGCGCTATTCGCGGTTTGGCTTCCCGCATGCAGTCATACGAAGCCCAGCAATCACACTTCGGTCAGGCTCTTGAAGCTATTCTGGACAAGTTGTCGGCATTGTCGCCTGTGGCCCCGGTCCCTGTGGCCGTTCCTGCAAGCCCACTTCAGCCTTCGGAACCTCGCATTCCTGCGCCTCCCCTCTACAGCGGCGATCCTGATGCATGCAGAGGTTTTATCAACCAGTGTGAGATCCAGTTCGCCCTGCTGCCAGGTCAGTTTGTATCCGAACGAGCTAAAGTGGGGTACATGATTACTCGCCTACAGGGGAAGGCTTTGGAGTGGGCATCACCTCTGTGGGAGAAGAGGGACCCTTTGATTGACAACGCCAGTGCCTTTATCCGTGAACTTCGGGTCGTCTTTGATGCCCCTGGCCGAGCTACGGCATCCTCTGCTCGCCTGTTCCAGATCCAGCAAGGCACTCGCTCTGTTGCGGAGTACGCTATTGAATTCCGTACCTTAGTAGCGGAGACCTCCTGGAACAATGATGGGTAGCATGCCGCCTTCTACAACGGCCTAGCCATACAGATCAAAAATGACTTGGTCTCCCGGGAAATTCCTTCTCGGTGGGAGGATCTGGTGGCGCTGGCTATAAAGGTTGACACCCGACAGAGGGAGTTTCAACTCGAGCTCGACAGAGAGCGTTCGAAGAAATATCCCCGGTTCCAATCCACCCTGGCTCCTCGCTTCCAGAGACCCCTACTCTTCAATCCGGCTTCTGCCTACCCCTCTCCTACTCCTGCGGCTACTGCTTCCTCTGCTTCATCTACTGAGGAACCCATGCAGATCAGACGGGCTCGTCTCTCCGAACAGGAGAAGCTACGGAGAAGGGCTGCCGGCCTATGCCTGTATTGTGGGGGCAAATCGCACTTCGTCCATGAGTGTCCTGTGAAGCCGGGAAACGCCAGCACCTAGGTAGGTTTGGGGAGACCTATCTGGGTGGTGTTTGTCATTCTCCCCAACCCTCTACTCAACGCTTCCTTCTTCCGGCACAGATCCAATTCGGTTCCCAGAAGGTCCCAGTGCAAGCTTTCCTGGACTCTGGTGCTGCCGGAAACTTCATGGACAGAGTTTTTGCTGCTCGTAATGCGGTTCCCCTACAACCCTTGGCCTCTCCTCTGCGAGTCTTGGCTATTGATGACCGCCCTCTGTCTTCGGCCATTATTTCTCAAACCACCGCTGAACTTTCTCTTAGAGTGGGCACCATGCATCTGGAGAGATTGGCCTTTCTTCTCATTGACTGCCCTTCAACTCCACTCGTTTTGGGGCTCCCCTGGTTGTGCACCCATAATCCAGTCATTGACTGGTCCTCCACTCAAGTCTCCCGCTGGAGCCCCTATTGCCAACGGAACTGTTTGCCTGCTGTACCCCTTATCAAAGCTTCTTCTGTTTCTTCCAAGTTGTCCCTTCCATCCATCTATCAAGATTTTGCTGATGTCTTCAATAAGGGCTCTGCAGAGACCCTTCCTCCTCACCGACCCTATGACTGTCCGGTTGAACTTCTTCCTGGTTCCATGCCTCCCCGGGGTCGCACCTATCCTCTTTCCCCCTCAGAGACGGCTGCCATGAAGACCTACATTCGGGAGAACCTCCAAAGAGGCTTCATCCGCCCTTCTTCCTCCCCTGCTGGTGCGGGGTTTTTCTTTGTCGAAAAGAAGGATGGAGGTCTGCGACCATGCATCGACTATAGGGGGTTAAACAAAATCACCATTAAAAACCGTTACCCTCTCCCCCTAATCTCCGAACTCTTCGATCAGTTAAGAGGGGCCAAGATCTTCACCAAGCTGGATCTTCGGGGTGCCTATAACCTCATTAGAGTTCGTGAAGGGGACGAATGGAAGACCGCCTTCAATACCCGAGATGGGCATTATGAATACCTAGTCATGCCATTTGGACTATGTAATGCCCCCGCAGTCTTCCAAGAGTTCGTGAATGATATATTCAGAGACCTGTTGGGGCAAAGTGTTGTCGTCTATCTGGATGACATTCTTGTCTTTTCCAAAAATCTCCACGAGCATCGCTCCCAAGTGAAGGAAGTTCTTCTTCGCCTAAGGAAGAATAATCTCTTCGCCAAATTGGAAAAGTGTTCGTTTGAAGCGTCCTCCATTCCTTTTCTTGGGTACATCATCTCCCAGCAGGGTTTCAAGATGGATCCAGCCAAGGTTTCAGCAATTCTTGATTGGCCCCTCCCCACAAGTGTCAAGGCTATCCAGAGATTTATTGGCTTTGCCAACTATTACAGACAATTCATTAAAGGTTTCTCTTCCAAGATCTCTCCCATCCTGGCTCTTATCTGCAAAGGGGGTAAACCACAGCACTGGCCTCCTCTAGCCTTAGAAGCCTTTGAATCCCTGAAAACTGCCTTTTCTTCTGCACCTATTCTCAGACACCCCGAACTTCTTCTTCCCTTCTTCCTCGAAGTCGATGCCTCAGATGTGGGAGCTGGAGCTGTCTTGTCACAGAGATCATCCTTGGATGGGAAGTTACATCCCTGTGCATTCTTCTCCAAGAAATTTTCCTCCTCCGAGCAGAACTACGATGTGGGGAATCGTGAGTTATTGGCAGTGAAACTCGCCCTGGAAGAGTGGAGACATTTACTGGAAGGATCCTCCATTCCCGTGACCATCTTTACTGACCATAAGAACCTCGAATTTATCCAGTCCCTCAAACGTTTGAATCCTCGACAAGCCAGATGGTCACTGTTCTTTTCCCGTTTTAACTTCGTCATCACCTTTCGTCCTGGCTCTAGAAATAGAAAGGCTGATGCTTTGTCTAGAAGTTTTGTCCCTGAAGTTCCCTGCTCCGAAGATCCTGAACCCATTGTGCCTTCCTCCAAGATCGTTGCTGCCCTATTTCCCTCCTTGGCTTCACAAATCCTTTCCGCCCAGGCTTCTGCTCCAGACAATATTCCTCTAGGGGTTGCCTTTGTTCCACCTGAATGTCGCCAGTCTATTCTATCCCAGGCTCACAGTTCTAAACAGGCCGGTCATCCCGGAGTGGAGAAGACTACCGAACTCCTTTCTCGCCTGGTGTGGTGGCCATCCATGAGAAAGGATGTCAAAGACTTTGTTTCTTCTTGTACCATCTGTGCCATTTCCAAGTCTGGACATTCTCCTCCCAAAGGGCTCCTTCTTCCATTACCCATTCCATCTCGTCCTTGGACTCATCTTGCCATGGATTTTATTGTGGATCTGCCTGTCTCCTCCGGTCACACTGTTATCTGGGTTGTCGTTGACAGGTTCAGCAAAATGGCTCATTTCATTCCCCTCCACAAGCTTCCCTCTGCTCCTGAACTTTCTAAGCTCTTCATCCAACATATTTTTCGTCTTCATGGGTTTCCTGCTGAGATCGTCTCTGACCGTGGCTCACAATTCGTGTCTAGATTCTGGAGATCCTTGTGCAAAGCTCTCAACATTTCTTTACAATTTTCCTCTGCCTATCACCCACAATCCAATGGAGCCGCTGAGAGAGTGAACCAGGCTTTGGAACAATTTCTTCGCTGCCATGTTTCCCTGTGCCAAGACGACTGGTCAGATCTCCTTCCCTGGGCCGAGTTCGCCCATAACAACGCTTTGCATTCTTCCTCGCATCAGTCCCCTTTCTTCTGTGTTTATGGTCAAAATCCATTGGTGTTCCCTCAGGATCTTCTCCTCACCAATGTTCCTGCCGCCAATGATCAGGCTGCCCACATGATGGCTATTTGGGCCGCTGTTGCCTCTAATCTATTGAAGAGCTCCCTGGTCCAGAAGAGGTTTGCCGACAAGAAGAGGATTTCCGCTCCACCTTATGCTCCTGGTGACAAAGTTTGGCTTTCCACCCGTAACATCCGCCTGAAGATTCCTACCCCAAAGCTTGGTCCCAGATTCATCGGTCCCTTTCCTGTCATTGAAATCATCAATCCGGTGGCGGTTCGTCTTCAACTTCCCCCAGAGATGCGGATCCCGAATGCCTTCCATGTCTCTCTCCTTAAGCCTGCTGTGTCTTTTTCTTCTTCTTCTTCTCCCCCAGCTCCAGTCCTGGTCGACGATCACCAGGAATTCGAGGTGAAAAGGATCTTGGAGTCTCGTCTTTCCAGGGGCACTCTTCAATATCTCATCGAGTGGAAGGGGTTCGGTCCCGAGGAGTGCTCCTGGGTCAGGAGCTCAGATGTCCATGCGCCCATCTTGGTTCGTAGATTCCATAAACTATTCCCTCTCTCCCCTAGACTCGGTGGTCCTGAGGCCCCCCCTAAGGAGGGGGGTACTATAATGGAATCTACCTCTGGTCTTTAAAATGGCGTCCAAGATGGCGTCCAAGATGGCGACCGCCTGCTTCACCACATGGCTCCTGCTGGGCACAGCTCTATGACATCACCTTGTTCCCACTCCAGGATTGGTCGTCGGCGACGGAACGGACGCCGGCGTCAGAATCGGACGCCGGCGTCAAGACGTCAGCGTGAGGACGCTGGCGTCTGCGTCTGACGCAAGCGCGTCAAGATTTGGCGCCAACCCAGAGACTATTTAAACTTACTTCCCCTGCCAGTCCTTGCCCAACTATAGGTTCCTGTTACAGAGTTCCTGGGTGTTATTGACTATTTTGATTCCTGTGTACCGATTTCTGCCTGTTCTTCGATTTTGCTTGTCTTCTGCCTGGTCTGACCTATTTGCCTGTATTTTGACGATTCTTTGGATAAACCCTCTTGTACCTCGAACCTGGTCTGGTCTCCTCTTTGGTCTACACTATTACTGTGCCTTCGGGCTCGTTACAGAAATAACTCCTCAGCTGAAACTGTGGAGTTACAACTAAGTGAGTTGGAAGGGAGATTCTTAGCGAGGGGATATCCAAAAAGGCTGCTTTAATGGGCATTATACTGTGCTGGGCATTATACTGTGCTGGGCTAAAGGTCAGTGGCTTTGAGCGGAAAGGGCAGGACTCGCAGAGACTGGTAGTCTCATCAGAGTTTTCTGACATGTCTGGACATATTAAAGATGTGGTATATAATAATTGGAACATCCTTCAAGATAATAGCCTTAAGCCTCTTGTTCCCAAACCTCCAATGATTGCTTATAAGACAGGTGCTAACCTGCGGGATCTGTTAAGTTAGACAGATTTTATGAAATGTTATCAAAAACCTAAAACTGCACAGTTTTTAAATCTTAAGGTGAGTTGTTATAG
The DNA here is from genome assembly GCA_038501925.1 of Xenopus petersii. Classification (NCBI taxonomy): domain Eukaryota; kingdom Metazoa; phylum Chordata; class Amphibia; order Anura; family Pipidae; genus Xenopus; species Xenopus petersii. The sequence goes on along the minus strand of CM076679.1, from coordinate 39,129,656 downwards.
TTCCAGTTGCACATCATGACATTTTATGTCTCCAGGGCAGAGCTTTACACACCCCCATACGGGTAAAAGGTTTATAATTTGGTTCCACATTACCTGCACTATGACCCATTTTATTTATTTAATAACATGCCGTGTGGTCTCTCATATGTCAGCAAGACAGACCAGATGGTGGATGAACACCGATCCCCTATCAGCTCTGCTTTTAGGGACAATAAAACTTTGAAACCAGTGGCTAAACATTTTCTTAGAAAAGGGCCATCAATTGCCCACCTTTAAGTTCATAGGCATAGACCAGGCCTGCACTGGCAATCTGTGGGTTCTGGCAAATGCCAGAGGGGCTGCTGTATGGCTCCATAGAAAGTTACCATTTAGTGGGCTGGCTGGTAGGAGGCTGTTTGGGCCTCTGTGTACTTGAAACGACAGGAGAAGGTGCGCTATTAGTGGGGATGGGTAACAAAATGCAAAGGGATATAAGGTATATTACAATTATAAGGAAGTTCTAAATGTGATATATATGCTTGCAACAAGTAGATAATGCTTTGTACAAAATGTTTTTAAAATGTTTTTAAATACATTGCACGAGTAGAAACTGGTTGCTAAGACAACCGATACTAACCCAGAAACAGGAAGTACTCCGTAGCCGTTGCTACGAAAACGGTTAGAGTAAAAGGTGCACTTGCGCAGAGACAATTCTGAAGCCTTGAGAAAGTCCGTCTGAGACGAAATGCGTCAGCTGTGACGTCATCCAAGGATTATGCCGGCAAGCTAAACATCTCTACACAGCGGAATAAATTCGGTGGAGTTGGGAACACCTTTGGAATGACTTTTATACGTGCAAACTTCAAGATTTTTTTGTGAGTGTAATTTTAACCTTATAAATATATTTTAATAAATTGTTTTACACAATGTCAAGCATGTGTTCCTAGATGCCAAAACGAGTGGAACAGCAACAACAAACAACCTTATTGCAAGCAAATATTTAAAACATCTGTGAGTATAATTATTTGTCAAACACAGGCGGTGGAATAATTTTATGCTGGTAAATGGTTGCAGGGTAATTTAACCCCACAGGTGAAGAAACAATATTAACCCTTAATACACACAGGGATGTCATATACCTAATAAGGAAATACTACACTATATACTACTATTTCTTTTTTACCCCAAGCTTTTAGCGCTGATTTGTCTACACATATTTTCTATTGCCTAAAGGAGAACGGATCCTTTAACCGGCAGAGGGGAGTGAACTACAGAAACTTGACACTTTCTTACGTTTTGCTTCAAACTACAGGGCCTATTTTGTCTCCCAGTCCAGGCCAAGAGGGGAGGTGATAGGTCTAAGATGCTTTTACAGAGGGAATGTTTTTGGATCAAAAAGTTAAATACAATGGCATCACACAGTCTCAATGAACAACTGTCCCCTTACATGTTTTCTTCATCAGAGATGAAATCCTTGTTATAATGTATTTATTACTTTTTGTTAATATGAATTAAAAACATGCAATTGATACATTGTAGCTTAAATGCATCACTGTTTAACTAGTTAGTTTCTTTGTAAAAATATGATGATAAAATGCATATATGTGATATATTAGGCAATTCTAAAACCATGTGTCAATTTCGCAGATACCTTGCTGTGTTTAGTCAGTGGGTGGATCTTCTGGATTTCCACTTTCCTTTATTAAGAAAATTTGATTATAAATGGTGTCTAATCATGTGATTCTGGATCTTGAAAACAGTCTTAGATCAAGACCGAAACATTGATCCTCCTATGATTTTAATCTGCTCTGTTTTTTTTATTATTTTTTTTTTTAATATTAATACCACTACACATAATGGGGCAAATTCAGTAAGCGCCAAAACGACCTAATGCTAGCGTGAATTCGCTAGCGTTGGGCATTTTTGTTACTTCGCAAATTCACTAACAGACGCTGGCGTAACCGCTAGTGTTGCTTCGCACCCTTACACCTGGCGAATTTGCGCAAGGACGTAACTACGCAAATTCACTAACGCGCGCATTGTTCTAAACGCTACCTTTTACGCCAGACTTCCTTTGCCACCTCAGACCAGGCGAAGCACAATAGAGTAGATAGGGATTGCTTCAAAAAAAATTTTTCAAAGTCCCAAAAAACGCTGGCCTTTTTTCTTTATTATGGGTGATAGGCTGAAAAAATTTTTTTTGGGGCTCCCCTCCTTCCCCCTTACATTTCCTAACTCATGGCAACTTAACTATACAGTGGGCACATGTGTAGGGCCGTATGCAAATTAACCATCGCTAGCGTAACTTCGCTTTGCTTGGCGAATTAACGCTAGCACAACTTCGAAAACCTTACGCTACCCCTGAGCGCAACTTCAAATTTTAGTGAATTTGCGGAGCGCTGGCAAAAATACGCCTGGCGAAGTGCGGTAAAGGGGACGCCAATGCAACTATGATTTTTAGTTTATGTCCCACATAGTGTTTCAAAGACTTGGAAGTATCTTATGTCCTAGCCAACTAAATGACTTCTGGACTTTATTAAATTTAGAATTTAAGAAACAAAAACCTTCATACCCTTTATACACAGCAGCTGAAAAATAAGAAACTTTTTTAATCACAGAAATTAACGGATTATGCCATAAATTACATACAATAGCCGTTTAAAATACAGTGATTACTTTAGCCAATATGAAATGTTGCTAATGTTTAAGTCTCAGCTTTATGGTCCTGTAGTGGCTTTGTAGGATAAATACATTTTTTTTTCTTAAACTAAATCATTCATAAGCTTTCATACAATGAAATTTAAATAAACTGCAGCGTGCCTCAGAAAAAAAAAAAAAGAGTGTCTAAAAATTCTATATCTAGCTACGCCTAGCAAATGTTTGCAGATGTTTAACACCAGGTGGCAGTATGTACACTAAAAGAACAGTGCATTAAGCAAAGCAAATTGTTGCATACACATGCATAAACACAGCAGAGAAAGAAATAATATAACCGTCATGACATTTAAATCACACAGAGGTGCTTGAATGATGAATTTAGTTTCTATCAGTGAAAAACCATTTCATACTCAAAGCATATTTATAAATTCTAACAATCAAACGTGTTTAATCTAGAGGAAATAATGGGCTCCCTCCAAATAGTCCTTGAACAATGATGGTGCGGTTCAATTTATTCTATGCAACTTGTAGTAGTGCTTGTATTGGTACTAGCGAAAAAGACACCCATAGACTAAATGGGTGAAAAAGACTGTGGGGAAAAAAAAAACTGAAAAATTTGGCAAATGCATTGAACAATTTTTTTTGTACAAAATTGCAGATGAAGCAAAACTGGTCAGATACACCCATCACTAATTAGTGCTGAATCTCTTGCACAAAGCAGAGAACTCAGGAGCACAGAGCATAGGATATCATCCTCTGCTTATCACATGGTTTGAGCAGGATTTACCTAAATCACTGGCCCTCCTTCTTGCACCTCATTAAAGGAATAGTTCAGTGTGAAAATAAAAACTGTGTAAACAGATAGGCTGTGCAAAATAAAAAATGTTTCTAATATAGTTAGTTAGCCAAAAATGTAATATATAAAGGCTGGAGTGAACAGATGTCTAATAAAACAGCCAGAATCCAACTTCCTGCTTTTCAGCTCTATAACTCTGAGTTAGTCAGCGACTTGAAGGGGGGCCACATGGTACATTTCTGTTCAGTGAGTTTGTAATTGATCCTCAGCATTCAGCTCAGATTCAAAAGCAACAGATATGACCCATGTGGCCCCCCTCAAGTCTCTGATTGGTTACTGCCTGGTAGCAGGGTAACCAGTCAGTGTAAACCAAGAGAGCTGAAAAGCAGAAGTGAGTAGTGTCTGACTGACATGTTATACATCAAATCACTCCAGCCTTTATACATTACATTTTTGGCTAATTAACTATATTAGAAACATTCTTTATTTTGCAAAGCCTATCTATTTACCCAGTTTTTATTTTTACACTGAACAATTCCTTTAAGGACACATGGCAGCAGTTACCAAAGGGTAATCCAAGGGATACCCTTTACATGTCAAGCACATGTTGTGCTTGTCAGAGTGACATTCTCCATCAGGCACAAATCAGCGCATTGGGGGAAAAATGACAACATATTTGCACTTTACACCCTAACCCCGCTATTAAACTTTGGATATTAAGGGGCCGATTCACCAATGGTCGAATATCGAGGGTTAATTAACCCTCGATATTCGACTAGGAATTGAAATCCTTCGAATTTGAATATTCATTTGATCGAAGGATTTTAATTCAACGATCGAATGAATATCCTTTGATGAAAAAAACTTAGGCAAGCCTATGGGGACCTTCCCCATAGGCTAACATTGAGTTCGGTAGCTTTTAGCTGCCGAACTAGGGGGTCGAATTTTTTTTTAAAGAGACAGTACTTCGACTATCGAATGGTCGAATAGTCGAACGATTTTTAGTTCGAATACTTTGATAATCGTAGTCGAAGGTCGAAGTAGCCCATTCGATGGTTGAAGTAGCCCAAAAAACACTTAGAAATTCGAAGTTTTTTAAATTTGAATCCTTCACTCGAATTCACTCGAATTTAGTGAATCGGCCCCTAAGTTATTTCTTTTGTATTGAAAATCACTCATGGGAAATGTTGTGCCTGCCAGCATGACATTCTCCATCAGGCTGTATCAGACACAAATCAGTGCACTGTGAGAAAAAAGTTGACATCATTGCACTTTGCCCCTTTTTTTTAACTCATTAAGGGGCCGATTCACTAAATTCGAGTGAAGGATTCGAAGTAAAAAAACTTCGAATTTCGAAGTATTTTTTGGGCTACTTCGACCTTCGACTACGACGTCGAATCGAAGGATTCGAAGTAAAAATCATTTGACTATTCGACCATTCGATAGTCGAAGTACTGTCTCTTTAAAAAAAACTTTGACCCCCTAGTTCGGCAGCTAAAAGCTACCGAAGTCAATGTTAGCCTATGGGGAAGGTCCCCATAGGCTTTCCTAAGTTTTTTTGATCAAAGGATATTCCTTCGATCATTGGATTAAAATCCTTCGAATCGTTTGATTCAAAGGATTTAATCGTTCGATCGAAGAGTAATCCTTCGATTGTACGATCGCAGTATTTGCATTAAATCCTTTGACTTCGATATTCGAAGTCGAAGGATTTCAATTCCTAGTCGAATATCGAGGGTTAATTAACCCTCGATTTTCGACCCTTAGTGAATCAGCCCCTAAATGTTCAAAGTTTATTTTCTATTGAAACTCATATATAGGATATAAGTTCTGATTTGCATTAAAGGAGAAGGAAAAGGAGAAGGAAAGTCACATTGATTTGGCATGCCAAAAGTTGCCAAATTGATTGTAATCACCTACACAATATGTAGGTATATATGTTGGTATTCCTGTTAGTAGAAAACTGCCTGGTCCAGGGTTCTTCTCAGTGAGTACCATAGCATAATAGGCTTCTTCTTTCTTCAAAATTCTAAGACCTATGCATGCACAGTAGAGAGAAAAGGCTGGATTTTTTTGTTAAAGCTCTGCTTTTCACTTAAAGGACCAGTAACATCAAAAAATGATATTGTTTTAAAGTAATAAAAATATAATGCAGTGTTACTCTGCACTAGTAAAACTGCTGTGTTCGCTTCAGAAACAGTACTATTGTTTATATAAATAAGCTGAGGTGTAACCATGGGGGCAGCCATTCAAAGAAGAAAAGGCTCAAGTTACAGAGCAGATAGCAGATAAGCTCTGTAGAACATAATGTTATCCGTTATCCATTATTTAACCTGTGCCATATAGCCATTTTTCAATTTCCACCATTGCTACTCAGCAGCTTGTTTATATGAACTATAGTAGTGTTTCTGAAGCATCTGAGCACAAATTTCCCTTGTTTGTTATAGTTATACAGAAGCAGTGACCAGCTCCATTTTGTAACTCCCAACCTTACCAGCTATAGTCAGGTGATCCAACTGGTGTCTAATAAAAGGGCAGCCAAGTTTGAGAGTTTTACTTTGAAAGCAACATGTGCGTGTTTACCAATTAAGGGCATTTTTCTTGCATATTTTGGAATCTGTTCCTTTTAGGTATGAGGTTCTTTTAATTTCAGATTGATGTTTTCCCTCCCCTTTTTTCTATTGGTCCTTTGCCATTTAAATATCTGTGTTGTATTGCATGCATTTGAGCCTATGATTGTCACCTAGACATGAAACGAGTAAGGCGTGAGATGATTTGTTCTCTTTTTTTTAACATTTTGGTCTGACTTGATTTGGCCTCCAGTGTGCCATTCACCCTCATTTTCTTGTTGCTATATAGTCTTTATGGTACCACTGGGACCAGTTCTGAGAGTTTCAGCCAACACCTACCCGAATTGCCATTGGAAATTGGTGACTGTTTCCCTAAAGCCTAAACAAAGCAATAGGCTAGTAATGTTGTACATTATGTTTTGGGTTTCTGCACCAGCCCAAGGAAACCATCGCCCTTTAGCAGTAATAATCTGTGCCTCTGAAGATGCCCCAGTAACTCCCCATCTTCTTTTCTACTGATTCACTGCTGCTGTCACATACTGATCTTAGGGATCCACTCACAATATACAGTATACATAGAATAGAAATGTCACAATACAAGGCTGATTACTACATTAATTACTATATGGCAGCACAGAAACCAGTGCAATTAGCGCCAGAATTTAATAATCAGCCTTGTAACATCAGCTTATATTATAGGCACACCTTATATTCTGCTTGATAATTTGCAACAACCCCATAAGCTTAGCTTCTCAACAGCTACTCAGAGCCCACTGTGCATGTGAATGGTACAGACACTTTCCAATATGGTGACACCCCCCCCCTGTGAAAAGTTTGAATTCCTGGATCATTGCTGCTATTGACAAGCTGAAACTTAAGGCGGGTGCAATAAGTTTGTATATATGAAACAACATTTTTAGCCACCTTAATTTCACTTAAACATAAATCTTGTGTTGATGGTTGAATGCAAGTTTTTTTTCTAATCACATCTGCTATTATATTGTATTATTTAGTAGCTACCTTTTTACCATAGTTTTCTTTTTTTACAATGGGACTAAAATATATCTGCATTATACGTTCTATATGTAAGATCTTCCATTCATGACACAGTTAGAATATACCTTGTGTTTTATGTGGAAGTAGACCGATAGGTTGGTAAAAAACCGAGTTAATATCCCTGATTTCCAGTAATGTGGATGAACATATTTCTTTCTAAAATTTTGATAAGAGTACTATGAATGTTATTTTCAAAACAGCCTGGGCTGCGACCATGTCAAGTGAAAAAAATGTGGTAATTAACCATGCAGCCTGTGGACCCATTAGTTTGTAGCTTTAAAGTCAGCCCATGTTGGGGGCCAATTTCAGGTTGTAGTGCATTTTACATAAAAATTTCACCCTGTCTTCTCAGACAGGTGAATTACAACTTTTGCCACTGCATATAATATGGGACTGAATCAGCAGTTTCTCTGACAGTGGGAAATAGCTAGTGAAAAAACGGATGATGTACACAACCTATACAAACAAAAGAATCAATAAACATATATATATCAGAGATAAGAATATTTAGTACGTTAGTTTTGTTTTCTCTTGCTGATCCTTTTCCCAGTCTCTCAGTCGGGCAGAAAATCACACAATTGAAAAAGCAGAACAGTGCCTACGGCAATAGAGAAGCCAAAAATGAAATATGGTATGTTCAAGTTCCTCAGATAGCACCCTGTGATCGGCAAAGTACTCTATTGTGCAAGTTCCCCTTTAAAGAAACCTTTCACTTCTCCAAATGGTGCACAGATGCGTATTCAAGAAACCATTACCAACTTGGCCAAAATGCCTACTTACAGGATAGTAGTTATAGGTATTGCATGTAGTGTTCAATAGAAATCTCCCTTGCTTCATAGAACATCTTTAGGCTCCAATAGCAGAATACAAAAATCACATTGCACAATATCCTTTATTTTTAAGATTAAAAAAAATGTTTATAAACATTGCAATCACATTTGTTTCCATGAGGTTAGTCACCCATATATGTAAGTCTTTTGGCAGGTTAATACATTTTTCCCTTGTGGTTCTTCCCTGCAACTCACTGTGACTAAACATCTGTTGGAGTCCTTCATTTTTAACATTAATGCCCATTGTTGTGTGCGGTTTTGAGATTCCAAAATTGTTTGTGTATGCAGAATATTATTTTACAGATTTGATATATGTACACTAAGGGTCATATACTTATATACATATACACTAAGGCTCATACTTATCAAGGGTCGAATTTCGAATAAAAAAAAAACTTCGAAATTCAATTAAAAAAGGATTTTTTTTTTCGGTTGAATAGGCCATTTTCTTTCGAATTCTAATTGTATGATTCAAACTAACATTGTATTAGTTCGAATTTGATTCAGTTTTTCCTATAAACTTTTCAAAGTCCACTAATTGACTCCAAATAGGTTGGATTTTCGAATTTTTAAAGAGTCGGATTTTTAAAGAGAAAGTACATGATAAATTTCGATATTCAAATTTTCAATTTTTTTTTCAAATTCAAATCGAATTGGGACTATTCACTAGTACACAAAATAGCTCAAAAATAGTATTTTTGAAATTCAAATTTTCACTTTGACCCTTGATAAATCTGCCCCTTAATCTCAATCAAACATCCATTTTACCCAAGACATCTATCTACTTCAGTTAATTACCACAAACATATTACCACAAGTGTATCTTACCATCACATACATTACTTTGTAATGTAACTATGTTCTCCAATAGCCAGATCAATAAATTGATTTTAATTATTCAGTTATCCCATAACTATAAAATAAAGTTCTAGTGCACTTATCGGATTTAAAAAATAATTTGTTGTGTTGTTTATTTCATTTTTATTTATTTAAAAATATATAAAAAAAATAATAGTTTTCCCTGTGTATTGCAAACCACAGGGACATTCCAAACAGTATTTTTGGTGGAACATTTTATACAATTTTCAAAGTTATATCTTATTTGTAACGTTAGATTTTAAAAAAAAAAAAATTCAGCAGAACTACAGGCCTTGCATTAGGTGCAGGGGTAAAATTCCATTCCACTCTTTCCTTTGTTTTTTTTGTTGTTCTTTCCTTTGGGATATAGTTATGGACTAATATTTGTCCTAGGTTTATTGCCTTTTTGTATACCACCTGGAGTTTTTAGGGGAGTTTTCGTTTTAATTGTGCAGCTCTTACTAACATATTCCAATGTTTGGTGAAGATTTGATTTTTTCATATTGCTTGGGTTCCTAGGACGCATGTGGTAACAAACATGCAATTTCCCTCATTTTCATTAATTCAATTTTCCTCCTCCTTCCTTATTAGATCCGCTCTGTTTTATTTCACTTGCTTTTTCAAGTGATTTCTGAATTCGTTTTTTACTATATCCTCTTTGTTCAAATCTACCTGATATGTAGTCCAATTACGTTTCTAATTTCATTGGGTCTGAACAGTTCTTTTTGAATCTATGAAATTGCCCATATGAAATATTCTTTAACCAAAGTGGATTATGGTTGCTAATACTAAGAACATAATTATACACATCTTTTTTAAAGAAAGTTTTAACATTTAACTGTCCTTCATTGATATATATTTCCAAATCTAGAAAGTTTATGTTTGATGAACTATATATAGATAAAAATGTCTAAATTCAGGTTGTTTTTATTACGGCTATTGATAAATTCGAGTAGTTCTATTTCACTTCCCTGGCATATTAGTAGGACATCATCTATGAAGCTCCCCAAAGGAACAGACTCCCACACAGCTTGGGCACTATATTATCCTGCTTCCAGTGTCCCATAAAAAGATTGGTATAGCTGGGTGTGAATCTCGTTACCATGGCGGTGCCCCAGACCTGCAGTTAGAATTTGTCGTCACACCAGAAAGAATTGTGATTCAATATGTATGATTTTGCTTCTATAATAAACTTTTTTATTACCTAGTAAAGTATTATCTTTTTCTAAATAATATGAGATTGCTTTTAACCCCAATTTGTGCTATATTAAGGTAGATAATGCTTTTACATCCACATTCGCCTATGCTCACATGTAATACTCCCTTAATATGAGTTACAATTTTCACAAGGATATTTAAGTCCTAGTCTCATCTTCTTGAACAGAGAACTGAATCACGTAGAGTTCCATTTCCTTAGAGGAACAAAAATATAATTTGTCTATTATAGGAATTGCAGGTTTTTATAGGGCTGTATTTGTGAATGACTTTGGATATCCCATAATTTGCTTGGATTTAGGAAGATAACCCTAAATAGAGTCAAACTATACCTCAAAAAGCTTTGTCAGTTACAGGTAACACAGTACTGAAAATTACCATTACCCTTATTGTCAAAGTGGCACCTAGCATAACCTCCTGTCTGACAGACGTGTGTTTTCACCAGAACCTGCATCACCTAAGAACTAATTCACATTTACCCATTTCCCCTGAGGTTGCGGTAGCATTGAAATAGACATGACCTCTCCTCAAGGGAAACCTTTGAATCCTCACTTTTTCTGGCTATTAAGACCTCGATAAATACAGATGGAATTTCCCTTGGGGATATTTTACCTTCTCATTCTGATTGTTCATTCTTTACTGAGCTCTTTCTATCTTTAGGATCCTATCCTCTATTTTTTAGAAATGTTTTAAATACTAGCTATTAGGGCAGAGGAAGACTCTAAAAAGCTGCATAGAAATGTAAGAACTAACATCTTAAAGGAATGAAAAAAAATATATATGCGAAAATACATGAAAAACTGGCAGTGAATATTTATCTAGTTTATTAGGACTTGAGAAGCAATTTGTTGTTTTAATTTCCTCTAAATGTTGGTGTTTTAGATGATTTAAATTGTCTAAACTAAAAGCAGAAATGTTATGGTTTTCAGTGAACAGAAGTACAAATGGATAATTGAAACCAAGTCATAAAGCCTGTTATAGAAAATGAACGGGACGAATGGCAGAAGTACTCTTTCAGCCATATAATTGGCTGGCTTAGACAGTTCTTCAAAGTGGACCACAAGTGGCTTCACTTTTTATCTGACTATTCAGGAAAGGAAGAACAGATATAATTGCATGTATGCCTTTTTTAATATTTAAGCAGTAACACATTTTAACATCACATTTCCTAGTGTTTCCTCTTAAAATATGGAAAAGGCATTACTCACTGAAAGTGAAGACACTGGGAGAACAGTTAAGAGTCCTGGAAAAGCTGAATTAGTGGGATTCTTTCCTGCAGTTGTGCATCTTCCTACTTTTCGATGCAACCAGGCAGGAGGAAAGAAAAGTTATTAGTACAGTAGAGACAAGATAGATATGGACATTTTGAAAAGCTAAAAATATGGAAGCAGTAATAGAGGGGTGGATAGTACATTATGAAAAGGGTAATTTATGGTATTAAAGGAATGGAGGCAGGATGATGGATGGTTTATGTTAGTTAGAGGACTGCCAGCTTGAAACTGTATGGTCAGGTGGGGTTCCACTTGTTAAGAGTAGGGATGTAGCGAACTGTTCGCCGGCGAACTAGTTCGCGCGAACTTCGACTGTTCGCGTCCGCCGAATGTTCGCGAACGTCGCGCGACGTTCGCCAATTGGTGTTCGCGTTCGATTCGAAGTAAAATTTCGTTCGACCATTCGACCATTCGACCGTTCGATCGCTAAAATCGAACGATTTCCATTCGTTCGAACGATTATAAGCATTCGATTGAATTAAAATCATTCGATCGAATAGCTTCGATCGTTCGATTCGAACGAAAATCGTTCGATCGTACGAATAAAATCCTTCGATCGTTCGATCGAACGATTTTATCGAGCGTTCGAAGTTCGCGAACTGTTCGCAAACTGTTCGCTTTTTTGCCGGTGTTCGCGAACGGCGTTCGCGAACATCAAATCGGCAGTTCGCTACATCACTAGTTAAGAGGACAATAAAAGAGGTTGGGAAAAGAGGGGCAATTTATTAAATATCGAATCAAGTTTGATATGTTTTAGGAGTTATCAAAAATTTCCTGATGGCGCAGTTAAGCACATTGGTTAGTTCAGTCATAATAGTGCACAGGCCACCATCCTTTTGTGGATCCAACTGTAATTTTGAAGAATATTTTCAATTTGTTTGTTTCTATGTGTTTTGTTTTTTGTTGCCCTTAAGAATAAATGGTTTCCTTCTGTTCAAGTCTTACATATATAAAATATGTGAAGTGGATATCGGCACTCACGAAAAAGAAGTCACCATTGCCTGGGTGCAGTTCCACATGATGTATACATATTTGTTAAAGTAGCCGCACACACAGGACTTGTGATGAAAAAACAATTATTTTATTAATGTGAACAACTGACGTTTCTGCTGGAACACCAGCCTTTTTCAAAATGAGTAGGTAGCATAAGGTAGCATTGAATGGTCAAACGATTTTTACTTTTAATCAAAGTCATAGTCGAAGGTCATAGTAGCCTATTCGATGGTCGCAGTACCCCCAAAAAAAGTTCGAAATTCGAATCCTTTGCTTGAGCTTAGTAAATGTGCCCCCAACTGTACGCTTTCTTAAGAAATGACTGTGACCAAACTGCTAAATATGCCCCCCTCACCTCCTGGTGTGTGGGAGTGGGTGTGTGTGTGTAAGCATGTGCTGTTTGAAGATTGGATATGTTGTTTATAAACAATATTGCAGTGTTCTTTAACTTTAAAAACATGAGAGATGAGCGCATCAGGTTATGCAGGTTGAAAATGACCAAATTTATATATTCACCACAGCTGGCCAGTGTCCCAGAACTAACTTATAATTCTACATGGTACCTCTTTTTGTATATAGTGGGCTCTGTCATCTGGGCGAGGAACGGGTCACAAGAATTATATCAAGAAAAAAATGCAACATGGTGCATACAGAGCACATATAAAGAACTGAAGGTCCTTGGCAGGCCTGTCTAGACATCTCGTGCCCCATTGTGACCCATGGGTAGTCCAACGTGGTCACCTAGTGCAATTTTGGAGTTAGTTCAGCTACTATGACAGGTCGCTCAATGCACGGACCACTCAAATGACAAAATAGGTACACAATTGCACACATAGACACAACCCATATCAGCCTAAAAAAAGGAGGTGGTCTAATTGGGAATGGATGGTTATTAGTGGTGTCAATGCTACACTTACAGGATCATAACTAGAATTTGTTATTTAGACATGGTTTGCTTTTGGGTCACGACAAAGTAAAAGGCAACACTTAACAGTGGCAGGCTTGCAATTAGGCTGGCATCATATTGATGATAAATTCGGATGTTGTAATATCACAAATAGCAAACCAAAAAAACAGAACAGAGGGTCCCCTAGGGAAATAAAAATAGGAGGGAGAGAGGGAGAGAGGGAGAGAGAGAGAGAGAGAGAGAGAGAGAGAGAGGGAGAGAGAGAGAGAGGGAGAGAGGGAGAGAGGGAGAGAGAGAGAGAGAGAGATTAGGTTTTTACTGGATTAGGTTTTTGGACACGGTAGCCCCACAAGGTTTAAACGAGTATTGTTCATTTGTGCCATTCTTAGAACCTAGATGAATTTTCAGCTTTTTAATATTTATTGATATTTTATATAGTACAACAAGTGCAATACTGGTTTTTATACATTGTTCTTTTCTCTCTCTTCTCTATTATGCCTTAGGTTTTTCTACACATACATATATACATACATACATATACATACTCAAACATACAAACAGTTTTACTCTTTTGTCTATAAACAGTGACCTGGTGTCACTGCTTTATCCAATTACAATCACAAAATGAACTCAGTGTTTTTTGTTGAATACAGCAAGTCCACTATTCAGTTTTACAATGTCTCAGTAAACTAAGGTAGAATTGCTGCACAAGTCATTTTGCTTCCAAGGGTCACAAAAACACTATACACTTAAAAATATTCATAGTTTTCCACACAGATGTATTATACAGATTATTGGTCAAAGAACAGACACCCTGCTCAAGTGGAGTTCAGCATTGTTTATATCACAGGTTTAAAAGAAATTGCTTTACTCAATAATACATTCTGTTTTCAGTTCAAATATTTTGGTTTTCTTTCCTACAACCATACAAATATTTTTATTTTAATATGACAAATATTTATGCCTCTCATTTGTGATATCGAACTGCATTATTGTTTTTTCCTAAATTAAAGGTGATCCATCACATCCCAATCTAGTATAAAATATTTTCTTTTCTAAGGTACCTGTACATGTAATCTGCACCTTTCTCCTCTCCATTAAGTTCTATTGGCTTTGATGTCTGCCATAACTTGGCAACTGTCATTTTTCCTATTGCCTCTTTCCCTAAATCCTGTAACACAGTCACGATACCTACATCATTTATAGGTATTGATGCCATTAAGGGGATTGGCGTAAGGGCTTGTGAAAGATGCATTTCCCTAACAATGAGAAATGTATGTTGTGTATACATGTGATAATCAATCATACAAGTAGTGGAAGTAGGGGGCAACTAATAAATTAAATATTAAGGGCTTATGGCGTATATTTGCACTGAAACATGCCCTGGGAGACCCATGAACCTCAGTATTGCTAATAAAATAAATAAAATAAATAGCTCTAAAAAGCAGTGAAACAAAATATTTTCTAAAACAATAGCTTTGCAGGTATTGAAGCAGATGTCACTAAATTGTTGGAAAATCCAGGCTATGTAATATTTAATTGGTTGATTCCGTAATCAATGCAATATTAAAAGCAGAGTCCAACCTTGCCTCATATTAGGCCAGATTCAGTTCAGTGAGAAAAATGACACTGTTATCACGTGAAAATGGATGAGACTTAATAAAAGGAGAAGAAATAAACCTTTTCTTCTGATTTATTCAGTTTTTTCCCCATGGACTTCAGAGTTTTCAAGTTCACAATGGGCAGATATTCATTTTAAATAATGAACAAAGCAAATTGGAGGATGTAAATAAAAATAATTAATGAACAAACCTTGGGAAATGAGAACAATATTTTTCCTGCGATTACTTTTTTCTTGCAATGATTTAAAATAGACCCAGCCATTAATAATTATCAATGTATTTGTTTTTCCTAACAATGCAGAATGTGCCCAATACTTTTGACCTATCTGCACTGCATTTATGGATGAAGGCCGCTATAGGAGCCCTGCCACATGTAGATGATGATAATTCTAGGGATGCTGCAGCAGCCTGCATCAGTATGCACAACAGGAGGCCAGAAAAAGGCAGCACCTCTGAACTCATCTACAGTTAGGCCCATGAATCTTTGGACAGAGACATACTTTTTCAAATTTTGGTTCTGTACGTTAACACAATGAATTTTAAATGAAACAACTCAGATGCAGTTGAACTGCAGACTTTCAGCTTTAATTCAGTGGGTTGAACAAAAAGATAAAATAAAAATGTGAGGAACTAAAGCCTTTTTTTGTTTTTTAACACAATCACTTCATTTCAGGGGCTCAAAAATAATTGGACAATTGACTCAAAGGCTATTTCATGGGCAGGTTTGGGCAATTCCTTCATTATGGCATTATCAATGAAGCAGATAAAAGCCCTGGAGTTGATTTGAGGGGGGGGTGCTTGTATGTGGAAGATTTTGCTGTGAACAGACAATATGCGGTCAAAGAAGCTCTCCATGCAGGTGAAACAAGCCATCCCTAAGCTGCAAAAACAGAAAAAACCCATCCAAGAAATTGCTACAATATTAGGAGTGGAAAAATCTACAGTTTGGTACATCCTGAGAAATAAAGAAAGCACTGGTGAACTCAGCAATGCAAAAAGACCTGGACGTCCATGGAAGACAACAGTGGTGGATGATCGCAGAGTCATTGACATGATGAAGAGAAACCCCTTCCCAACAGCCAAACAAGTGAACAACACTCTCCAGGAGGTAGGTGTATCAATATCCAAATCTACCATAAAGAGAAGACTGCATGAAAGTAAATACAGGGGGTGCACTGCAAGATGCAAACCACTCATAAGCATCAAGAATAGAAAGGCTAGATTGGACTTTGTTAAAAAAAAAAATGTAAAAAAGCCAGCACAGTTCTGGAAAAAACGTTCTTTGCACAGATGAAATCAAGATCAATCTCTACCATAATGATGGCAAGAAAAAGTGTCGAGTAGGTGTGGAACTAATCATGATTAGGGATGGGCGAATTGGACCCGTTTCAACAAAAATTGATGAGCTGCGAAATTTTTTTGACACGTCTTTTTTTTTTACGCACAATGACATACAAGTTTATGGCATCATTTCCGCAGGGAAACAAGGCAAAAAAATTCACCCATCCCTACTCATGATCCAAAGCATACCACATCATCTATAAAACATGGCAGAGGCAGTGTGATGGCTTGGGCGTGCATGGCTGCCAGTGGCACTGGGACACGAGTGTTTATCCATGATGTGACACAGGACAGAAGCAGCCGAATGAATTCTGAGTGTTCAGAGACACTGTCTGCTCAAATCCATCTAAATGCAGTCAAATTGATTGGGAGGTGTTTCAAAACACAGATGGACAATGATCGAAAACATACAGCCAAACAACCCAGGAGTTTATTAAAGCAAAGAAGTGGAATATTCTTGAATGGTCAGTCAGTTGTGATGTGGTAAATAATCACTTTTGTTTCATAAAATAATAATAATAACAATAATAATAATAATGTAATTGTTCCTGGTCCCTGAGATTCAATTAACACCCGATTTGTCTCACTGCCATATTAATATAATTAGACACATCATTTAGCAAAATATTTAGCAGTGGATTACAACTCAACTCTAATGTAGGTGGACATCCCTGACCAAGGTCATCTTTTGAATAGCACTGCCCTCTGGCTCAATAAATGCTCTGTGATGTTCTGTGAACTTGAAGGATCACTTTCTGAAATCCGTCACAAACAAGGCATACAACAGCCTTTTTTATTGCCTCAATTATTGTTAATCATCCATTTAGGATGTGTGTGGTTGGATATTTTATAAAGTATTTAGCTTGTAACTAGATCTGCTTTAGAAATGTCAAGTTGCATTAATATGTGATATATATGTTGAATAATTAAATAAGATTCTCACCATGTTTATATTAAGGTGTATTTACAATGAATTATTCATTGCAATGTTGTAAGGGCACTGGCTCTACACCTCTAAGCAATTCTTTTTGCTAACTCAAACAAGGGTCACTTAAATGAAATATGAATTCAAAAACATAATTGTTATTTAACCCGACATATAGAGACACTACTAATTTGCACTTAAATATTAGAAGCATTTCTTGTACAAAAAAAACTTTAGTTCCTGTGCAAACTCCGTGGACATAGGAAATGTACGTAAATATTCCCATGACTTAAAAAAAAAGTTATTCCTAGCAGTACATGCCTGTAGAGGTAAAATACAACAGTAAGCATGTACCTCCAAATGTTATTAAATAATAGTTCCAGCATCTTTTCAGATCAATTACTGCCAGACACAAATTTTTTCTGGTTGTACTTTTCAAAGGGAAAAACACTTAGATAGAAGAAAATATAATTTTTTGTTATTTATTAAACCCCAATGGTGTGAAAAGTCAGAATTAAAAAGTACTCCAACCCAGACCCGCCGAGTTCATGTAGAAGTTTATGGCAGATATCAAATATTTTTCCTGCGCAAGAAATTATTGGAATAATGTATTGATAAATAGCTGGGAAGTCTTGCAGATTTGTTCAGAAAATAGTGAGAACTTTTCAGATTTTGATAAATAACCCTCTTAGGGTAGATATATTTGTGATGCTTACTTGCAGATATGGGAAGGCATGATTTTACTTGGTTACATTTTTGTGCCATATACATATGAATATAGCAATATTTATACAGCCGAATGAATCTTATTTGTAATTTTAGAAGCTGCAGGCTAGGCAATGAATATCATCTTAATCATGATTATTTATATAATGCCACCAAGCTTCACGGTGCTTTACATTAATTTATAACAAACAGGGGTCCAATAATTCAGCAACAAGGATTATAGATTAAAAATAGGATTAGAGGGCTCTGTTCACAAGAGCATACAAATTGAAGAACCAAATCCTGTGCCCTCTGCACTTATTTTTCAAGGGTATCAAGGGTATCCAGCTGTTGTACATACATTGTGTGTATGTGCACTAGGGTTCCTAAAGAGTTATTGAACTTAATGTACTTTGGTCTTTTTTTTTTTTTAGCCCAATTTAACTATGTAACTGTTTAACATATTGAAATCCCCTTGCTAAAAAAGAAAAATCCACTGGGCTAAACCAAATTGGCCATTTTGGCATGGTCGCAAATGTCAGTGGATACCTATTGTCTATTTTATCACACGTCTATTACACATTGATATATTTTTTTTCATTGACATGTTTATTAAGCTAATAATTATATTCCTAGGAATGTATTTGTAGTACAAAAATGTGTTACCTGCAAACAAAAGCTAAAAGAATATTATAGAGTACATATTGTAGGTCTGTGTTTGGGTTGATTGGGTTTTTGCTTAATAAATTGATCTGAGCATAAGTAGGTGTGCTCCTTTATGTCCACAAAAGCAGTTGGCTACTTGCGCTTTTCCCTGCAGTGAGTGTGCTTAAAATCACTTTCATTAAAGATACTTGCATCAAAATGCACTCCTTCCATTTCCTTATAGTTGCATTCAGGTGCTGCTCAGTTCGTCCTTCCTTTCAATTCCGAATTGGGAGCTGCTGTGCATATTAAGGTAGGGGAGACTGTAGCTACCACCACCTCCTGACCAAGCGGTAGCTTCAGGTTTCCCTTTGAGGCCCACTTCAATAGGCACCACATATTTGCAAATAAAAAATTGGGCACATCACTCCCAAAGTGAAAACTGGACATGTGCCTGATTTGCGACATGCACAATTGTGCTCATGTTGGTGAACTGGATGCAACTGCAGTAGAAACAGCTCAATTGTATCAAAAGAATTGCTCTTTAGCATCCACAAAATCAAATTATGGGAACAATACTGCATTGTGGGGGAATAAACATGCTGATTGAAATTGCATTTTGCTCACTGCGTCTAGGTAAATAAATGTGATCTATGGTCAATCAATGGAAGGCATTAGCAGACTACCCAGAACAACTGCTATTCATTGTATTTGCAATTCAGTTATATTATCAAACATAATGGTCAGGCATAAATACCTGGATAATATGTTTTCTCTCAGGCATTAAGTAGAAAAAAATGTTGATGTCACCTTCAAAAACCTTAATTAAAACTGTGGTACCATGTTTAGCAGCAGCAAAAGTAACATAAAAACTAACAAAAGTATTGTAGAATTAATACCAATATATTCCTATGCACACAGTGCCAACTCTAAAATTGATCAGATTATACTAACACACAACTACTCATTAGGACATGCCATATACCTTCAAAATGGCACCTAAATATACCAATCTGTTTATGGCCTAGTTAGAGGAAAATTTTCTGGCTTTTTGCAGATGACATACTTATCATATGGACAGCATTAGAAAAATATTGGCATGCCACTAAAGATTTAACCAATTCCAACACATCAACCTTACCCTTAATCATTCTTATTCACACATCAATGTCCTGGATACCAGATCTACATCAAAAATGAAACCATAGAAACATACCTAAACCAAAAACCAACAGGCCTTACTGCATATCTTGGTGGGACAGTTTTCACTATCATCACATAAAAAAAATCAATTGTGCTTAGCCAGGCTCTGAAATACAACCTGATTTGCTCAAAACTTGATGACAGAAACATCTTCATTCTTTACAGAAAACTTCATCAGGGATACCATCTACAGATTATTTAGATCAAATCCACAGAGCAACTCAAATACCAAGAGACAGACTCTTGGAATACAACGAAAAGACAGAAAACACCAGGATACCTATTGCAGTTGCATACAATCCACAACTATACATTATTAGAAAAATAGCCAGAGACCTGCAACGCATGCTCCATACTGATACCAGAATAAAATAAATATTCCCAGAACTACCTCTCATTTTACCACCTAATCTGAGGAAAATGATTGTAGAAGTGCTTCTTAAATCAACTAAAGCAGACACCTCCCTGCTACAGCAACAAGTGTGAAATCTGAAAATACATCCTGTGCAAAGATCAAGTATCTATACCAAATACACAAAAAAGTCTAGACTTATTCGGGACTACTATTTGTGTGCTTCATCAAATGTGGTATTACATGATTACATGTACAAAGTGAGGCAAATGCATTGGTGAAACAGGACAAAAACTAAGCTCATGGATGAACCATCACAGACATAATATCAAGAACAAATCATGTAATACACCAGGGATACACCACTACTGCAATCAAAATCAGTGTCTTCAGGACATAACTGAACAAGAAAGTAAGATCTATGAATTCACAAATATAGAGTCAACACATTAGGGCAGGGCCTTAATTTAGGGTCAGGTTTCAGTCTGGTCACATGTGACCAGACTGAATCCAGACCCCTCGAATCTTTACACCCCACCCTAACTTATTTTAGTATCTGTACAATTCATCTATATCTATAAGTTCCTAATTTATTGCCCACAAATACCTTTCAATGATCTAACAATATATACCGTATATACTCGAGTATAAGCCGTCCCGAGTATAAGCCGAGGTACCTAATTTTACCTCCAAAAACTGGGAAAGCTGATTGACTCGAGTATAAGCCGAGGGTGAGAAATGCAGCAGCTTCTGGTGAGTTTCAATCAAAAAATGTAGGGTTTCTGCTCCCATTGGAGGTACCGGCGTCTCATTTTTGGATGCCGGCGGCCATTCTTGGACACCAGCAAATATTGTTGGAGACTATTCTTGGACGCCGGTGACCAATTTTTGCGATTGACCCGAATATAAGCCGAGGTAGAGTTTTTCAGCATAATTTGGGGGCTGAAAAACTCGGCTTATACTCGAGTATATACGGTATGATGTGTCTTTCCAGCTTTCATTTTTATTATTCTTCATGAAGGGACCTTGGTGCTCCGAAAGCTTGCAATGTATTCTTATTGTTATTATTTATATAGGTATCCCTTCTACAATACTTTTTGTATTTGTTTGTTTTTTTTATTTATTTTTACAGAAACCTTGAATTTTAGAAATCCAAAATTTTGCATTTTAAAGCAAACGTTAAAGAATATAAATTGGGGTCAGGTCTCATCAGACAAGGTAAATGCTCAGTGATTAAAAGAGTTACTAAAGTGTAAAACTTACTAGAAACCCATGAGTAACAAATGTTGAAGCAACAAATCAATGCCTTTACAGCTAAATCAGAAGATTGAAAAAAGGTAAAGGATTAAAGGTAGTAACAAGTTAATTACATTTGAAGGAACAGAGCCAAATACAAGAAAGAAAAATAAGAAAAAAAAAAGCAGCAACCCAAAATAGTAAGTTTTTTTTCCCCAAGTACAGATATAGAACCAATTATCCAGAATGCACTGGGGGTTTTCTGAATAAATTTTTTCCGTAATTTGAATTACCATATCTGATTGCTTTGCTGTCAATATGGGTAAATAGTCTCTTAGTTGGGATCATGTACAAGGCCTTTGCATAAATTGGAGCTTTCAGGATATTTTTCCAGATAAGAAGTCCCATCCCATACATGTACATAAATTGACTGGGGTGGTTATCTGGATGATAGGAAAACAGCTGCAGTAGTAAATTATTTACTAATCATAATGAGGAGCCATTGGTAGCCAATTTAAAATATCAGCACACTAATTTTGTTCATTGGGAATGACACTGCTTCCATTGATGCTTTTATTATATATATATATATATATATATATATATATATATATATATATATATATATATATATATATATATATATATATATATATATATATATATATATATATATATAAATACAGTGCATGCCATGGTTCCATATGGTTAGAATAATGTTATGGGAAAACATGTTTTTTTAAAATACAGCAGTTAATAGTGCTGCTCCATATTTAATTTTGAAATTGGACATGGGGCTAGATATATTATCAGTTTCCCAGGTGCCTCCAATCATGTTACTAGTGTTCTGATAAACTCCAGTCACTCTTTAATACTGCACTCCAAGTTAAACTGATATCAACCCCCTTTGCAGCCCATCAGCAGAACAATGGGAAGGTAACCAGATAACTCCCTGGTAGATATAAGGACATCACTCCATAGTATAAATCCATGTCCCACTGTGACTCTTTCATTTACATTGAATACGAAAAACAGCCTGTCTGGAAGCAGTTGCAATAGGAAGTGCTTGCTTTTTCTGAAAGCACATGACCAAGCAAAATTACCTGAGATGGCTGCCTACACTTAAAATACACATACATATTAAAAACTGGACATAGCAGCAATGTGTTAGGTGTAGCATCAATCCATTTGTTTCACTAAAGGTAAATATAATAAAACATTTAATCGAGTACCCAGGTACTGTTAGGGATTCAAAAAAGATTCCCATACAAATAATTCTAGTAGCATTGTTAAATCAGAAATTTATGCTCAATGCTCCAGTTGTCTTCTGGCATAAGAAAAATAAATAATTCCACAAAATTGAGAGCCTACAATGAAGGCAACCACTTGAGACTGCACAATCCTTTAGTCGTCACCTTAACATTGCTGTGAGTCTACCCCAATGCACATTTCGCTCATAGCTTTTTCAAAGACTTGGTCAAATTAAGTAGATTTGCATTTACAGTTTTTCAAGAGCCATGGAGCTGATAACACTAACCTACTGATTACTGTTGAGGTTGTTTTCTCTGGAAAAAAAGGCACGTGCGAGGGGACATGATTACACTTTACAAGTACATAAGAGGACATTATAGACAAATATTAGGGGACCTTTTTACCCATAAAGATGATCACCGTACCAGAGACCACCCCTTCAGACTAGAAGAAAAGAACTTTCATTTGACGCAACGTGGTTCTTCACAGTGAGGACAGTGAGGTTGTGGAATGCAGTGTTGGGTGATGTTGTAATGGCTGATTGTATTAATGCTTTTAAGAGGCTTCGATGATGTTAAGAGGCTAGGGTGATTTCTTGGACAGACATAATATCAATGGCTATTGTGATACTAAACTTTATAGTTAGCATAGATATGGGAATATATAATTTATGTGCAGATATGGAGGAGTGTGTGTACCCAACCAGATTTAACTAAGTAACCAGGGTCCATTATGACTGTAATAGGCACTTCCGGCCTTACATGTTATGCGTTAATGATATTTAATCATAAGCTGATGAATAAGTGTTCATTGACACAAAATGTGTAAGGACGTCTAGGTTGGCTGGTACCAAAATTATCCAATAATAATTTTATTTTACTTCTCTGCCTCTGATGGAATTCTCTTGCCCATAGACTATTAAAAAATAATTTCACAGTTTGTAAAACTGTTGAACAAAAAAAGAAAAATGCCCATTGACCAATGCATTTGGTAACTTTTTTTGCTGAAGCGAAACGGGTCAGATTTGGCCATCAATAGCTGCTCCAAACATATACAATTGTTCAGGGTTATGCTTTAAATAACCATGTGGAAGTTAGCATTAGTTAAGGGATCTGGCACACAGGGGATTTTGTTCACGTGCTTGGGGATTAATGTTACGGTTTGCAGTTGATGTTCCAATATACAGTACATAAGTAAAAAACTATTGCCTGCCCCCCCCCCCAAATATTGCATAAATAGCTGTATATATTTGTGTAATACAGTTACATAAAACTGCTGACATGCTTAATTACCTGAGCCATCATCCATTAATATTGTTTTAAAGCTAGTTATTAATTTTCATTACAAACTTGCTTAGTATTTTATGCTCTGCATATATTTCTCATGTTACATGAATTACTAAGGTCCTTATTTGTTTTTCTAATGAGATGAATCATAAGTAAAAAAAGTCAAGTTAATGTTCCAAGGGGCCTAATTACAATCAGGTGAGAGCCCAGAAAGGCAACTTCATCAGAGCCCCTATGAAAAGCCTTAATTAAGAAGAGTGATAGCCTTTACTTTAAAACACCGTAGAGGAAATGTGATGCTAAATTTGCTGCTCAAAAATTCATTGGAAAAGGTAAAGTTTATGTTTTATGGGTGAAAAATAGATTTCCCTGTTTTGTTATTGGTTTGAGGACTACTTGCTTTCACTGGCGAAGTAACAACAATAACACAAAACTAAAAACAGGGCACAAAACTTCCCAAACTGCATAAACAGCAGTCTTACCTGCAACAGTGGGACAGTTTAAACTCGTAATTGCCAGAGTGAAATTTTTTAAATATTTACTTTCTCTGTGTCTGAGAATTTGAGGTCAAGCTATAAAGAACCCATCAGGAAGAAAAAAAAAATGATTTGTTACATCGTCACATAATACACTAGAAATAATGGGTTCTGTTTATTGCTCAGCGTTAAGAAATATTTATTTTTAAAAATGAAGGCGTTTTGCTTTGAGCAGCTAATGCATGAAATTGTATCAGTTGCTCCATTAGAGAAATAAGGATCACGCTCAAAAGAAGCAGAAGCTACTGCAAAAAGTTAGCACCTAATGGTGAGTTGACAACTAGTCTTACTTGTCAGCTACAGAGAACCATCTGAGCGTGTAAAGATATGCACCTGTTTTATATATAAAACAGGTGCACACATCTATACTTGCTACATTTTAGTGAATTAATTATTTTACACTTGTTTTATTTTAGGTTTAAAACATTTAGAATTTCCAAAGAGGCAGACTAATTTAACAGATTTGAAAGGAAAATTGATGACATAGTTTAGTTGCATAACCCACCTTAACTTTAGATTTCAAAGTTTTTAGAGCATTGACTGGAACAATAAATTTCATTTAATGATGAAGTTGGTCTACAATCAGCGCAAAGTTCAAAGAACTAGCAGGTAGAAAACCTTGTCAGTGGCCTTCAGTGTAGGTACATCACAAAATGCTGCTGATGGTTATGATACATTTTGAGATCTAAAAACTTTATTTTAGTAATAGCTAAATGCATTATATATAAATTTTTGCAACTTTCCAAGATTAATTGTTACAGGGAAATTTTCAACCCAGTATATTTTACCTCTCTCAGCTTCCATTAAATGTAATGGAAAATACCCAGGAGAACATATATGATTGTGTATTTGGCCTGAAAATGCCTTTGAATTAATAGGAGGATAGGGAGCTTTTCAACTACTAGAAAAACACTGTAATGAAAAACATCCTGTGTGATTGTAGCATACACCATATGATCACAAGTCAAATAATTTCATAACCCAAGAAGAAAAGAAGAAAGAAAAACAAAAAAAAAAAAGAAAGAAAGAAAGAAAACTTGTTTTCCCATGATATGGTTAGTTATTTATGTCTCTTCTTACTGAAAAAGTAGAGTATCTAGATAAATAATCTGCATTATACACACATCTACCCTGCCCTGATTCCAAATCATAAAAGCGCACAAGAGAAGACCTCTGCATAATGTTCTACTTCTTTAAGCCTAAAATTTTGTAGTTTGGGTATTTGAAGGGATTGTTTATAGAGAGAACTTCTCAGTGGACTTGTTATTTGTTTGAATTTGTTTAAGTTGTACTTGTATGAACTGGAAGTACAATGAGACTTTACATTAACTTTCAAATTTTGTCCTGGGTATAACAAAAAATGAATACCCAAGTGTCAAGATTAGTGATGGGCAAATTTATTAAAAAAAAATATTTTATTATTATTATTAAAAAAAAAAAAAAAAAACCCGACAAAATTGTTGCACGTCAAAATTTGGATACCCATTGACTTCAATGCATTTGGACAAAAGAGTTGTGTATACAAAAATTGTCAGTTGCATCAAAATTGTTGTGCGTTAAAATTATATTGACGTCCATTGACAATGCGTTTCATGATTTGGGATAGATTCGCTCATCACTAGTCTAGATCTGTATGGAAATCATGTTATAAGGGTAGGCTGAGCTTGGCAACCATCAATCTTATGGCTAATATCTTCTGTGTTCTTTGGTCATCATTACGCTGTTTGGCTTTGATCAAGCTGCCTTTCAATTAATATGGTCTGCACTTGTCATCTCCTTTATTATCTGAATATCAGAAGGGATAGAAAAGAACCCCCACTTGATCAGTTAAACTAAAGCAGTCACAATGTATTTTTTACACACGCGTTTCACAATGTTTGCTTTGTCAAGGCGTAATCATTACGCCTTGACAAAGCAAACATTGCGCGTCGGCGTTCTTATCCATTGATCTTTGGCTACTTTTAATTTGAATTCAAAAACCTTGGCTAAAAGAATTTTTGTTGGGGGTGGTGGAAATAATCTTTGCTCGGTTCAGCTCTTTCTCCTTCTCTGTTTACTAAACTCCCAGGAGACCGTGGAATTGTGGTTTTATAGTATATATTAGCTTCTCAAACCAGCTTAGGGCCCAGCTAAAAATGGAGACCACAGTCCGGTTACTCTGCGTTCTCCATCTTTGTGGTGTCCCAGGGATAGAAACAATTTAGGCAGCAGTTTTGGGACAACTCCACCTCCTCTTATTTCGTTTTCCTCCTTTTTTCATGAATAATAATTTGAGCATTGATTTTAGTTTTTATCCTATCAAGTGGCAGTCTATTTAATTTAATCAATTGAACCTTACTATTCACGTAAGAGTATTAACTTATACAGCACTTTTTAGCACTTTATATTTGTTGAATTAATTCACTCAATCTAGTAATTCCTCTATACAATTAATTTATTTTACAACATAGTAACTATCAATTAAGAATTTAGTCATTTTTTGGGGTAGCACTTAATTTATTTGGCACAATACTATTGATTAATTTGGTAGGGTACAAATCTGTGTGAAGGGGTCTCGTCTGAATTCTATGGTCTATTGCAATATAGATCCTTTTGGATTTCTGAGTTTTTTTAATATTTTATTAACTTATTGCACAGCACTTCATAACTCATTACTAAGTGATATATTCAACTCTATGTACTAATTAGTGGTATTTATCCAAGTGCTTATAACTTATATAGGGATTTAATAAGTGTGTAAAAAATACATTGTGACTGCTTTAGTTTAACTGATCAAGTGGGGGTTCTTTTCTATCCCTTCTGATATTGTGAAAGTTTTGAATACTGACTGCAGTCAGACCTCTGCTTGAATCAGAAGGATAAAAATAAAGGGACAGTGGGGTGGTTTGTGTTTTTTCTCCTTTATTATCTGGTTATCCTTAAGATTACATTCACCTTTTCCTAAACATTCCTGCTACTAGCCTCAGACCTTGTTAATTAATGAATTGTTGTCTGTTGCCTTCACTCACTTCTGTCCCATTGACGCATATCTTTCTTAAAGCTGATCTCTAAAAAAATATTTCCTATTTTCTTTCCTTCCATAATCATACAAATTAAAAATCTATTTTTTAACAATCTTAAATTATTCTTGCAAATCTGTTCTAATTCCCAGAGAGCTAAAATGTTCAAAATAACCCACCCACAATTCATTCTTCTGATATCTAGTGTATGTACATGCTTATTCTTATTATCATTATGGCATTATATCCATCGCCTATAATTATAAATGATATACAGCAATGTTCAGTATAGCATACTGTACCTTGCAGTGACTTTTATACAAATATAGAAATACATTCAGTATAAAGGATATATTCATTCTTTTTATTTAATTAGTTGTAATGGAAACCACTAATATATTTCCTTTGTGTGGCATTTCTCCATAAAAAAATTTCATATGATAAGGTTCATTTTATAATTAAAATCTGCCATCTAAAACATGTTCCTGTAATTCATGATGTTATATTCTGCATTATATGCACAACGTTCTGTCTTAGATATATAGAATTTAATTGATTTCAGGGTGGTAGTAACAATCATTCCTACTTTTCTTCATATGTATGAAGTATGTATGTAGGTCATTCTGGTTTTGAAATGTATTTAGGTTAATAAACATCACACCATGTCACTTGTATAACTGTTGTACATGTTCCAGGTCTTCATATGCGTTAGACAAGTAGAGATAAGGTGCAAGAATAATATTTGTCCCATTTTAAGCCTCATTAAAGAACCAGTTAGTAAAGACAAATCATTCTTATTTGTTAGTCTTTAGTAGAA
The DNA here is from genome assembly GCA_038501925.1 of Xenopus petersii. Lineage (NCBI taxonomy): Eukaryota > Metazoa > Chordata > Amphibia > Anura > Pipidae > Xenopus > Xenopus petersii. Next base: position 39,101,605 of record CM076679.1, on the reverse strand, counting down.
AACGTTAATATTGGTAATTGTTAATAACTATGGTGCGTAATAGCTTCTTAATGATATTCCCAAAGCATCATACTCAGAATAATCATAGTTCTTACAAAGCTGCTGTTCATACAGCATGCTAGTTATGTCAGCAAATCTTTATACACTCATTGTGGTGTTTAGGTTGTAAACACTCCCTAGAGTTCATGCACACAGAAACATTTGAAAACGAGTCCAACTCAATATGTAATCTTTGAATTTAATATGACTTAAGAGAGTTCATCCGCAGAGAACAGGAAAAATGCTACACCTTTTAAACATTTTATATTTTTCATTTATTCTTGCTAAGTAATATACAGTGTTCGCTGGAATAAGATGTATGTGTTCACTGCCCTAAGGTGCAAGCTTGAGCTTTATGTACGGCACTAGTGCCTGAAGAGACATAATATAACTAAAGCAAGTATTTGTTAATTGATGTAGTGACAGAGTAGCATTGCTGTCTCAGTATTTACACTTACAATATTAACATATTTTCTTACATTCAGATAATTTCCGCAAGGGACAAACATATTAATATGACAAGCGTTTGCTTATGCAAGGCGATGTTGCATTTTAAAGAATACAAATAAAAGCTACATGTTGTCATAATAATTTGTTAATTACATTCATTGCAAGACCTTAATAGATAAATAACCTTAATAGAAAATCATATTACGGTCTCTCCTTCAAACCACTGCCTGGTTGCTAGAATTCAAATTAGCTGCCAAAATTACAAAGTGGGGAGCTGCTGAACAAAAGGTAAATCATTAAAAACAGCAAATAATAAATAAAAAATGAAGTCCAATTGCAAACTGTCTCAGAAGAGCACTCTACTTACAGTATAACCAATTTAAAATTGAACAAGCCTTTTAATGGCACGTGACCACAATAAAAGGAGAGGGTGTGCTCAGGTCCGGACTGAGAATTAAAATAGGCCCTGGCATTTCAGGTACACAGAGGCCCAATCAGCCCACACAGAGGCCCAAACAGCCCCCCACCAGCCCACTAAATACGGACTTTCTATGGCACCTTATAGCAGCCCCTCTGGCAATTGCCAGAACTTACAGATTGCCAGTCCGGGCCTGGGTGTGCTCTTGTACTCCTTAGTGTTCTCACACTTGAGCCCCCGCCCAGGCTCAAAATGCAAAGCTGACACAGGATACAAAGCAGTTACAGGATACAATACATTGCAGAAGTCCATAGCCTTGGTGTGCAGGACTCAAAGGCCCAGGATACAAAGCAGTAAAGGATATAAAACAAAGCAGTAGGTAATCTCCTTGGTGCACATGCTCAGCGTTTCAGGGAATAAGACTGATGTATAGAAAGTACGTTTTGAATGCATGATTAGGATATACAGGCAGTCTCTGCTGGAAGGTTTCTTGGAATGAGCTGCCCCTGTTAATACAGAGCAAGTGGGAGTAATTAGCAGAATCTGGGCATAGACTGGCTTAGGTACACTTCAATTCAAAGATCCTGATATTTGCAGCCTGCCTGTATTGTTTCATCTCAACAATTAAAGAAATTCCTTTCTAAGGGCTCTTACATGGGCATTTTGGGCTGCGCTCCACTGCATTCCATTTCAGTTTGTTCAACCGCAGGGCAGGCCAGTGCAGGCCCAGATGCAGGCAATTGTATGGTGTTTCAATCCGTTCAACCGCAGAGGAGTGCAGTCCAAAAGACCCATGGGTAAGAGCGTTAATTGATTGAGAAGTATCAACACATAATCACTACATTAAGGGGCAGATGTAGCAAGGGTCGAATATCGAGGGTTAATTAATATCGAAGTCGAAGGATTTAGCGCAAATGCTACGATCGTACAATCGAAGGATTATTCCTTCGAACGAACGATTAAATCCTTCGAATCGAACGATTCGAAGGATTTAAATCCAACGATCGAAGGAATATCCTTCGATCAAAAAAAGTTAGGCAAGCCTATGGGGACCTTCCCTATAGGCTAACATTGACTTCAGTAGCTTTTAGCTGCCGAAGTAGGGGGTCGAAGTTTTTTTTAAAGAGACAGTACTTCGACTATCGAATGGACGAATAGTCGAACGACTTTTCGTTCGAATCCTTCGATTTGTAGTCGTAGTCGAAGGTCGAAGTAGCCCATTCGATGGTCGAAGTAGCCCAAAAAATACTTCGAAATTCAAAGTTTTTTTACTTCGAATCCTTCACTCGAATTTAGTGAATCAGCCCCTTAGACATCCTAGACAATGAGAATAGAAAACAGATGAACAAGCAAGAGAAATTCACAAATGAACCAGCAAGGCTGATATGAATCAGTCAAATGTATGAAATTAATCACTGTATAGATACTGTCAGTTTCAAGTAGTTCATTATGTAACATTTTTTATTGTATAGGTGCAAAATAGGGTTGTTACTGAAGTCGATGGGAGATGGCAAGGGTTCTTTTATGGGTGCTCCTCCTTTTAAAATATGTTGGCAAATAAATGGCCGGTGTGCCTGAAGATCTAAAGTGTCACTGCTAGTGATGGGCGAATTTATTCGTAAGTTATGGGTTTGCGGAAAATTTCCGGATGTTTTTGCGAAGCTGCAGAGAAAATTCTCGGTGGGAAAATTCGTTGCAACAAAAAAATTGTCGCTGCTCAAAATTGACGCACGTCAAAATTATTCGGACGCCCGTTGACTTTGATGAATTTGGAGAAAAGAATCGGACATATAAAAATTGTCGCTCATGTCAAAGTTGTTGAATGTCAAAATAATTTTGATGGCCTTGACTTCGAAGCATTTCTCAAATTTTTCACCGATTCACAATTTTTTTCAGAGTTTCGCGAATTTCTCAGCGAATTAAAATGGGACAGATTCTTCCATCACTAATCACGGTCAGAAAATAGGGTTATTGTTGAGATGCTACTGTATCTCTTTAAAGGCAAAATGCATATTCTTTAGAGCCAATGCTGATTGGAATTGCCTCTTACAGCTAAAATTGATATCAATATTTCAATGATAGCAGAAAGTGGTGTGCAGCATTGCTGGCCCAGACTAATGGGGTGGGCATCTCATCAGTGGTGCTGTGCCAAGAGATGAGTTGAGAAACTCAGCTTAGGCTGCAGTGCCCCACAAAAATGCAGCTCCTGGTAACTTTAAGAGGCAAATTTCCAATTTTAAAACTGGAAATTCAGCACTTCTAGTGCAGAGAGCCCTGAACCCTCCTGAACAACATTGTGCCAACATGCCAACATTGTGGACCCCCCCCCTGAACCCCTCCAGTGCAAAAAGGTGAGCATGCAGGGGGGTCAGCAGCAAGCTTTCTTAGGTAACAGAGGGACCAGTATCACCCCTGCATCTCATAGACCCAGATAAAGCTCCTAAGAGGCTAATAAGCTACTAAAGCATTTACCCACATACTTATAGTACCCCTAAAACCACAAACATACAGGTATGGGATCTGTTATATAGAAACCCCGTTATCCAGAAAGCTCCAGCTTACAGAAAGGCAGTCTCCCATAGACCATTTTATCTAAATAATCCAAATTGTTAAAAATTATTTCCTTTTTCTCTGTACTAATAAAACAGTAACTTGCACTTGATCCAAACTAAGATATAATTAATCCTTATTGGAAGCAAAAGCAGACTATTGGGTTTATTTAATGTTTACATGATTTTCTAGTAGACTTAAGGTATGGAGATACAAATTACGGAAAGATTTGTTATACGGAAAACCACAGGTCCCAAACATTCTGGATAATAGGTCCCTGTATAACGAAACATCACAAATTGAACACTCATACTCTTTATTTCATATATTTATATTAATGCATTTGGACCAAATAGTCGCATGTCTAAAAATTGATGCGCATCAAAATTATTTTGAAGCCCATTTGTTACATTTTGCAAAGTTTTCGCTGCTTCATAAATTTTGTGGTACAGATTTGCCCCTCACTATTGATTTGCTAATAACCTTAAGCATCTATGGTTATTAATTAATTCAAACAAAAAAAGGGTACTTGAGAGTTAGCAACTTAGCAGCTTGGAAAACTTAATATAACTGACAGTTGTTTCAATTTTTTTATTATTAAAAAAACATCACTTTTCACGTCAAATGCTATGCAGATTGATTTTACAGATCAAGTTATTAAACCTTTTAAACACAATTATAATGGCGGGGAAAATAAAACCTTTACTGAATAGCAGACTTACAGGGGAATGTAATAAAAGTCGCAAAGAGCAAAACAATTCGCACCAATAAGACTAAAAATCCACATCTCGCAATGTAATATTGTTCCTTAAACTGTTATTGCATTGCAAATTTTAATTGCGCATTGCGAATTTTAATTGCGCACTCATAAGAAGTGCTTGAAGGTGTCGTAATCTTTTGGAGCAAACATAACGACTTTTTCAGTAAGAAGTTTTATTACATTGACTGCGCATTGGCGCAAACTATAAAATTCGCAAACGGTCTTTCACTGTCGGAAGTGGTCACTAAACAGTTTCCGGGCTCGCAAAAGCTATATTAAATTCGCACAAAGCAAAATTTGTTTGCGCAAAGGCATAACTTTTCGCATTGCGAATAGTTTTTCCGTTAGCGATTTTTATTACATTCCCCCGTTGCTAGTCTACTACTATATAAGTATAAGCATTTGGGGGGCGGAGCCACATGCCGAGCCGATAGGCAGCTAACCTAGGGAGCTCCGCAAGACACGATCCTGAGCAGTCCATATCTGACCCGTCGGAGGGTTCTTTCTGCGACCGGACTGTGAGGCTGACAGTAGGCAAGACAGCAGCGTGACAATGGGGAAAAACACACAGAGGACGCGCTCTGAGGCCGCGTCAAAGCTGGAACAGTTTGCCCGCCATGCTCCGCAAGATGGCGGCCGCGACTCTCCGCCTACGCAGCAGCATCAGCCAGAGCAAGCAACGGGTGAGTCGCGCACAGCAGACCCCACAATGCAGGACATTATTAATGCTATAGCCTCCTGCCAGTCCTCGCAGACGACGTCCTTTACAACTAAAATAGAGGAGGTAAAGGTAGAACTGTCTCTACTAAAGCAAGACGTCCAGGCCATCCGAGACAGAACTGGGGCCTTGGAGGAGCGTGTCAGTAGTTTGGAGGATCGCACATCTCCAATGCCGAACGAAATTACACAGCTGCATAAGCTACTCAGGCAAACTAATGACCGCATGGAAGACATGGAGAATCGGCAGAGAAGGTCAAACATTAGAGTGGTGGGGCTCCCTGAAAAGTGTGAGGGGCAGTACCCTGAAAAGTTTGCTGAGCAGTGGCTCAAGGACACACTTGGGACTGATATTTTTTTCACACCAATTTGTGGCAGAGAGAGCCCACAGGGTCCCCACATGGCCACTTCCTCCTGGTGCCCCACCTAGACCGTTCCTGATAAAGCTGCTTAATTACCGTGATCGGGACACTGCATTACAAGCAGCAAGGAAAAAGGGGGACATTTACTTTCAAGATGCCCTGGTCTCCTTGTATCCGGACTTCTCTGCGGCACTCCAACGCCAGCGCAGCACCTTCAACGCTGTTAAAAGACGCCTACGTGATCGTGGGTTCAAATACAGCATGCTCTACCCTGCTAAGCTGAGAATTATGGATGCGGGCAAAGTTCATTTCTTCGAGCAACCAGATAGCGCTCAACAATGGCTAGACACACGCCCGCGATCTCCTCACAACAGCCCTCCGCAGCGGCAGAACAATCCGTCACACTCACCGCAACGTGTGGAAGCGGCAACAGTCTGAGGGGTACTGTAAGTAGCCGAACTTGGGCATTCGTGGAATAAAGATACAGGCCTGTATGTTTTGCGCATCCTTGGGGAATATGGGTGAATGTGGTTCAGTCCTCAACAGCGGACAAAAGCAATTTTCCACATCCACACCTTTATATCACTACCCACCACGGAGTCAGTAACTGTTATTTCTTGCGGTGCGTACCCATCGTTTTTTGGACAGACTGTGCTATAGTTTTTCTGCCTCACAAGGCTATATAAGTGCAAGAGCGATACCAGTTTCACTGCCGATTGGTGGTATGGTTGAGGGTTTGGCTTTTGGTTTCAACTGTGTGCTCTCACTCAGTAAAAGTGTTATGGGAAAAATGTATCTCCTGTTTTTTTTAGGTGATACCGGGAGGGGGGACTGTTGGGAATGTTATGCAATACTTGATTTTCTATGCTTCTACCTTTCTTCTTTCCTTTACTTTGGATGGGTATATCCTGAAATGTGTAATTCATCTGTGCCAGTACAGGGGCTAGGTCACAATAGAAACAAGTGCTACAATGGCAGGTACAAACCTTAGATTTGTCTCTTGGAATGTTAGGGGTCTAAACGATAAAGTGAAAAGATCCCTGATCCTGGACCGTCTCAAAAAACAAGGGGCTGAAGTGCTACTTTTGCAGGAGACACATTTGGTTGGCCAAAAAGTGCTATCGTTAAGGAGACAATGGCTAGGGCCTATCTTTCACTCCGACTACTCTTCCCACTCTAGGGGCGTAGCAATCCTGTTCAAAAAAACAGTGCGACCAGCTGTTGAAAGGGTGATTTCGGATAGGATGGGAAGGTTCATAATCCTAAAGGTAACAATTGCCACCCGAACTATGATACTAGTCAATGTTTATTCCCCTCCCCCAGGTGATATTAGCTTACTACACTCTATACTCGGGAAAATTGCAGGAATTGGCGATCTACCTACGTTTTGGTTCGGGGATTTCAATGCGGTACCTGATCCAGACCTTGATAGGTTAAAACCACTTAAAAGCGACTCAAGGGGGTTAGGGGAATGGCTCCAGTCTACCAATCTGACAGATGTGTGGAGATGGTGCCACCCGCAAGAGCGCCAATATTCATGTTACACTACATCTACCTCTGCCCTGTCGCGAATAGACTTAGCCTTAGCGTCACCTCAAGCTCTGCAGGCAGTAGTCTCAATTACCTTTACCACAAGAATTTGTTCAGATCATGCCCCTCTTCAATTGAATATTAGGGTTGGTAATGGTGGCGGACCACGACAGTGGAAACTCCCTCCCAAATGGATTAATCAAGACTATATCAGTGAAAACTTTAAAAAGCAGTTTAGGGAGTTCTGGGAACTGAATGAGGGTACTGCACAAGACCAAATTATTTGGGATACCAGCAAAGCGTATACTAGAGGCCTGTACATTTCTCTGATTAAGGAGGCAAGAGTTAGGCAGGAGACTGAATTGACATCTCTCCAGGACAAGTTGGGTGAGTCCGAGAGAGAGTTTGCGAACAACCCAACCGAACTCCACAGCACGGCCCTGGCATCAGCGCAAAGGGACCTTAATCTAGCGTATGTTAACAAATACTGCCAATGGGAACTACGTAGGATAGCGTCTTGGTATGATAAAGGAGATAAATCGGGCAAACTTTTGGCAATCCTATCCAGGGAACCAACACAGTTGACTTTTATACCAAGATTAATTACCTCTGAGGGCCAAGAAATCCGAGATCAGAGGCAGATCCTTTCCCAATTTGTGGAATTTTATTCTAACTTATATAGTCCTAAAACGCAGAACTCCCCCGAAACCCTTAGTCAGTTTCTGGACACCATTCCTCTTCCCCGGCTAGGCTTGGTAAACTCAGAACCCCTTAACCAGCTCATCACCTCGGAGGAAATAACGGAGGCTATTGCTGAGTTCCCTAATGGGAAATCACCTGGGCCCGATGGGATCCCTATCGAATGGTACAAGGCACACAAAGAGATAATCGCACCCAGACTATGTTCCCTATTTAATGCCATACAACAAGGGAAGGGCTTGCCAGATAGTCTAAAGTTAGCTACTATTACCTTAATTCCTAAAGCGGGAAAAGCCCCAGAGAAGTGTGAATCATACAGGCCAATTTCTCTCTTAAATTCAGACGTTAAGATACTGGCAAAAATTTTGGCCAATAGGTTAAAACAAGTGGTAGAACATTTAATACACCCGGACCAGACCGGCTTTATGCCTACTAGGGCCACAGATATAAATATCAGGAGACTTTACAATAATATCTGGACCACTCATGATGTTACAGGAGAAAGAGTGGTGGTGTCCCTTGACTCTGAAAAGGCATTCGACACCGTGGAATGGCCCTATCTCTGGGCACTCCTAGATCGGTATGGGTTAGGTAACCCCTTTATTAATTGGGTCAAAGCCATATATGACGCCCCGAAAGCACGCATACTGGTAAATGCTGAGCTTTCACAAGAGTTCCCGTTGGCGCGGGGCACCAGGCAGGGATGCCCACTATCCCCGTTACTGTTCGCCCTTGCCATTGAACCTCTAGCGGTGTTAATTCGCAACAATCAGAGCATTGCAGGGCTTAAGAAACAAAGACTTGAGGAAAAAATTTCATTGTACGCTGATGACATGTTGATTTATCTGGCCAACCCAAGGGAAGCACTCACAGAACTTCTGAAGGAAGTCAAGAACTTTGGGAATTACTCAGGCCTTAGGGTCAACTGGGCGAAATCAGTGGTTTTCCCTATAGATGACAGGGGTAATAGGCCGGAACTGCACTCGGCACAGCTGCAATGGGTGTCCTCCTTCACTTACCTGGGCATGGTAATCCATAAAGATCCTAGTAAATACATTGAATTAAACTTAGCCCCAATAGTCAGGTCATTGAGGACAAAAACCCAACAATGGCTCAATCTTCCGCTGTCATTGCCGGGACGCATTAATATTCTGAAGGGACGCATTAATATTCTGAAGATGATTTTTCTTCCCAAATTTCTTTATGCGTTCCATAATTCACCCACTCTGCCTACCAAGCAATGGTTCAAAGACGTGGACACATGTATTAGAAACTTTGTCTGGGCAGGGGAACACCCCCGGATTGCCATGCGAATGCTTCAAGCCCCAACCAACCAGGGGGGGATTAGCCCTTCCCAATCTGACACTTTATTTCTATGCCAGTCAATTGGTGTACGCCTGGTGGTGGCTTAATCCGGACCCAAATAATCAGGCCACTGTTTTGGAGGCAGCTGTGGTCTCTTCCTTTGAAGCCTTAGCTAATCAACTACACAGGGGTTTGCCATCAATTTACCCCCTAACACCCCCTATGAAGACAGTGACACAGGTGTTCAATAGAACTGTGAAAGTAGCGTACCAAAAATCAAATAGCTGGTCCAAATGGACTCCCTTGTGGGGAAACGGCACTCTCACGCACTTTTGGGCTATCCCAGATGTAAGCGTATGGGCAACTGTAGGGGTAAAATACTTGAATGATATCGTGAAGCAGGGAGAACTTAAGCAGTTCGATCAACTGAAGTGGGAACTAGGGCTGAGCAACCAAATGCTATTTCGATACCTTCAACTAAGGCATGCATACGTTGCCCAGTTTTCGGGGGAGGCCCTCATAGTTCAAGAGCCTTCTCTAGAAAGGTACCTGCGCCGACCGCAATAGAGCATATTAGCCGTAAATGGGCTCAGGATCTCCCCCACTTGGAGGAGGGATCCTGGAAGGACATCTTGGAGCAGGTGCCCGATGTTCACATTTCAACTAGGGACAGATATATACATATAAAGTTTTTAAACAGAGTCTACCTAACACCCCATAGACTGGCACAGATCTATCAGGGACATCCTGATGTTTGTGTAAAATGCAACTTCGACCAGGGTAATTATATGCATGTATTTTGGGAGTGTCCTAAAATCCAGAGGTTCTGGGCAGCTGTTCTTCAATTCATGGGCTCCTCGTTGGGTCTGCCCCAAATTCGAACTCCTGAATATTGCCTTTTGGGACACGTGGAGGACCTCAGTCTATCAGTTGGAGACAGACTTTGCCTGCAGCAACTACTTCACTTTGCAAGGAAAGCAATTCTTTTGACGTGGAAGGCCCCGGAGCCCCCAACTCTGGGTTTTTGGATTAAGTTGATTGATGAGATGCTTCCGAAACAAAAACTTACCTATATGGCACGCGGCTGCCCAGCCAAGTTTGGGAAAATTTGGGGCCGATGGCTGGTTGATCCACAGACAAACAGCAGATCTGTAGATATTTTGGACTGAATGTACTATTAGAACCTGGTGTATCGCAGGATGTACGTATCCCATCCCCTTCTTCTTTTTCCACCTCTTCTCTTTCTTACTAATTCTTTCTATCTCTACTATTTTTGTTATAATGAAAATCAATAAAGAAAACCTTTAAAAAAAAGTATAAGCATTTAAATCTTTAATTAACAATGCATGTGTGACATATTTATTACAAAACATTGCAATAGTAACAACATAAGTAACATGCGCAAAAACAAAAAAATTATACCAAACAAGTGGGAGCATTCACGGACGTGTGAAAAACATTTACAACATGGATCCAGGAAAGCTGACTGTGACCTATACTTTGTTCTATATAATTGTAATGTTTATTTCACCTTACAAATATTTTTGTACAGCTGACAAATTACTTTAATATTTTTTTGATAATTAAATTACCATGTTCACTATTATAGAGGAACATTTACATTTTACTTACTTATGCTTTAAATTCCACTGGAAATTTACAGCCACAAGTTGTATGAAGCACAGGTTTTTATTAGATTCACTTTAGAGCTCATTTGCATTTGTCATATATATTAATTACTGCTCGACACTCAAGTGCTGAAAAAAGATATACTGTGTGAAAAAAAAAACACTTGAACATGTAGAGTATTACATTCTGATTTGAATCAATGCTGCACCATGCAATATCAAGTAATAATAACACACACACATACTGTATAAATGCAATTCAAAAAGCAGACACTCAAGTTTCAGCAGCCCGATAGTTTTGAATTGATATTCTTTGGTGGAGACTGATGTTTGGGGTTGTCCACTAAAAAAAAACAGTACACAGACTGTAAAAACATGGCAGGAAAGGCAAGAAAAGGGAACCTCAACCCCCAAAACCACTGTATATTCTGTACATCAAGAAAGATTGCTCTTTTTTTAAAGAATGGAATGACACATTATGGTCATCAGCTTACACAATTATCACTTGTAT